>OX155952.1:32881946-33146856 GCA_944548615.1 Micropterix aruncella | reverse complement strand
ATTTTATATATATATATATATATATATATATATATATATATATATATATATATATATATATATATATATATATATATATATATATATATATATATATATATATATATATATATATATATATATATATATATATATATATATATATATATATATATATATATATATATAAATATATATATATATATATATATATATATATATATATATATATATATATATATATATATATATATATATATATATATATATATATATATATATATATATATATATATATATATATATATATATATATATATATATTTATATATATATATATATATATATATATATATATATATATATATATATATATATATATATATATATATATATATATATATATATATATATATATATATATATATATATATATATATATATATATATATATATATATATATATATATATATATATATATATATATATATATATATATATATATATATATATATATATATATATATATATATATATATATATATATATATATATATATATATATATATATATATCTCTCTCTCTCTTAAATCATCGTACGCTCCTAACTACTCTTGCTATGACATTGGGCGAGATAGAGATGGTCGGACCAAATCTATAACTTGTTATAAATTAGCTCATGCACGGTTAATTATGAATTACTAATTGAGCTCACATCGGATCATGTCAGATTTTACAAAGCTGCATAGGCAATGTTAAGAAGCCCGTCGAACCGCTTCATACCGTGTCGCTGTCTTGAAAATTATCCTACATGCAATTAACTAGCTATCTACAAGACTGAAATCAGGTCATAGTTGTCTAGTTATAATTTTGGGATTTATTATTATTAAATCTAAATTATTATGAGGGCCAGTCACATCTAAGAAACTTGACATAAATGAAACTAGCCTAGAAGAAAAATTACCGTTCCAGAATCAAAGGGACAATATATAAATAAAATTTATAATCATTGAAGTCATCTTAAGCCAATATCAAAAAATGTTATTTTTTATATATGAGTGTTATTTTTTTGTAAAATATCTTTAAGAATTCGTTTATAGGGGAGGGGGATGCTTTTATGTAGGAAGAGAAATAATAAAAGCTACTCACATAGCAGCGAAGGATTTACTGGATTGAATTGGGAAATGCTTATGTTTAAATGAGAAGTATGTATGGATGTGCACAACTTTCGACTGTGTTATGCAAGTTTAATGGGAGTCCCCTTACCACCGGAGAATCATCACCCATCCATATCAAAAACCAAGCTGATCCTTTTGCAAAATAAAATGTCAAAAACAATGAAAAACATTAAATTAAAGCGAAAAACAATGGTTAAATCCAATTGAATAAATCTGCGAATGCCTTTCTTAAATATAGGATAACAGTTCGAAATCTTTCAAAACTTGCAATATATCCAGTATTTAAAAATATAAGAAGAGAATGCTGGGCTCGTTACCGGCCAGCCATTAAATCATAATAGAAATGCTTGATATTCTCATTTAAGGAAAACACTTAAATCTTTATTCTTGATTGAGAAGTTTATACGTCTATATGATATTTACAAGTTTTTATCAGGTAATGGTAGCAACATACAATAAAAATTGTATAATATATTATTTATGTTAAATGTTATTTAGGCGATTGTACAATACAGTATAAAATTACATAAACCACAATTCCATACAAACAATGAACAGGCAGTTGCTCACGTATGGGCAGTAAGGTACAATAGTTTTAGCCGTTTTTGAAAAACGGCCGTTTTGGTTACGGCAATATTTCATTACGGTCCAGCTCAAAGTCAAGGCAGCATCTCTCGCTTTATTGCGCGTTGTTAATTCACCTCGTGTCACACACAACATGTCGTTCAAGATACGGCCAATGTCACATCCATACCCATCTGAATAGGGTGACTTACGTTCGTGAATAATTGAGATCGTAAGAAAAACTATTTTTTTTTTGGAAAAGAAAAACATTAAATTAACTTTATGGAAACATACAAAAATTCGTTGTATTCATTGATATAAACTTATTATTGATTAATGCGTGAGCAGTGGTAGAGTCTAAAGCGAATAGATCATGTTCGTGCATGTTTGTCGTACAGGATATGCTTTGCCTGTGACGTCATCACGCGCGTGTAAACCCATGCGTGTTATAGTTACAAATTAGCTTTGTGTAGAATAAGTTAGTAAACCGCGGAAATACGTTGAACTAAGATGTTGATCTGGTAACTTTGTAAGACCTAAAGTGAGACGATAAAAATGGGCACCGAAATATAATGAAAATGAATATAAAAATGAAAATTACAAAATAAAGATGTCGTCTTATATGACTTAAAAGTTATACGTCGTAAATATGTTCGGTTTTATATAAAACATTCGGCGATCAGGAATCGAAGAAATTAATAGTTGCTGAAATAAGCTGCATATTTATTTATTTAATTTATATTACAATGGTTGGCTGTAAGAAATCGTAACACGATAAGCTTGTCGTTTGTACCAATTAAAATTATTTTTTAAAAATTTATTAAGTACTTTATTATTTTTTTATACATATAGCCACATTATTACCAATGATATAAAGTAACTCGGAAAAATTTAACACGCAAATGTAGCAAATGGTCAGTGCCCACCTTACTAGAACTGTACTGTCCTGTATCTAGGCGGGTCAGAGTAAACAAGTAAAATTAGCGATTTAATTTATAAAGAACCAATTGAATGCTAAGTCTCTTTATTTTCTTCATCATTCTTAGTGCAAATTTGATAAAATAAAAAAAAATACATTTTTCTTTCTCCTTACCGTTTATTCCTTTAAATACGTGGTCGCCCCAGAAATGTTGTCATCTAACGTGGAAGATGTCGGCGTGTGGAGTCGCCGGTGGTTTAGCGAGATCGCAGAGTTAGTCGGTGTTATTCGTTAAAATGCCAATGTTCTACTTTCTAAACATGATCGCAGAGGCGCGGAACTAGATTAATGTTTCAGAGGCGGCAGATGCCGTAGACTCTCCACACTGACCGGACAACGTCAAGAAGAAGAATAATGTTTTAAAATGCCCGCAGGCGAAAATCTGGCTTGGGTCATAGTTATTGATGAAATGCAAAGAAAAACTGTATAAATATGTAGAGAACAGTACACTTTGGATGTGTAATCTACAACAGGCGAACCCGACACCCCAGGCTGGTATAACAATATAAATATATCGTTTTTTTAACCATGGGATGAATACTTAAACTTAGGGACTACACAGTCCACAATCTTGCTCCACCAACGCGCCCGTAAAAAGCCAACGCCTTAAGGCGACGAGATACTGGGAAGTGAACTGATTACTACCAGATTTGGCCAGATGTCTCCGTCCACCGGTCTGATCATGAGTTCGGTGTCGCTTGTCTGTCTCCCGTGAAATAAGGGTAGAAAATTAGGGACGAAACAATCTACCTACTGGCTCCGTCACGGCTCGTCAAAACGCCTTACGCAAGACACTGAGAAGCACCCAGCTGACTACCAGTTACGGCCAGATATCTCCGGTCCCCGACTAGTTACAGGTTCGAGGTCGCTTGCGCAGTCCTCTACCTTATGTTAGCGGTGACTCGGCATTTACCGAATCTATCGTGGACCACGGCGTCCTTTGCCTGGCTGTTCACTCGGGATTGATTAGCTGATTAGTCGTTTCAAGAGGGTATGTCATTAGGTTAACAACCATACCCGCTCTTAAGGAAACAAAGCCGCTTGAAGACACCCCCGGTTATCTGTCTGAATGTACAGTCGATTGGCTGACGCCGCACAGAGCGCAAACCGCCCAAGAGCGATTGCCAGGGGAAACCGGCCCGCAGGCACAAAGTCTTACCCTGACTCGCACTTCTACTAGGAGATTGCCGGATGGGTGCTGACCTGTGCGTTGGGCCGACTCTAACACATGGGTCATAATGGCCCAACTGCACTGCGCCCATTGACAAACCGGACAGAACCCCAACCGCCCACTTCCGCCCGAGTACCAATTTTTCCTTGAATCCGCGGGCTGCTGATTACAATTACCTCCGACTGCAAGATTGCAGACGTAGCAGAAGCTCAAAGCGGCCCTAACAGGATAAGCCCCTCTACGAGTTGGCTATCAGATGGGAGTTGAACCGTGAGTGGGGCAGGCCAGATGACGTAGAGTTTGGCCAACGCCACCCAAGCTGCACGAAACTATTAGGAACCGAGAGAATACTACAACAAAACAGCGTAAAAATTAGGAATCGTTCAATGTAAATCTATCGCGATACAATTATCGATACCTCCCGGAAGTAGTTGACCACAGCTCAAAATCTTATCACCGATGAAATTGACAAGAGAAATCTTTTATTCATCTATCTAGAACAGTATCTAGGGATTGATTAATAATACGTCGATCAAAATGACATTATAGGTATGTGGGATCACATTTCTTACAGCCCGTACAAACTCACCTCCGTCAATGTCAAAATTGCGAAAGACAAGATCAATAAGGCGAATCCCGAACATTCTAGTACAGTAGCTATTACGGTGCGTTATCTCTGCCCCCCATTATGCATATAAACGTCTCATTTAATTTCGTGGATGACCGTTTTTATTTACTTTAAAAATTACGCATGCGTAATTGCTGAAATCAGTTAGGTTTATTATTAATTCGAGTGGACAATGCTCTCGTTTTGATGGAGAGTTGGTTAGGAGGATTTTCACGGACAATCGCTAAAATTTCAGGACACAGAACTCGTAGTTACAAGTAATTGAGAGTCCTGGCTTCGTCGAGAATATGTTTCATTTCACCCCCAATCTTAGGCTTTAATTTAACAGTTGTTTACTCCAAGTGAATTCTTGCTGTTTTCAGCGGCTTACCTTGTGATGTAATTAATCATAACAAATAACAAATTTCAATGGCCGTTTATTTTCTAACATTTCCACAAGCCCTCATCATCTGAGTATTCCATTTTCACAAATCTCTCAGCAAGAAATTATCATTAAGACTATACATTATTGTTTATTCATTTTCTTCAAATGCAACCTCTTGCCCTAATTCTAAAGAATATTATAAGATACAGAAGGCCTCCTCCTTCGTCGCCGACTGCACAAACATGCGTATACCGAATAATAAGTGAAATTGGTCAAACATACCAATATGTTCCAACTTCCATGCTCTATATTCTAAGTCAATACAAAACGGCATATATCGAACTGTTACATAACTGAAATACAACTAGGACCGATAAAATTGGTCGTTACAAGAGGCGTATATTTAATGGCGCCTTGATGTTGTCTTGTTAGCATAGAATATAGCAGAACAACATCCCTTACTAACGATACGCCCCTTTTCGCGTCCTTTATAAGTTAACTGCGTATCGTATCATATCATGTTTATTAAAGAAACTTTCCTATCAAAACTGCCTAATATTATTGTCAATATGGGGGAAAACCTATCATAAGGAGTTTATAAAAAAATGCTCCATGAATAAAAATTTTTTTTTTTCATTTAATACATTGTCGGTTGTTATTCCACAGCAATTGCGCATTTGATTAAATTGGCAATAGTGAAAAAATATATCAATTATATATTTTTTACACTCTTTTCTTTATTATATTTCAAAGGTTGGGATAAAAAAAGAACCAATGAGAGACCCGAGAAACAATGTTAGCGTAGTATTATTTGGAGATAAGCAACTCCCATTTTATATTTGCTTGTCTATCTATTATTTATAATGATGTTATTTCTGTTATCATTTTAGTATAATACACGCAAAATTCAAAATGCCACTTATTAACGCACGAGTGAGACTCACCAGAGCTGCAAAGAATGACGATATGATAGTGCCAAGAACTCGTACGACTTTCGGACAGAGACATTTTAACTTCATAGCACCGAGAATGTACAACTACCTGCCTGATGTCGTTAAACGCATTGAAACCAAAAACAAATTTAAAAAATCGGTTTCTAGGTGGCTTATTACAGAAGGCAGAGAAAACATCAATGGAATGTTGAATATTGTATATTAATTTTTTGTATATTAAATTTTCGCATTATTCTTCAATTTTAGACATATATTTTTACTTTCAATCATATTTTTACTTTTACTCTACACGTTAATAATTATTATCAAAGTAATAGAATTTCTACAAATTTTAATTGTTTTATTTTATTTTTTTTATTTTTTTTTATATAATAATTATTTAGTAATTTGATTAGATACAGCTAAACAATATTTTATAAAGTCTGCCTCAGAACAGGCCCTGGCCTAGTTAGGCGACTTTTATTCATTACTCTATCTCCTCGAGAATCAGTTTTTTGCTAACGTCTCATATATATATATATATATATATATATATATATATATATATATATATATATATATATATATATATATATATATATATATATATATATATATATATATATATATATATATATATATATATATATACAACATGATATGGTAAACTGTACAAACGAACTTGTGTAATACTATAAATAAATAAATAAATAAAATAAATAAATAAATAAGTATATCACACAATATAACACGCAATAGTGTGTAATTTTATAAAAATGCTTTAAGAGACTACATATTACCGATAAAAGAAAGGTTCATATACTTTCTGTAATGTATCGTGTACTCTCCCAATCAACACCATCCTATCTCCACGAGATTTTCAAGCCATTAAGTTCCCAATGTCTCGTACTTCGGTCAGCCTTCGACAATTTACTCAAAATCCATTTTCTTATTAGGCTACGCGGTGACAGGCGGGGGGAGAAACCCCGCTCAACACCCGGGCAGTTCTAACGACATGGGTCGTTTTATCTTCCCGGGATATCGTGCATCGACAACTTCACGCGTACCAAAAGGGTATTACGTGAGGGGTGGCCGAACGGAGATATGGAAGAAGATTCTTCTGGTTTCTACCCCACCGGCACCCCGTGAACCGTTTATTTAATAATAGAATAAAAACAAATCACTTACTATCTAACATTATAAAATATACAAGTATTAGCTTACGTACTAAAGTTATCAACGGAGTAAAGAAAAAAAATATTATTTAGTAGAATGAATTGTAGGCGATGAGATGGTGAATCCATGCTACTGGGTGGTCCCGGGTTCCGGCTGCAAACGGCAGGGGTTCCGTCGGGGGCAAAAATCAAAACTCAAAATCCATTGTCATAATACTGATTTCTACTCCTACTTTCTGCGTTTGTGGAGCAAGACTCTAGATCGATCTCTCAGCAAATATACGAAACTGGCCTTCTTTAAAATCATTCAAGACTGTAACGGACCTTAAGTCCACTACATACGATCAACAAATGCATCGATTTCCAGTGAAATCCACTGACACAATTCAGCTATTATTTTGACTCGTGCAGCTATGAATCAGCACGACCTAACAGTACTTTTACTTAGAATATTTCAAATTGCATCATTGCACGGCCTATATAAACCGGCCAAAAAGCAACCAAATTATCAGTCCCCGATTGATCACCTTCCCCCAAGGTTGCGACGGCATATCCGGTACCCCTCTCCTTGGTTTCCTTTCATCATTTTCCCTGAGTCTCGAAGCATCAGTCTGTAATCCCACAGACTCGAGCCGTGCCCAGTACAAGATACTAGGAGCACACATACAATCTTCATCCACTTTCCTACATAACCGCCGTCGCGCAACCCTCGCGTCTCGATAAAGTAATCCGGGTACTCGTTAATTCGGCAAGCGTTATAACCGGCAATATTCAATCGATTCAATCAATAAACATCTTCTGCTTCATCAAAACCGCTTTAAATACGGAGATAACTCGTATGTTGACACCACCACCTCACATCGAATAATTTGGAGACTTGTGAGGGGTGGTCCCTCACAAGACTAACCTAAAAAAGTACTTCTTTTCTTCGCCTTCGTTAGGATCACGCAACACTAACCTGAAAAGGTACTATTTTTCTAAGAAGTAACCATTTCTTTTCTTTCTCTCTCCTTTCTCTCCCAATTTCCTCTCCTCAGGCATTCTTAATTTTAATTTTATGCAGACAAACTTATCAACGTTTATTTCCATAAAGTGCGCATATGCCGCTGCACTGTGATTAGGTTAGTTGTAAGATTAGGTAAGCTGTAAGATTAGGTTAGTTGTAAGATTAGGTTAGTTGTAAGATTAGATTAGTTGTATTGCATTGTTGCTATTATTATTAATATATTACAGTTTTGATTATTATTAATATATTATTAATTGATTATTATTAATATATTATTAATATATACCAGTTTTAAAACCGTTTGACCATGTGCTATTTTATAAAAAAATGTTTCCCCCCCCTCCATATTTTAACTTCTTGTTACTTTTCTTTATGTATATTACTACTAACAACATAATGTTTTCTTTTTTAGCTGTATTTTCCAAAAAACTTGTAAGTATATAAGTCCTCCTGTCCACCCTAGAACGGGCTAGTCCCAGTTGGGTGACAGAATCAAATAAGCAAAAGGTTAAGGTTTTGCCATTCGGTTCCTGTTATTTTTGTAAGCAAATCAATGTTTTATAGTAATTAATTCTTAAATAAATAAAAATAAATAAAAAATAACCGTCAAGTAACTTTGAACGTATATCGTTGTATTATCTGTCTTACATTTCAGTGCCTATCATTTCGGTAAACGTCTTTTAAAAGGAAGTAGATAT
Organism: Micropterix aruncella; assembly: GCA_944548615.1. NCBI lineage: Eukaryota > Metazoa > Arthropoda > Insecta > Lepidoptera > Micropterigidae > Micropterix > Micropterix aruncella. Next base: position 33,138,181 of record OX155952.1, on the reverse strand, counting down.
CTCTGATGAAAGCGATGTATCTATGAGCCTGCGGCTGTAGATCCAGTGTAAATGCAGTGTAAACACAGATTGCGGACGACCTTCCGGTGTCGATCGCGAGATAGATCTCTGCGCACGCCCACGGTACAAAAACAAGAACAAAGCGCTTCGTCGAGGAATTAGGTTCCGGTCAGCGCGACACCGCATCGCACCGCGCGGCCGAACAGTTTTCTCTACCGATACGGAGAATCACGGCGCACAGTGTTTATTTATTTTATACTTTTATTGTGATATATCTTCCGACTATATCTTCCAACCAACCCTACTATGAAGTGTTTATGTATGTGCGGGTGTAACATGTGTGTAGAGATGTGTGTCATGATATTGCATTCGATCGACAGTATTGAAATGCAATTCCGTTAATTGTATCCCAACGGAAAATGCTAACCCAGCCGGGATTCGAACCCGGAACCTTACAATGTAATATGAGGCGACCTAACCACTACCCCACCAGCGGACAGAACAACTATAATAATAATTCGTGGAAAGTACAAGCATGGTGACACGTCTGTTCGGAACCATATCCATTTTTCGCCACTATTTTATACAGAAATTTTGCTATTTGGAGCCGACTAAAAAAATATTTTTGTGCAACTTACGCATTTCCTAAAACAAATAAAAGCAGACAATTAAAGCATTAAAGATTGTGCAGAATTATATTATACTTAAATTCAATAGTGTTACGATTCCTAGAAAATGTGACATTGTAACATTTATCTATATTTGTTGTAACATTTATCGTAACGTTTATTGTAACATTATCTACTCATATGAAATTCATATGAGTACATCTAAACATATGAAATTCATTTATAAGCATCGCTAGAAAGATACTTTTTCAATTGATTTCTTTGATTGAAGTAGGAAAACGGGGGTAGAAACAAGTGCAGAAAATGTAGTATATTCAAAAACATACAGAATGCGGCTGGATGTTGACTCAATACAGTTTGATCCTTTATAGCATTCAATAAGTTTTGATCATTAATTTGAATATTTCGATACGCCATTATTGCCACTGATTAATGATATTGATTTGTTCCACAAACTACGGATTAAATTTAACTTTAAATAGTCCATGCTACTAAGAGAAATATGACATTCGCTACAGACAAATTTCATCAATTTATAGTACAATGAAGCCGTGAATGAATATTTTGTATATAATACTTGTATATATGTAATAATACTATGTATACTTGTATAATACTTGTATATATATATATATATATATATAAAATACTTGTATAATACTTGTATATATATATACTTTGTATATAATACTATTTTGTATATAATACTTGTATATATGCCTTGAGACACTGATTTCTGCTACTGCCTAGGAAGTAACCTTAGCGGAGAACTAGATATTGCATGTTTTTTTGTGATAATTTAAAAATGTGCTGTTTTTGCCCTTTATGATAACCTAACAATGTTTTATGCTTTTAATGTTTACTTTTTATTCAATTTGTTGCAATAAAATACTTAACTACTACCCTTAATTTATCATAAATTCCTATAGAAACTCATAACAGACGCAACATCCTCAAGATTGCTTGATCCGACATCTGCCTTATGTCAGTTTCGAAAAATGCCATAATTAAATGTTTAATTTCAATATATCTCGCCTTACAGTCACGATTCACTGGTTAGACCATAACCATAAGTCTTTTATGTATTGGAGTGCACAATACAAAATATACTTCACCTTTCAGCGTAGGAATACTTGTAATTGTTTAAATAGAATAATAACGATAATATCATATATTGCTAAGTAACTGCCTAGTTAAAAAAGTCACTAGACAATGCTTAACGTGGATGTAATAGATTTATTAACAATAGTTAGGTAATCGTCTATTTTATAATATGCCTTTTTAAACAATATGTTTTTAAGACCACACTTAAATTGTTTTTTCGGTAAGTTAAAAGTTTCTTCAGAAATTCCATTATGAAAAAGATGCTACTTTTTTGTCGAAACTTGGGAAACAGAAGCTTTTTCCTATTTCTCGTGTTTACATTGTGGTAGTTACATACTTTTCTGTATGGTGTTAGGTTTTAGCAGACATTTTTGCAGACATTTCAAAAATATAATGGAGAATTAGCTGTGAGCGCCTAGCTTTAGAAAATCATTACGCTTTAGAGGTTACGAGATACCGCAAGAGGTATTACCTCTTGCGGTTGTTTGAATTTTTTATCACACAGCCGTTGCTCTATGGATTTTCTCCGTGAAGATCGCAAATGACAGTTGAAACGTCTTGAAAAATCTAGGATTAGGCTTGCGAGTGGGAAGAACACAGACCATTGTGCGCGCGTACCGCCTCTATGCCCGCCGCCCGAAGCTATGGATATTTTATCGGCAAGGCGCGGCAAAAACACGATCTGCCTTATAAATGCATTATGTTACAATCAAGTAATAACGAGATTTTCAATCGCGTATGGTGGACTGTTCGCTTGCCGACATCAAACGCACCGGTTCCCCGTCAATCGCTATAGAAAGCCGATCGCTGTCAATTCGTTTAAAAACACAATAACGTTGGACGACTTATCGCCGCTGTCTATCGAGGGCAAGGTCGGAATTCTTATTGATATGGCCGAGAATACTCTCCTTTTCGGCGCTGATAAGATTTCACGAAATAATGGCGTTAGTTCATCAGAACAACCGACATCAACATTTATTTATTAACCAAGATATAAATAACATTGGAGACAATTTTAAACCGTATATTTTTTAAATTTATAAAATAAACCAGTTGGTAGGAATCCCTACTCTTGGAATAGTAAAATTCCTTTTACAAGATAATGTGTTATACCTTATGTGGTATAATTATTTTTTAGACAGATTCACTAATTTTTTTTAAACGGAGAAAAGAAATGTACAATAAAAATATACGGTCTTCTAAAAACCTATTTGAGGTGCTAAAATACCAGGTATAGATGAAAAATAAAAAAAGTCAAAATATAAAAACGAATAGTTAGTTATAAAATAGTCAAATTAGAAATATTACATTTACACAACAATATAAATGTCGTAATAGAAATAGTCAATACAAATTTTATTAATATAATCCATATCCGATTATAAAAATGATTGGATATAATCAATATTGTTTTTCACATATATTGTATTATAATAAAAGTAATCATGAAAGATTAGGAAATTCAATATTGTAGTCCCTAATATAATAAATTGGGTTTTTAATAAGAATGTCCTCGACCTTTTTCTTAAAATGAACGTCTCCACAACCCCTGACGCAAAATGGAATCTTATTATAAAATAGGTTGGACTGGTACAGCAAACTATTTCTAACCTTACTCAGTCGAACATTATAAGGACGCAAGTCTTGTTTATTCCGCGTGTTATGCGAATGAATATCTGTTTTTTTTAGGGTAGTATTGATGTTTGTTCTTGCATACATGATAACCTGATATACATAAGCCGCATACATTGCCATGATATCAGATTCAATGAAATACGGCCTGCAAGATATTAGCGATGATATTGTAAATAAATTGCGAATTGCTCTTTTTTGAAGTCGAAATATTCCAACTGAATTTGCCGCCATTCCCCAGAACATAAGCCCATAAGTTATTAATGAATGGAAATAAGCATAGTAAACATACTTTGCGGCTTCAAAGCCGCATAGCATTTTAATTTTCTTAATGGCAAACGTGGCACTACTTAATTTTCCGCTCAAATCATCTAAACGAGTTGACCATTGGAGTTTACTATCTAAATGGATACCTAAAAATAACTTTAATCACCCCCATTCCTTTTCATAAAGCGTAAATATTAGAAAAAAATATTTGGCTACTCGAATACTCTTCATTTTGATGTGATTATATAGGATTTTTTAGTTTTACCTCATTAAAACGGCCACCAATTTGAAACGGAATGAAAATAATAAAATTCCTACTCATACGTCGTTTTTAATAACTTCAAGGAACATTATGCCAAATTTAAAGTAAATCGAACAAATCGTTTGGTCGTAATTGCGTAATAAACAAACAAACGAAATGCCAAGTGGTCGTCGCCCTTCCAAGTTGAAACAGTGACCTCGCTCCGCTTGATTAAAAATGGCAAAAACCCATTTGGGCCCCGATATTGTCGCCTTAATTAATATTGACGTTTGCTGCTCAAATCCGGCGCATCTCTCGATAACGTACGCAGATCTTGTTAGCTGTATCACGGGCACCGAAGGCAGCTTGTGTGGATTGTCAATAAAAACTAAAGATTGGCTCTTACATCGGCAAAAAATACTCATCACATATATACTACTTGAAACCTGAGGTCAAGAACTGAATTTATAAGGGCATATTTATAAGATCATCATAATCAGCAAAGTGATTTTCATTTCAAGTTTTTTCATCATTTAAGTGTGTTTCTAATGGAAACCCACAGGGAAGAACGATCAAAGTATTTTTTTTGAAAATGAGATATTAATGCCCACTTATGGCTTGTTCTTAAACGAATCGAAGTATGAATCGATTTTCGAAAGAATGATCATACATAGCTGACCCTTCAATGAAGAGAGAAGAACGTGTGACGGAAATGAACGATCAAAGTCAACATAGTGACTGTGGACATTGATGTTTCTGTCCAGTTAGGTACATAAGAGGAGTACCTCGATGAACCTCCGGTTGACGATGAGGAGGAACTGAGATGGGACACACAGGTCAAAGTCAACGACTTTTCCTCGTTTTTATTTTTTTTGGAGGTATAATTTGAGTATTATATAGGTATATATTTTTTAGAAACCTATATATTGTTATATTATACTTATATTACAGTTTACTTTTTTTCTGAGGTAGAATTTAAATAAAATGTTTTTTTTTTTAAACGAATATCTTGGGTTTATAGACAAAATGCTTTTTTCCTCATCCAAACCCTTGCTAAAATGTATTTTTTTAAAGATAGTAAACTATGAAAATGGAAAATTACCAAAAAAATTTAAATGTTTACTTTGATTGTTCTTCCCCGTAACACTTCAATTGTATCGGTTGAACGGTATATACGTTGATGTACTGCAGCGCTATCTATTCGCGAGTTACAACAAAGTGAAAATATTATTCGTGCTCAAATGTCTATGTATACCATTTTTTAGGGCGATCGGTTGAGCGGTATAGAAGTTGATGTATTGCAGGGTCATCTAGTAGTAAGTTACAACAAAGCGGATACCATAAAAACCTTCTTCATGAAAAATACACATAGGTATGTATGTCCCCGTCAAACGGTGTCGGATTCCTTTAAGCTGAGAGGCAGATATACCAACATCCATTATTATGTATATAGATAACACAATATATCCTCTCTTTCGTAATTAGTTCCTAATTCCTAAATATGTATGATCAGATGCCAGCTATGTATGATCATTCATTCGAAAATCGATTCATACTTTGATTCGTTTAAGAATAAGCCACAAGTGGGTATTAATATCTCATTTTCAAAAGAAATACTTTGATCGTTCTTCCCTGTGGGTTTCCATTAGAAACACTCTTAAATGATGAAAAAACTTAAAATGAAAATCACTTGGCTGATTATGATGATCTTTTTGCCCTTATAAATTCAGGGACCTCGGGTTTCAAGTAGCATATATGTGATGAGTATTTTTTGCCGATGTAAGAGCCAATCTTCAGTTTTTATTGGCAATGCACACAAGCTGCCTTCGGTGCCCGTGATACAGCTAACAAGATCTGCGTATGTTATCGAGAGATGCACCGGATTTGAGCAGCAAACGTCAATATTAATTAAGGCGACAATATCGGGACCCAAATGGGTTTTCGCCATTTTTAATCAAGCGGAGCGAGGTCACTGTTTCAACTTGGAAGGGTGACGATCACTTGGCATTTCGTTTGTTTGTTTATTACGCAATTACGACCAAACGAGTTGTTCCATTTACTTAAAATTTGGCATAATGTTCCTTGAAGTTATTAAAAACGACGTATTAGTAAGAATTTTATTTTTTTTATTCCGTTTCAAATTGGTGGCCGTTTTAATGAGGTGAAACTAAAAAATCCTATATAATCACATCAAAATGAAGAGTATTCGAGTACATAAATATTTTTTTCTAATATTTACGCTTTATGAAAGGGGGTATATATAGGGGTGAGTAAAGGTATTTTTAGGAATCCATTTAGATAGTAAACTTCAATGGTCAACTCATTTAGATGAATTCAGCGGAAAATTAAGTAGTGCCACGTTTGCCATTAAGAAAATTAAAATGCTATGCGGCTTTGAAGCCGCAAAGTATGTTTACTATTCCTAGATATGTAGAATTGGGGTGATCTGTAGTGGTCTTGACATAATTTGCGTAAAAAATATTCTCTACAACAAAAGCGGAACTTCTCGGGAATGGGGCATTGTCATCTTGTATCCATGTATGTAACCGTCGTATATTAAATGTACTGAATGTATCTGATGAGATTTATAAATACGCATTACTTCCTGATTTCAGAAAACATAATAAGCAAGATTGCACTCGTAATTATACAAATACCTTAGTAAGGCATGCAAAGCTATTGAGCTGGAGTGAGTCGCTCTTAAGCACTATTTAAGAAAATAATGAATATCGAAATATAACTCTCCAAAGTTGTACTATGCTCTCAATCAACTGATGTTAGAAACGGTCCATCTATGATTTTTATTGTCGATGATCTTGCATGTCATTAGCGGAGCGAAATGCCGCAAAAAAGTATTACAAGTCAGAAATTGTGATGTTGCCAGTTAATCTGAGAGGCTGTAAGCGGCGCAAGATCATGTCCGACTGCTCTGAATAGTTTGTATTTGCATGGAGGACACGCGGCTTCGCAGGTTGGCTGTCGAGATGATAATATGAGACGATAGGTGAAGCTACACGAGTGCATAAGTAGACGTTCGGAAAATGAGGAGGATAATCATGAATGAAGGAGAATATAAGCTATATTTTTTGTTTTATTGGAATACTCATGAATATTTTATGCAGCTCATTGACCAAGTACCTAATACTCGTATGACATTTATTAAATGGAAAGCTTAACACACTTGCATGACTATTCATGCGAATAGCACATCTATCTAGACGATCAGTTGCCCCGTCTCTAGATGTACATATTTTTATGCATTTATTTGAAGCAACCTGATATATTGTATGCAATGTCAAAGTTCTAAAAACTATTTCAGATATTTTTTTATTGTTTAAGTAATTACGCGTTTTATAAATACCTTTTTGGACCTACCACATCTAAAGCGTAAGTGTAAAATTACAAACACATATATTATTGATCTTTATAGAACTATATAGCTTGCAATAATTATATAATAATGTACGTAAAAGATTCCGTAGCAAGGCTGTTTATCAGCCAAAATTACTGCTATAAATTTAAAAAGACAGAATTTGTTCCTATATTTAATAGGATATGAAAAGAAAACAGAGAAGAAATCACATTATTATTAGAGAAATTCAATGATATTATTTGCTGATAAATTCACTAACTTTGTACGTGAATTATGCATGTGCATTTATGCATTATGTATACACATATTTTGTATACATTTACAGTCGAATATTTATATTACAGTAAAATACTCTGTCAGTATAAATAGGATAGAAAACGAATTTACCGCGTAAAATTTTTTGTAGGACCCGACGTTTCGGTGACGTTGCAGCCGCCGTTGTCTAGGGTAGACTGAAGAGCTGTCAGTCCGTTGTTTTGCGGGTAGGCCGCAAACCGCTGCCGCCACTGCGTAGGTTATAACGGTGGTGGGGGGCCGGGCTCGTAGCGCGGGAATTTTGAAAATCCGTCTTGCACACAACACTCACTGTATCCTGTTTTACGTCTTTGCGTTCGGCGTTCGGCGGCGGGAACATTTTAAGAAGAACTCCGAACTTTAATAGAGACGACGGCTACAAACTCTCTTCAACGTGGAACCCTCTTCTTAAAATGTTCCCGCCGCCGAACGCCGAACGCAAAGACGTAAAACAAGATACAGTGAGTGTTGTGTGCAAGACGGATTTTCAAAATTCCCGCGCTACGAGCCCGGCCCCCCACCACCGTTATAACCTACGCAGTGGCGGCAGCGGTTTGCGGCCTACCCGCTAAACAACGGACTGATAGCTCTTCAGTCTACCCTAGACAACGGCGGCTGCAACGTCACCGAAACGTCGGGTCCTACAAAAATTTTACGCGGTAAATTCGTTTTCTATCCTATTTATAATATCAAACAACCGCGATAGTCTTCGATTTTAAACTCTGTCAGTAGTAACGTTAGCAAATAGAAAGAGATTGCACTACAATAAATCCGATCTAAATGAAAGCCTTTATAGTATTACTGTACCTCATGGGCCTCCATAAAAATCACGTGCACATATCGCACATGTTTTAAGCTCAGATGGTGCAAGATTCAACATTTGTAAAGTTATAATTTCATTGCAAAATCATATGTAATGAGTTTACATCTAAGAACTTGTTAGTTTTGGCATTTTCAAATCTAATGATGATTATAAGTTTTATGATTCTATGTCTTCATAATTCAATATTTTATTTTAATTTAAAAGATAAAGCTTCTGTTGTTTATTTTTAAATTTGAAAAGTTTTATGTACAGGTTGTCACAAAAGGAGCAAGTTTATTTTTTATTTTTAATTATGCTAAAGTTAATATATATATATATATATATATATATATATATATATATATATATATATATATATATATATATATATATATATATATATATATATATATATATATATATATATATATATATATATATATATATATATATATATTAATAATATTTTTTGCTTTGTATTCATTGCTCTATTATTAAACTAATGTATATTTAAATAAATAAAATATATTTTACACATAATTTTAAAATATCACTTATTTCTTATTGGGAATATTGCTTGACCCCAGGTGACCAACCCCGTTAGAAAAATTGAACGGCGGGTTAGACGTTATTTTTTGTATTATTTTTTAATGCCTTTTTGTATATATTCATTTCCGCCACTCGCCCGTAAGAGAAAAGCCCCAGCGGACCGACACTCGCGTCCTTACTTCCAGTTACCGCCATATTTCTCCGGCTTTCCAGTTGGTTACGGGTTCAAGGTCGCTTGCGCGGTCCTCTCCCTTACATTAAGGTGATTCGGTGTCTACCGAATACATCGCGGACTACGGCATCCTTTGCCCGGCTGTTCACCCGGTATCGGGTAGCCGAATGGTCGTTTAAAGAGCAGTTGCCGAAAGGTTAATAGCCACCACCGCTCTATAGGAAACAAAGCCGTATCTAGACTCACCCGGTTATCAGTCGGAATGTACAGTCCATTGACTGACGCTGCACGGCGCGCAAACCATCCAGGAGCGTCCGAAGGACGATTCCCACGGGAACTGGCCCCATGTACATCCTACCCGGGCTGGCACTTCTACTTGGAGGCTACCGGATGGGTGCTGACCTGTGAGTTGGGCCGACCCTAAACGCATGGGTCTTAGTGACCTAACTGCAACAGGGCTCATTAGCTTCCCACAGGGTTCATTAACTCTACCGCAAAGCTTATGGACCTCAAAGGGTTAATTAAATGGAAGGATTGAATGACGACCTTGATAGATCTCAAGACACATGCCTTGAGATCGCGAAACCTGAAAAAATCCACGGCACAATAGAACAGAACATTAGTATCATTGACCTTTGTAAACCGTAAAATCGATTCTCTTTAGTGTTTATAAAACCAATATTGATAAGCAATTTTTCTACATTCTCCAATAGATATATTATTATTGTAATGTAAATTAACTTTATTTCATTTAGAAGCTCTCTTGTTTGCAACTATTGTTGTTTTTATGTGTTTTTAATTTTTCTTAATTTAGTTTTTTCTTCGATTTTATTATATTGCTTTAATACATTTTTACTTAAATTATGTCCGCTCCTATAAGACGCAAAATGAGCAGCCCTAATCCTTCCTTTCCACAGTCCCCCAACTCTTCGTCTTCGGAGTTTCTCAACTGTTCTTTGAGTCCTGACAGGTCTATTTATCACAGTGCTCACCTCGACCCTGGTAGTTCCCCAATTGTATCTGAATGCAGCCTAGATTGCGATAATTTGGAATCTCTCCCATCAATGCTCGAGGCGTTGCACTGCAGATACCCTTCGAACTTCCTAGCCTGCCACATTAACGCGGAAAGCATTCCAGCTCACTACGACAACCTCCAGGTCTCATTTTCTGAAGGTCATATGCATGCAATACTTGTAAGCGAATCGTGGCTGAAACCAACATTAACATCCGACGCCTACTCTTTGCCTGGTTATAACCTCATCCGCAACGACCGCCTTAATGCTCGGGGCGGCGGCGTAGCTATTTACCTAAGGGAAGATATTCCATTTAAAGTGATTTCTACCTCTCATCAACTGTATCACGCGGGTGCAGAATACATTATATTGGAGACTTATCTGAAAAATACGAAACTTCTCATAATAGCGATGTACTGTCCCCCGACTATTAACTACTTTAATGAATTGGAGGAAATTTTGGACACTTTTATCCTATCACATGACAATGTCATATTGATGGGTGATCTGAACACATGTCTAAATAAAAATGACTCTCGATCTAACAAGCTTGTTAATCTATGTACCTCATCTTGTTTATCGCTCCTACCATTACAGGATACCCATCATCTCCTTAACTCGAGCTCGCGGATAGATGTCATAATCACATCAAAAGAATCTAATGTAAAGACGCATGGGCAATTAACTGCAAGTGGCTTCTCCCACCATGACCTACTTTATATTGCTTATAATGTTAAGGTCCCTAAACTACTTCCTAGATGCATTCAATATCGTGACTTTAAAAATGTGTCTCTTCCAGCTCTCAGGGCAGATGCGTCAGCCTTAGACTGGTCGCCCCTTTATAATATGACCAATGTTGATGCTATGACCCAGGAATTCAATAATAAAGTAATTATTTTTTATGAACTACATGCACCTTTGAAAACTCGCCGGGTCAAACATCTGCCTGCTCCCTGGATAAACGACACCATCCGTGCATTTATGAAGAAGCGAAATAATGCAAAAACCAAGTTTAAGCGCGATCACCATCCAGACACTTGGAATGCATATAGAATACTTCGCAATCGATGCAGTCAGCTCTGCCGAAATGCCAAGAGGGTTCATATAAAATCCTTGCTCCAGTCGGCCTCCCCAGCTCAAATGTGGAAGCTCTTCCGTTCTTTCGGCATCTGTAAGTCGCACCCTAACACTGACCCTAGCATAGATAGTGACATTCTAAATGCCTATTTCACGACTCCACCTGTAATTGTAGATAATGCTATTAAGGATATCACTTTGGAAACGATTCACAATCACCGTTTACCTGACTATCCATCTTTTGACTTCTCTCTCGTGTCGGCCTTCGAGGTGAAAAAAGTACTGCTAAGCATTAAATCAAAAGCTGTAGGCTGTGATGGCATAAGTTTACCGCTCCTTATCCCTTTGCTCGATGACCTGGCTGAAGTGATTGCCTTCATTTTCAACTATTCACTCTCATCTGGCGACTTGCCCTCTGTCTGGAAGAATGCTTGCATTATTCCCATTCCAAAATCTTCCAATGCAAATACACCGGAAAAATTCAGGCCAATTTCCATTCTCCCTGTACTCGCTAAGGCAATTGAGCGTTTAGTATACAATCAGCTACTCACTTATGTCTCTGACTATAACCTCCTAAACCCATTTCAGTCAGGATTTCGGCCCAACCACAGCACAACTACTGCCCTGGTACAGGTAACCGATGACATTCGACTAGCCATGGATAATCGCCAACTTACTCTTCTCGTCCTTCTGGACTTCAGCTCTGCTTTTAATTCTGTCGACTATGACATTCTCCTTGCCCGTTTAAAATCTTGTAGTTTCGCCGAACCCGTCATCAAATGGTTTCGGTCATTTTTGAATAACCGCAGTCAGTGTGTTAAATATAAAGACAAGCTCTCTAATTTTCTACCACAAGTCGCCGGCGTTCCCCAAGGTAGTGTCTTATCCCCGCTTCTTTTCTCACTATTTATTAACTCAATATCTAACGTGATTAATGCAAAATATCATCTCTATGCCGACGATGTCCAAATCTATTCCCACTGTCGCCCAGAAGACATTGACGAGGCTATAACTTCTGTTAACGCTGATCTTGCGATGATATCTGACTGGTCGAAATCTCATGGCTTGCTCCTAAATCCATCCAAGACTCAAGCTATCATAATCGGAAGCAGCTATTTCACCTCGAGGATCGACATAAATTCTTTACCAAGGATTGGCATAGGTGCGGATGAGGTCCCAATCAGCTCTCAGGTTAAAAATCTTGGTGTATACCTCGACCAAAATCTTTCGTGGCAGTCACACATTGAGGAGATGAGACGTAAACTCTTTGGTCGCTTTCATGCAATAAAGAAACTCAAGAATTTTCTCCCCGAGGAAAGCAAAATCACAATCTGCCAATCTATTCTCCTCCCTCTCCTTGATTATTCAGATGTTGCCGTTCTTACCAGGGTAGAAAGGCTGCAAAATGTCTGCATTCGATTCATTTATGACCTACGAAAGTTTGACCATATTACGGAGTACAGAAGAAGACTTCACTGGCTGACGACCCGAGAAAGGAGAGATACGAGAGTCCTAGGTTTGCTCTTCAGAATCCTGAAGGGGGCCGCTCCGAAATATCTTATAAGTAGGTTCAAACCTCTATCTTCTCACGGGCGCCCTCTGAGATCTGAAGACAACCTACTGCTCTCGATCCCTAGTCACAGTAGTGATTTCTTCTCGCACTCTTTCTCTGTACGTGGAGCCCGTCTCTGGAATGCTTTACCCTCGCGTATAAGGATAGCACCTAGTTTGTATTGCTTCAAACGCAGGCTCAAAGAACACTTGAACCCACGCTCATAAACTTTTCCTTATTTTCCCCTATTTTTTCCTCCCTATTGCGTCCCTTGCGTCATTATAGGTTTATTTTTTTTTCTTAAATTTATTGTTTTGTTTCCCTGCTGAATTTAAATGATTAAAACTTAATTTATTAGTTTATTTTTACCGCATAACATGTTATTCCACTAGGTTAAGGTTAGCTGTAAGATATTGCTTTTAGGCAATAAGCTCGCCGTTTTGTTAAAGCAAATAAAGCGTTTAATTATTATTAATCATAATCATCATAATCATCATAAGTTTTTTTATTCAAAATAGTACGAAATCGTAACTTTTTGACGTCAATAATGCGTAGGTACAAACATACATAAATGATAAAAAATTAAGATATTGTGACATTATAACAAATTATTGTGATATATAACGTGATATTAATAATCGAGGTAACCATTTTATTTCCAAGGGTCTTTGTCGTCTAGATAATCATTTATTTTATAGTAGCCCTTTGAGTACAGCTTCTTCTTAATAAATGACTTAAATTGTACCACAGATAAAATTTGCATTTTTACTGGGACTTTATTGTAGAAGCGTATACATTGCCCTTTGAATGATTTTGTGGTTTTGGAGAGTCGACTTTTATGGTCAGCAAGTTTATTTTTATTTCTAGTATTGACACCATGCCTATCAGAGTTTTTTAAAAACAGTTCTTTATTTATTAGCTGTTATCTACCCGATCGAACTATTATTATTATTATAGTTCGATCGGGTAGATAACAGCTTCCGCCGGATACACAGCTTTCACTGAAGCTGAAGATCAATTCCTACATATAATAATTATGTGAAAATCGATAGAAATTTGTGTGAGTAAAATATTATGAATACTAGGAAATTACTAGATACAAGGAAAATACTTCTAGCTACTAGTAAACTACTACTAAAATACTACTAGGTACTAGGAAAACAATAATAGGAAAATACTACTACATACGAGTTGTCAATCAATGCATAGTGAGAGTATCTCCACCGCGCTGCAGCCGGGGTCATTGAATCAATATCGTCGTTATCGAGAGAGAAAATTGACAATATGCAAAAAGGCAAAAAAGTTGATATCGACCCGCAGCGCAGCAGCCGCTCCCCGGTCGTGCGACCGTCATACTGCTCGGATCTCGTATGTAATTGGCAAAAAAGTGTAGCCATTTATATAATTAACGAGAGGCTGCGAGACAATGCAGCGAGGCGGGTGCATTGATTAGCCCGAGAATCGTCTCGTGCGCACGAAGAAAGCAGCAAGTCAACGATCTGGGCGGCATTCGATCGCACTTCGTCGGATCACTCTTCTTTAACCCGCGACTGCTCGACCAGGTCATTCGGACCCACACTGAATCACGGTGAAGAATTTAACACTCTTACCAGTAACCTTGTATCATTGATTATATAGCGCATTGGATTGCTCCATGCAGTACTCAGCTTGATTGGCAACTAGTTATATTCCCGGCCAACCAACGGTTTAGGAAAGTATTGTGAACGCGCTAAATACAAATTTAGAAATTAAGTCGGAAATATACGTTTGGACCCCCCCCCCCCCCCCCCCCTTTCCACCGAGACCATTTCCATATTGAAGTCTGTCTGTGTGTCTGTGTGTAGGTCTGTTCGTGTATTCCTCCACGATAGTGCCCAAACGCTTTATCTGATTGAGATGACATTTGGCATGCAGGCATCATTTGGTCATGGCAAGAGTTGAAAATATTGGGATAGAAATCGGTCCACCACCGATTTGAAATTCGGTACACTTGTGCCTTGTTTGGCGGAAATCTTATTGTTAAACTTTGGTAATTTAATTATTGTTATTAAACTTATTGTGAAATTGCCAAAACTGGTAGTTAAGGGGTGAGGCTGCCCGCTGTGCACCTTTCCCGGTGCCTCGCCGTAAGGCGTTGGACTCTAACGGGTTGCTGGTGAACTAGATAGTAGATTGTCTTGTCCTCAAGTCTTCTACGCTCATCCCACGGCCGAAAGAACGATTCATATTGTTATACCAGCCTGGGGTGACGGGTTCGCCAGTTGTAGTCGACACCGCCATCCTGTGAAATTTTGGTTGGAATATCTCATATACATACTACACATTATATTAAAATTTGCGGCATTGCGCGTTTTGATATCGCGTAACGCACGTTCGACATCTAAATCTTCATTGCTTTGTTTCGCTTGCTGCGAAGTTTACGGCGAAGCGCGCTTGCAAGTCGGTTTTTAAATTGAATGATACGACGTCCTTGGCTATTTTCCGGAAAGTCTTGGGGTCACACAACCGATTTTTAATTTTTAAATATTAGTAACACTCAACATTTTAAAAACAGCCTGCACAATTTTACGAAATGTAAAAAGACGGACTAAAACCAAATACTCTATTAGAGCCGTCCACTTCGGATTACGCCGCTTGGCCGATAATTAATTATTATTAGTAATAGATATTATTATTAATAATAATTAAATAAAAATATCTCTTTTCATTAACAGCACTGGTTATAACATTGAATATTGAGGGACAAAATAATTACAAAAGACCACCACGGGTATTTGTGTGCAAGTACTATTGACATTTAAGGGTTAGTAATGGCGCGCTCTTGGAGCTGATGCACGCATGCTATGTGACATACCACAGCTATCCACCCGCACTCTCTGTGCGTAAATTACGCGTGAAATTCAATTAACCACGTGATTCTTGGAGTAGAAACGGGTGATGGCGATAACGAAAATATTGTGGACGAAAAGTGTCACGTCCTCCAAATATTTTTAACCAGAATATCACAGTAGGGCGGTGTCGACTACAACGGGCGAACCCGTCACCCCAGGCTGGTATAACGATATGTCATCATTCTTTCAGTCGTGGGATGAGAGTAGAAGACTTAGAGACAAGACAATCTACTGTCTAGCTCCGCCAACAAGCCCGTTATAGGCCAACACCTTACGGCGAGGCACCGGAAAAAGTACACAGCGGGTAGCTTCGCCCTCTAGCTACCAGTTTTAGAGGGATATCTCCGTCTGGAATTAAACTTCAGGAAACCTCCGTCCTCCCGACTGGTCACATGTTGCGCGACCTCTACCTGCCGTATGTTCAGCGGTGATTCAGTTTAAATCTTTTGCGGACCAAAGGTGTTTTTGCCCAGCTCTAAATTCAGGATCACGTAGCATAATGATCATTTCAAGAGTAGTTGACTACAGGTCAAAATCCACTACCGCTGCTTAGGAGACAGTATATTTCCATAGTCTCCAGACTCCTTCAGTCAGAGTGCACAACCGATTGGCGTCGCCGAACGGTGCGCAAACCGCCCAGTAGCGCCGGGATGCAATCCCACCAGTAGGAACCGGTCCACCAGCCGTGAGGTCTAAGACGCGAGAGTCTTACCAGGTGTAGCCTTCCGCACGTGTAGGTTTCTGAATAGGAGCTGAATCGTAAGTTGAGCCGGTCCGAGAACAAAATGGATCTTATAGCCCAAGCTGCACGAAACCATTCGCTACCACCAGAATATTACAGTGCGATTGAAACATAAGAAATTATGGTGTCTTACAGTCGCTAAGTCCCTTTATTTTATATACTTCCCTTCCATAATAACATAATAATATGGCCCACTGTTTTGGGGAATGGCACCACATTCAACCAGAATTGTTCTCCTCCAGAAAAGAGCGGTAGGTACGTAGTTTATACAGAGACTCTCCAAGAAATTCTTGTAAGCCGCTATTCGTAGAATTACTAAACATGACTCTATTTTCATATTACATCTATCAAAATATTATTTACGCTCGTAGACACTTAGCGGTAGTATCCGGTGAACAGTGATTTTTATCATCACGACAGAAGGATCCAATCTTTACATAAACCGACAGTGGATTAGCAAATTGCGATATAGTTTAAATCACCAAAATGTGTGTCTATAACAAGAATCCAGATCAAATAAAAGGCATTGGAGAGGACCAATTTAAGAAGAAAATTGTTAATTATTGGGTAGAAAACCCAATTTATGGTATACCGGAGTTTCAAATTTTTAATTTATTTTTCAAGCTGATGATTTGTAAAATTTTAAACATAGTAGTAGATACTATGATAGCTGACATTATTATTTTCAAATATTTTATTTTACATTTATTAATTTACTTTACATTTATTAATCTACGAAGGCATATTGCTGGATTACCAATAACATATTTTTATCTCGATAATTCTACACAGATTTTGCATTTATGTTTTAATTTGTTATTATCTCTGACTAAATATACATATAAGTATATTTTGATTATATATATCTAGGTAATATTGAATTTAATATTACAGCCGTGACAACTATCGTGATAGTTATCTCTTTACTACTTAAATTTTTAACGTTTAATTTTGTGACGCATTCAAGTGTAGGAATGTCTATCGACTGGAATATTTCATTGTATTGTATTGAAAGTCAGTGGTATCTACAGTCAAAAGCAAAGCAAGAGCTTTGTAAATTAATGGTTAATTAATTCGCAATTCGTCTTGCTAATTTCAGTCGATTAGTTGATTAATCGCGTTAGGGACGCGTTAATCTCGCGCGATGAAAATTCTTATAACGGCAAAATCGTTGGCAACATTACAATTGAAGTATGACGCCGCCGGGGACGTCGCGTCGTGGCTTCGTCGAAGCGACTTGATCGCAGTGAACGAGAACAAAATGCTAATACGAAATTGAAGAAAGTGTGTGCAAATGGCTGAGATGCCGGCATCAGATTCACAGTTTCCAATTCATTGCATATGGTACGTCAGGAGCGGTCGGAAAGTGCGTCAATTTCTCCTTTTCCTCAGGGTAATAAGCAATCGAACGAGTCTAGTAAATATTGATCGACGCTGAATCTTAATTACGTTAAGATGCATTAAATGGTTGCTTTTCTTATCTGTTTTACTTTGAAAAAGTCATTGTGCTGTAATTTATTACTGTATTTAACGTGCATTGTTTACAAATTTAACGCTCGCCTAAGAACGGCGAATCTCTTCACAATGGAATCGTTACAATATTTGACAAAAACTCCGATGAACGCTCTTGATAACATTGTCAAGCGTGTAATTATACTGTATGTAAGATGGTGCTAGACAAAAATAATAAGTAGTAATTGACATACTGAATAAATTTTGTTTTTACTTTTTAGTCATAATTTTGGTTAAGGGGGGCATTTCTATGGCCCAATAATAAAACATTAATAATAAATCTGCCATTTATATAACAAAATTCGCTTATACATATATTGTGCATTATAACAATCTATGAAAATGATTAAAAATGAGCATTAAAAGTGACGAAAAGTGGCTTCTTCTCTAAAAAACTATTGTATTTAAAGAAAAAATTGTAACATTTTATATTCGTAGTTTGTTTGTTTGTTCTCTTTACTATGAAATTATTATTTTTTATTTTTTATATGTTTAGGTAAGGTAACAGCATGATCTTATAACTAGATACATACATACTTCCTCAATAAACATGTTCTTATGCCAATTACAACTTACACCGTGCAAAGAATTTAACAATTGGTTGCTTTATTATCATACGACAATTTCTTATATCCAACCCTAATAGGAAGTGTTTACATGTATGTATGCATGTAACCTGTGTGTAAGTGTGTGTCTTGTTTATTGCATTAGATCGACAGAATCTAATTGCATTTTCTTTAATTTTACCCCAACGGAAAATGGTGACGCAGCCGGGAAAGTGGAATTCAAAGTATGAAAGGGGAACCCAAAATAACAGCACTAAACCAAAGCTTAACATAGCTACCTATGTAATGATTTTATTTTTAAATAATTTTTATGTATTTTATTGAGTAAATAAATAAATAAAAAAAATTGCTTTGCTATGCATTGAAATAAAATTGGAGACAACACTTAAACTATTCAACTGGGTTGTAGTTCAAGCAACGCAATAAACATAGAAATTGTATCATGCTTAGATCGTCAATGTTCCATTAAGAGTAGGTAATGTGAAGTTTCATTTCAGTGATAATATTTAAAATATGAAATCGGAAAAAAATCAGATATGGCATTTATTTATTTATTTATAACGTACAAGAAAAAAATACAAGGACATGGTTAGCAATATAAAAATGGTTATTATTTGTACATTTGGAATTACCAGGACTAGTGAATTTTCTAATATCAACACGGATAGAATAAGTCCGGCTAATACCATCGAAGCGATATGCTGATATTATGTTTACATATGAATGATACGCTATTGACAGTCAACTAACGCGTGGGATGTTTGCCGGCGCTGTGTCAGCTAAACGGAAATCAGTATATTAATATCAGATACGTCGAGAGAGATAATAAAGACCTTCACTGACTGGAGACCATATAAGATTCAGTTAACGATAGAAACCACTCACGCGCTACTTATCCGACCAATGAGACTAACAAGTTTATTGGACAAACAAAAAGCTCGTGCGAGGAAGTAGAGTAAATATTGTAAATCCGCATTTTTAGGATCCTTAGACAATAAGAGAACGATTGGAGACACCGAGTAAGCCAGGAGACTCTGATAGTTACCAAAATGCACGGTCCGGTGGCATAGTGGTTAGGTCGTCTGATCTTACATTGTTAGTTTCCGGGTTCCATTCCTGACTGGGTCAATTCTGCCTTACACTTACACACATGTTACATGCAAATATACACATTTACACAATTCATAGTAGGGTTGGTTATACAAGATTGTCGTATGATAATAAACCCGCCCATTGTGAAATTTCACATTAAAGAGTAGAAAAAACAAACAAACAATTTAAAAGTATGGATGAATTTGGTCACCCCAGCCAAGAGTACTCATGACTAAGGTCAAGGTTCAGGAGTGGACGGGAGGAAAAAGCAAATCAATCGACTAGTACCAGAATACAGAGCCCGTATAGGAAAGAAGCAAAGTGAGGATCTGGGATTGTGAGGCCAGTAAATAGTATTATTGCCTTTGTGTCGATCTTTCTCACTACTTTCGTCGGTAATATTTAGTATATTCTGGATTTTGCATTGCGATTTTTGCTTCATGTTTCCCTGTATCGGCGATCCTCATTGCTAGTTACGGTATCCGTTTCATTCATTTGATATATTTTCTGCACTGATTTCCGTAGTTTGGCGTTGTCTTGAGCCAATTCTTTCATTTTCATTTTGTCAAATTACCTCATGTCATGATAAAGAGTATTTTAACCTTACTATCCATTTACCTGCTATGTATAAATAGGATAGAAAACGAATTTACCGCGTGAAATTTGTAGGACCCGACGTTTCGGTGACGTTGCAGCCGCCGTTGTCTAAGGTAGACTGGTCTACCCTGGACAACGGCGGCTGCAACGTCACCGAAACGTCGGGTCCTACAAATTTCACGCGGTAAATTCGTTTTCTATCCTATTTATAATGTCAAACAACCGCGATAGTCTTCGATTTTATATATATACCTGCTATGTATCTTCATGCGGATGTAAATAGCATATGCTGTGACTTTCTGTGAAGGTTGAAACTGCAGAAAATTATCAATATGATTTCTCCGGTATTTGGAGTGTGCTAGAGGAATTCCATCGGATGGGCCCCGGCCAGCCTCTTAACTCCTCGCTCTTGCAAGGATCGTTGTATCAGGCGAAATGCCACGGATGTTTGGTCACGTGGCTTCCTAACACAGCAGGGGTATTTCATGACCTAATGTCACCTATCCATATAAATGACCAGTCCCAGCGATTATAGCATGCAAAGTGCTCTATGGGTCGATGACGAAATTACCGCTAACATCAGTCAGAGGTTCGCGTAAGCGACTACGAACAGCAACCATTCTAGCGGTCGGAGTAATCCATCCGAAAATGGCAAACAGGGAGCGATGGAGCCTCACTTGCAAGATGTCCGTCCGGATGCGACCGAACTAAATCAAAAGATTGTCTCCCAAAGTCTTTGAGACTTATCCCAGTTTAGCGAGACAAGATCGTTATATCCTAGGATGGCGGGCTCGCACGCAGCAATGGTCAAACTTCAACTATTAGTAATCTACGATTCCAGACACCCCCGTCATTCCTCCAGATACCACAACGTATCACTGAGTGACTATCCCGAGGGAATTCTTTCTAGAATTTGGGAGATGAGCCATGAGATGGGCCAGCCAAAAAGCAAGCTGGTTTTACGGCCCAAGCTGCATGGTAAAATATTTGTAATTATGTTTTTTTTTATTTTGTGTATGCGATATGACGTTAATAGTAGTATCCCTAAACTAACCTGTGATACATAATTAAATCGGTTATCTTAAAAACCCCATGAGGTCACATTTTGGACAACGCCACGTTTCTCTGGATTTATGATAGAAAGCCATCCCATATACATTTCCATTCGAAAACCGCAGACGAGTCGGGTAATTGATGGTACAAATGCCACCTCAATATCTGAATCATTTCGATTACACCACAACTCTTATTGATTATGAGTTTTAGAAATGTACTTTCAATTTATTGTTTTCTCAAACATAACCTAATCTACACTGTGATCGAAATATAAGTGTAAAAATGCAAATGAAACAAAAAAATTGACTGTTTTGTTTGCTACATAGGTGAATGAGTTTCTGATCATTTCGGTAACCATATAAAATAAGGACCTTTTAGGCACATCTTTTAAAAACAACATAACTGATATATTTCGATGTTTTTTTAGGATTTTTTTTTACTATTCTTGGACTTTTGACTGTTTTCATGGAGTAAATCTTTTCTAAAAAAATATTGCATTTAACTTAAAAAAATGTAAAACAAACATTTCTAATATTTTAATAAAAACAGTTTTTATCTCTCCTGTAAAATTGACTTTTGGGTACTTTTGTTGATTTCAAACTGACTGATTCAACTTCTACAGTATTTTATAAAGAAACAAATGAAAAAATATTTTGTTTGGAATGTTTGTTTGAAGATTGACGAAACTGAGGCTTATTGAAGCCGATTGCACGTTAGCGCTACCGTTCCGGTCAGCTTTAATGTCGCCATGCATTGCGGCGCATCCGGGAACGGTTGCGATATAATAAAGTGATAAGCCGCTTTCGAGTGTTGATATAAGAGTGCAATTTGAAAGTAAGGACCGCGCGGTGTTCGTCGCGAAACACGCCGGGGTTCCGCTAATTGCCAGGGCCGCGAATCTGGCTCGCAGACTCGTCTCGCTGTCGGATTACTTTCGCTACATGATTTCGACGAAATTTCACCTTCTTTTGAAACGGTACCGGCTGGCGAGCGCGCGTCTTTGAGCCACTTAGCTCTCATAGAAAATTGACAGATGGCTAGCAGGTTTAGCGGCGGAGTTTCGGTTTCCTCGCGAGGGATAACTACGTTCGCGCTTGATCTCACGTACTGTGGAGCTGTTCTTCTGCAAGAACATCGCGTGGATGGCATTAATGCTCAAAGTTCATTTTTTTTTGTAATTCAGAAAACCCCGCAAGGGTTTAGAACTTACAATCAATATATTATTTTAAATTCAAATATCTTTACTGATATATCTGGCTACCTATGTACTAATTATAATATCGTACCATATCGCTGTAAAATTCAACAATCTGATATTATTCATAATCTAGCATAATTAAAAAAATATACACAATACAATGAACAATTAAATTGAATGTTTATTAATAGTGTTGTTTAAAGTAGGGAAATCGAAATTACATCAAAAATCGTATGTTAAGATACTGAAAAATCAACAATTAAAATATAAATTAAAAGGAGAAACAATAAAATATCTATAATGGAGTTACCAAATCCACAACATGCTAGTTAATGATACGACACAAAAAAATAATCACATTTGAAATCTAAATACCAGTAAACTGTATGAAATCAAACTCAAAATCAAAGGCAGCACCTGATCACACTGACAATTGAGATGATTTCCAAAGATCTAGCATACTTAAACTGATAATATTAGACGATTTCATTAACGGCATTTAATTTTTGTGATTCTTATCAATGCTTGCACAAGAGAGTGCGACATGGTTTAGGTAGACCAGGGTTTTTCATCCTTTTTTAGGAGACGACAGTAAGATTTGTTTTGCAATAAGTTTGAGGGGGAGGGGGGGTTGGGGTTAGCGATAACCAATTTTTACCTTTCAGTGCTTGTCTTTAACAATTAAAAATAATCAACTTTCATGATTTCAGATTAACATTCCATATATACATGTAGGTATCAGCTCTTTTCATTGATGAAAACACTGATTTGCGAAAGAATTTTCAAATCAGAAAATTTCTTTTAAATTTACGGGTCCTTAAGTCAATCAGATTTAAATATCGGCCAACGCGTTCTTATGTCCTTCCAAGCTTGTCATTGTAACTAATATATATTACCAATAAAAAATGGTGACATTCGGCTAAAAATGTGTTTTTTTTTCAGTTTCCATCTTTTATGACAGCTCCCATTTCCATCGCAGGTCCGGAACTCAAACGAGCTCTTATCATTGATTAAAAAAACAGATTGGGGATAGAATTTCCGGAATTGAATTAGAAGCTAGAATATCACAAAGAGCCTCATATCAGTTATAGCTTATGAAAATCACCACTATAAGATTGCGACGCACGGTTAGTCTCAAATAGTTGTTTTTATTATGTTTGTCAACATTTATATGAAAATTAGTTTTGGCATGTTATCATCACTTATTAGTGGAATTCAGGTGTCTTTCGAAAGTTACCATGAGATATTTTTTGCACTACAATGATCCGCTACAGCAAGTTGTAACTATTTTCATATGTGAAAATAATAGATCTTGATCGATGCGTAGAATAAAATTCTCATTACTTTAGTACTTATCGGTTTATCTCTTCAAATCGGAAGCGTTCAGTCTTAATTAAGAGCTCCGTGTTCTCACCCCATTTTCGCCTCGCAGGAAAATTAGAATAGCTCGTGTATGAATTGCGCGTGTGTGTGAATAGTCTATTGTTATCTCTTTCCACGGCTTTAAACCGAATGCCTCTCCGCAACGAGAGCGGAGTTTCAAGTGTTAAATACTCGAGTGAAGAGTGTCGGAGAAAGGCGATTAAAATATTTGCAAAAGCTGCATTTAATTCGACACATCCGTCGTTATTCCCTTTCGCTGGAGGCACTTGTTTCTCAACTGAAATATAGATAACATTTCTCCACGTTATCCTCGTTATTATTATTTATTAATATTGATATATCCTTGGCGATTTTTGAAATAATAATTTTATATTTGTAAATAGATAAATATTAATTATTTTTGATGTTTTTGATATCTTAAATTACTGATTATTGGTATATTACAATATCTTTAAAGACATTTTACTTTAAATTTTATGTAGTTAATCAGGATAATTTTATTATGTACGATTATGATGTTTATTTTTTTTCCAAAATGATAACTATTATAATACAATGTCTTCTTTAGAACAGACGACAGCCTAGTTAGGTCTTCACTATTGAAATGTATATTAATTGTAAGTTGAAAATAAACAAATTAATTTGCTTTGATACGAAGAGTGGCGCACTTCATTGCGTCTTTCTGGAGATAGGCTTTATTATAATCGAAAATAAACATTCAAACGGTTCAATAAAACAAAACCATAAATTACGCTACACTGAGAATATATAGCGTTGTTACACACAGAAATACGCATGTTTCAACAAGGATTACAAATATAACCCAGACTGTAGTCCATACGTATGAATTAACATGACGCGTAGCGATAATGCTATTTCATTATGTCGCGACCTTAAGATCTCGCTTCTAACATAACAGCATGTAGTAGTATATGTATGATTAAAGTCGGACACATGAATTGTATTGAAACTACAGTATACTGTTAATTCCTTATTTACCTCGAGGAAAATGTTGATACATATAATCGATTAATTGAGTTTCAACAAATTTTCTTTGTGATTCAACAAAATTACCATTAAAACATCGTTATTCTGTATAAAACCGTAATGACAAAATGGTAATGTAAGAATCAATGCAATATTTATCCCAATGTAGTAGTAAGATGAAATTGAACAAGTACTTTTCAAAACGGTAACGTTGGACTAGTCAGTATCGGTTTGAATATAGCAGCTCTAATCAGCTCATACATACGACGAAAAAAACTAATTGGCCAAAGATATTTTTAAAATAGGATAATTTGTTAAATCGTTACGGCCCCTTAAGTCAATCAATCAGCTTTATATCTTTAACTAAAAAATATACAGTCTGATTTTAGAAAATCTTACAATAATCTGTTTTAGGTATTATTTTTGATAACTAATAAAAAGTTGGCGACCGTACGGAAGATAATAAAGCTATCCACTGTAGGGACGGAACCGTAAAGCTTTTCGACTTTTTCTATCGATAAATAAAACAGATTGGCGAAAGAATTTTCCGAATCAGTATCGGTTATAAATCCAATCGGTTTTTCAGTTGTCCATTTTTTACGAAAACTCCACTTTTATATCGTAAGTCTAGATTTCTAATCAGCTCTTCTCGTTGAATAAAGAAACAGATTGGTGAAAGAATTTCCGGAATTGAATTAGAAGCTAAAATTTCCGGAATTGAATTAGAAGGTAGAGTTGAAAAAGAGCCTTATATCAGTTATATATAGCAATAATTACACACACGTTGAAAATCACCATGATAAGATTGCGACGCACGGTTAGTCTCCAAAAGTTGTTATAACTATTTATATCAATATTTCTACGAAAACTAGTTTTGGCATATTATTATCACTTATTAGTGGAATTCAGGTGACTTCCGAAATTACTATGAGAAATTTTCATCATTATTCCATATATGATAAAATGGATATGGCTAAAATGTGCTTTTTTCGGTTGCTCGTTTACATTGACAGCTCCCATTTCTATCTTAGATATAGAATCCTAAATCAAAAAACCTTTTCCCATTCATGACTGAAACAGATTGGCGAGAGAAATGTCAAAATCGGACAACCCGTACTTGAGATATCGATGACTCAGACATACATACATATATTTTTTTGTTTTCCTGGTCCTAAATGATCTAAAACATGGAGAAATATGTTTCTGAGTTTTTTTTTGTTGGTAAATGAAATACGGTTTGCGCCACCCTTGTATGAGGGTTAAGCTAGCGCTAGCGTTATGCAGTATTTTCATGAAAATTAAATTTAAAATCATTAAATTTTAAATTGTCACATTCTTTACTAACGGCAACCGCTAAGTTTTGTAGTACCCTTTGTACTATGTTCCGTAGCTGAAGTGGATTGGGAGTTACTCTACAAACGGAGACTAAAAACTCACATTTTCATCTGTATGGACGCCGACATTTTATTAGTTATCCGAATAAATATGAAAAATAGATTATCTAATGAATTTCTGAAATCGAACTGTGCATTATCGACTTACAATCCGATTCCGAACAGGCTGTAATTTTATTTTATTGTTATATAGCCATGAATTACTTACATGATAGAGTATCTTTCTATTTTATAATTATCATGAAAAAATGCATAGCGTCTACATCTTGGCATAATTTTGGCAGGGTTGGAAACTATCGTCGATTTCAAAATCGAAGCTACTTAAAATTAAAACTTTCTTTAGACGCAGACATGAATAGTGTGAGTCTCTCGTTTATCCGCGTTTCTCTGTAGAACAAGTGAATTTGAATATGAAAGAAAGCATATATTTCAAAATGGTCGATACGACGACGCGGACACGGCGGCAGCGGCAGCGCATTCCAATGTCCTTTGTCAAAATTGTCGAAACGCGCGAAATAGGACCGACCATTAGTTATGATGTTATGGACAGCGTTCCTCATCTAAACGAGTCGCAGACGGTGAAAGTCATCCCGGACAAAGGCGCTAATACACGTTGTGGTATTTCACAAATCATTAGACCGCCTGACAAATGATTTGACCAAGTTTCCGAGCAGGTTTTAGAAATTCAATCCGTACCACCACCACATGCCGGAATATTATATTATTATTGTGAAACGATCGCTGTGCATCCGCGAAACTTTTACTACTTACATAGTAACTAGATAGTATTATTCAATTCATTAAAATTGAAAAGTTGTTATTCGTCTGCTGATAGAAAAGGTTAATTTATTGAGAATCGATAAAGTTGTCAACGATTGGTTGGACTGTGCAGAGAGGCGACAGTTGTGCTGTGTGCCATGTGGCATGATTCATCGACTTTGCCTAAATCATCGTAGTATATAACCATCACTATGATCAGCAGATCATTAATCTCAGTCAGAATAAATACGTTGATGGTTTAGCAAAAATATGTTTGTTTCATAGGCATATCATCTTCGCCGAAATATACTATCATGAAAACTCTTATCAATCGTGACTGAATTGTAAATCTTATGGTTTTCCAATATCTTCATATTATTATTATAAAATACAAAGTCTCTTTGTGTGTCTGTACGTTCGTCATTGATTTCGATGTTTTTATTTCTATATATAGCTTGCCGACATCTATCGTTGACAGAGCACACAAGATCAAGTTCCGTTGAATAGTTTTCAAAATATCATACAAAATGTCATTTTAAAAAAAGGGAAAAAAGCCAATTACAAAATTTTAAAGGTATCTCGATAAAGTGATGAAAAAATATTTTAGTTTTTTTTAATAAACAAATCGATAATGAGAAATCGACTGGTACCTATATCAGCTATTTATATTCATTTGTTCTTGAGTTATAAGCAAAAGAATTAGTTTTATATAGCAAACATGAAGCAACGGCAATAAAACGGCTGTTACCGTTATGGATTGAAAGTAGTATATAATTTGATTTACAGAGTAGTGTACCTATATTTCAAAAATAAATATTAAGCAATTAACAAATTACACAGTTTTAAAAATAACCGAAAATATGCGAGCTGTGGACTTTTACTGTTTTATGGAATATCCTTCACTCTACACCAAATTGTAAATAACTTTTTATATTATCTACATACTGATTAAATAGTGGCAACATTAACAGCAGATGTTATTTATCGTTACGAGCATCTTACGTTACTGCTGGTCACCTCTCGGTAGTTTGGCTACTGAGGTGAATCCTCTGCCTCACCTAACATCTTCTTTGTGCAATCTGCAGAAGAATAATTAACACAATAAAATTTAAACAACGCAGAAATAACGCCGGTACAGCTTTTGGGGTACAGCAAATCTAATATTAAAATACTAAAGACAGTGACACTTCGATTTTTAAGCGCAGCATAAAATGATTTTGATATATGATTTACCTACTAAACAGATATATCTACATATGAATACGAATCATTTTCTTATTGACGAAACTCAGAGTAATAAGGTATTCCTATACTTTCGCTTTCTAATTCACCAGTTGATGAATGAAAAGATATTTAATTAGATTGCTAAATATCCGTTTAATGATCGATCGCTTCATTTACAGACACACATACCTACGCTGTGTTGACTACCTACGCTTTGCTTACCACACTTCCGTTAAATTTCTTTCGCAATACATTCCGAGACATAGTTTTAGCAGTTCTTAAAAATTAAATTACGGTAATTTTGAGAAACAACCGATTTTGAATAATGTTTCTTTTCAAATAAAATCAATTAAAATATTTGTTCCATAAATAAAACTATTGAAATAATCTAGCCTATGTTAGACTATGCATTGCTACCATACTGTGTGATGAGTGACCAATCGCTGTTTTTCTAAAAGTAAGCATTTTAGTTTTCTTAGCTTGTACTGAACGAAAATTGTGGCTTAGCCAGTCCTTAGCAATATTTGATATATACTCAGTTTTATAACAATTTTACAACGGAATAACAATGTCCATATCATAAGCGAAACATAGTACTTTTCCTCTTATTAATATGTAATTAATATAGATCACCTAAGCAATGCCACAGGTATACCATATGATATAGGAAACTTTTCAGTAAGATTTTCAGAGATACTGACCAGTTGCTAGTGACTTAGTGAAGCAGCTGCAAATATGTACCTCTTTTTCACATTCTTTCTCTAATTTTGAGACAATAATTTTATTGCATGGGCATTGGATATGATTATTTTTTTTTAATCCTGTTATTGCCTAACTTAATCTTTAATTAATTACAGAAGCGTATACCAATCCCCCCTCCGCCAATTCTGATTTTATTAACGGCTGCGACTTAGAAGAATAGGACCAGATTATTTTAAATTGACACCTAATCACTTAAATCATTAATAGTTGCCCCCAATACGCGAAAATTTTAGTTGTTTTATTTATTGTTTACGTCTAAATTTAAATATGTTGAAAATATATGTCTCATGAATTAAAAAATACATCATTATGAAATCGACAGTTTGACATTAAAAATAAGACAAAAATGTATTTACACCGTGAAAGTTGTGCTACAAACTTCACGCGGTGAATTCCTTGAGGGATTAATTAGATAGCGTTTATTGTTTTTCTTATTTTAACATATTAAGCGGTTCTTTTGAAATTTAGCCGTAAACTTACTGCTTTTCAGTGTAGGCAATAGCGCAATGTTTTCTATTTAATTTGTTATTTTACACCTAAATTAGGTAGCAAATGAAAACTATTGCTTTCGAGAATTAAAGAGGACTATATTAGGTAACGTATTTTGGCTGTAATAATACAAAATATTCAGTGGTTGTGTAGCAATTTAGCCCTAAACTTACCGCTTTTCGACAATTTTGGAGAGAGATGGGACTCTAAATGTTTGTTTTATGAGAAAATATGTATGAAAGATTCATAATGTAATCCCTGGGAAAAAGAGTTAATGACATGGACTTTATTTTAGTACTAAATTTAATATCATAACGTTGCTAATGTTCTCAATAAATGACCTTATTAAGTTACAATTGGAGAGTGATCTTTCGCCTGCTATAAAGTAAAGTAAAAGTAAAGTAAAGTAAAAGGTATTTATTTCCAATACAACCATACAATTGTGTAGGAATGACAGTAATTAATCTTAAATTAGTTACTCAATTTAGACAAGAGATGATATACAATATATAGTTTTAAACTTACCAATTTACGAAAACATAGACTATATGATAACAGTTTACAACAAAACAATTAACGGTAAATAATATGTATTAGATTAAATGGGTAGATACGATGCTATGTATTTTCAAAATATTTTAAGAAGTCGTTATGGGCATACATGTTGATTTTAAGCAGATAGACTCGGATGGATCTCTTGAAAATATCGATGTTTTTAATTTCTTTTAATCTTTCGGGCAATTTATTGAAAAGTTTGAGGCCTAAGTATCGACTAGTCGCCTGGAACTTGGCAGTACGTGCTACGAACGGTTGGAGATACAGGGTTTTATTCCTGGTGTCATGCCGATGTACTTCCTCGTGGGATATGGCCGAGCTCTTATTGCAATAGAATTCGTAAAGAGCTTCTTGAGCAAAAATCGCATATACGGTCAATATCCCTAGTTTTTGGAAGTGTTCACGACATGACTGCCGTGGACCAATACCTACTATCGCACGTATGGCTCTTTTCTGGAGAGTGAATACACTGTTGATGTGTGCTGCATTACCCCATAAAAGAATACCATAGCGCAGGTGTGACTCAACTAGCGCGTAATAGGCTGATATTACTTCAGTTCTCTCCAAACAATTTCTGATGCGTAATAGAGCATAGCAGGCTGACGAAAGTTTTGACTTAACATGCTCTATATGTAGATTCCATGACATCTTTGCATCCAGATGTAGTCCGAGGAATTTAACTGATAAATTTAATATAATATAAAGGTTCGCCGTAATCCTAAAATGTCCTCGTTAAAAGTGACGGACATCTATTTATCTAATATAAAAAGAAGCATTAAAAAATCCGATCCTTGGACTTCTTTGCTACCGTGTGAGTGACTTTATTAAATTGAGTATCCCCCTAGTGTGATTTCGTACATGTCGAGGCCGTTCAAAGACTCGCGCGGCATATCCGCTTCGGACATAAAAGCTCACAGTTTTTCTACTCACGATAAATCTCTTATTAATCTACTTTCGAACAGACTAGATGGGCTGTCGCTTTCAAACGTCTCATATTTCGTTCGTTGCGCCCATTTGGCCGCGAATAATGCCCAACGAGACACCGAAAAATGCGACAGACGACACTCAACGCTCTCGAGCATGCATATTATTATCAAATATTATCAATACGTATGTATAAAAGAAAATCTTTATAAGAAGGTAATATTGACTAATTCGGAAGAAAAAAAGTATTTCTTGACATACAACTTAAATGTGTAAATACGAGTACAAACATGTTTTTTTAAAAAAAAAACTGTAAATCAGACCTTATGTAAAGATATTGTAATCGGATGGTTAATACGATATTATAGGCGACGGGCTATTATAGACAATGAATTGAATTAATGAATACATTCACTATATTGCACGTTTAGCGAAGAAAATAATAAAAGCATTTTTAAATTAGGTAATATTTTTAATAATCCCTTACTATTACTTTCCTTTATTATTGGAGAAATACTTCTAGATAATTTTTCTATTTTTACCATTGAATCTCTTTAATATATTGAACAAACGACATTGTTTTAAAGTATTATTAGTTTTGGCAATTTTTCTTGGTGATATGCTCGTTAAATACCGCATGCATTATCGAGTTTAAATTTTCGTAACGAAATAAAAATATAATATTTATAGTAACGTATTAAAATTGTTGGTATTGTGCATCTTGTACGTATTGTGCATCTCACAAATTACATATCTTATAAATATTAGTCATATCGCAGTAACATTTACGTTCTCGTTTATATTGTCTATGCTACTAGTCTTTACACAGGACTTACACTTTTGAATAAATTGCCTAATCATTTAAAGGCTATTAAAAACATTGATATTTTCAAAATATCCATCCGGTTGCATCTGCTTAAAATCAACATGTATGCGACTTCTTAAATACGTTGAAAACAGCATCGTATTAACCAATGCAATTTACTTTCCTTTTATTTTTTCAATTGTCTTATTGTAGTCTTTTCCTAGTTAATTTAAGTACATTTGAAGAAGTGTTATTCTTATTACTCTCACTTATTGCCCTTTTAAATTGAGTAAATAATTTAGGATTATTTTTATATACTTGTTATTCATACACAATTGTATCAGATTGTAATGGAAATAAATACTCTTATTCTTTATTCTTCTTGATGTTGTGAAATTCGTTATTTCCATTCGAAAATATATTCATAGTAAAATATCGAAATATTTGGACAAGACAAATTCGCCAAGTACAGCTAACATTTGCTAAAAAGACCCTTTATATTTCATATTTTATATTACTTTCCCGGCCCACCAACCAACCCGGACGGAAAGTATTGTAAACGCACTAAAAAAATTCAATGTGAAGACGGAAATATCCTCTTTGAGCCCCCCTGAGACGATTAAGACAATTTCCAGGTTGAAGTCTCTCTGTGTGTCTGTGTGTATGTCTGACTGTGTATGTGTCTGTGGGTATTTCTCCATCATAGCTGCTAAACGCTTAATCCGATTAAGCTGAAATTCGCTACGCAGGCATCATTTCGTCATGGCAAGTGTTGAAAAGATTGTGGTTGAAATTTGTTCACTAAGGAGCGCACTGGTCATTTATCATCCTCGAAATATTGGAGTTATGGGTTCGAAATATTGGACTGAAATCCAATATTCGATCCTAGAAATATTGCACTGAAATTTGGTACACAGATGCCTTGTTGGGCCGAAATCACATTGTGAAATTTTGGTAGGAATATCTCATCTCAATATTCAATAAAATGTAATTACTAATACCATAAACTAATAATATTTAAATTCCGATATACGAATGTATGGGAGAATCATATATTTTAATTTACGGCGCGCGCGTTTTCGATTGGAATTTTTAAATGAGCGTCGACGCACGTTCGAAATTTAAATCTTTATTAGGTTGTGTCGCTCGTTCGAAATCCGAATTGTTAAAGGCAAATTTTACGGCAACGCGCGTTTGCAATTAAATTTTTAAATTGAATGAGATGACGTCCTTGACTAATTGTCGGGAAAGTCTTGTCGTGGCACAACCGATCTTTGTTGATATTTACGCCATTTCTCTTGACCTCACTTTCGATCATATCCTACTATTTAATACTACTCTCACGTTTGTTAATAGAGCTAGTGTTAATGTAACATTCATCGAATCGATTTCCCTTGCGTATTTTATCATGCCCGGTTAAATCTAAATGGGAAGCTGAAATTACGCGCTCTCTTAGTTTCACATTGACTCGGGGGCTCCTGTTTTCGTTTATGAGCGATATGCATAAATGTCGACAGCTGCTGTCGTGCAGATATGATGAATGGATCGCGGGTTTGTCGCACATGTATTATACAAAATACACTGTGCGGCGCGCATGAAATGGTTGTATACGAAATGTAATTGTATGTAATTGGGAAGTGCGTGCGGCGCATTTTCCACCAATCTCCGTAGCTCATTAATTAGTCTGACTGTCGATTAGCTTTTTTGTTTGATCGACTGGATACTTGCATTTCAAAATAAATTAACAGATAATAAGAGCTTATCAGTGAAATTTATTTATGTATTTAATTAATTTTATTTATTTATTTATTTTATAGTAAACATACAGATGTTAAATACATGATATTTTTTTAAAATCTTATTTTTAATTTTATTTTATAAAATAATGCACAAAAAAAAGACATGGACATACATACTATTATATATGCAGAATCGTTAAAAATAAACATTAGTATATAAAAAACATAGCTATATGCAAATAAATGTGCTAGTATATCCAAAATGAGGCGAAATCGCACAACCAACTAGACCTAGAAGGTCTATATGTGGCTGTGCATTTGTTTGTTGACGCGCGACCTGACGCAATTGATTCCAATTTTCAGAGATTTTAAAAGTTTAACAAAGGATTTAGTCTAACAGATGTGCTCTTACACAAATTAAAACTAAAAATAAAAAGTATAAAAAATGTATGGAATTAAAACGTATGCAATTATATGTATAATTACAAAATATTCGTTTTTGTATTAGTAGCAAAAAAAAGTACACTGCAACATCCTAATCTCTACGTCAAGGCTAGTAATATTTTACTTGTACCCACGTCTCGATAAAATTTAAAGAAAAATAAAAGAAATCACATTGGGCACCAATAAGTGTTTAAAAACCCATAAAACATCATTTTGAAAAACATTTTTAGGATGGAATTAAAATTAAACAATTAGTTTAAAGTAGTTTATTTTAAATTAATGAAAATCTGATTTTCCACAAAACTTATTTACAAAACTTATTATCATATGAGAAGTTTACAATGCTTGCATGAACAATCCTACTAATATTATAAACGCGAAAGTTTGTATGTATGTATGGATGTTTGTTACTCTTTCACGCAAAAACTACTGAATGATTTTGATGAAACTTTACAATAATATAGCTTACACATCAGAATAACAAATAGGCT
This sequence comes from Micropterix aruncella, assembly GCA_944548615.1. NCBI lineage: Eukaryota > Metazoa > Arthropoda > Insecta > Lepidoptera > Micropterigidae > Micropterix > Micropterix aruncella. Next base: position 33,103,866 of record OX155952.1, on the reverse strand, counting down.
ATCCTACTAATATTATAAACGCGAAAGTTTGTATGTATATATGGATGTTTGTTACTCTTTCACACAAAAACTACTGAATGGATTTTGATGAAACTTTACAATAATATAGCTTACACATCAGAATAACACATAGGCTATAATTTATAAATATATAGTGTGAATTATCTAAAATATAACGATAACTGTCAAGTAAGTAGGAAAAAAATCTAAGAAATTGACATTCGAAATTTTAAATTCTATCCTACTATCCTACTAATATTATAAACGCGAAAGTTTGTATGTATGTATAGATGTTTGTTACTCTTTCACGCAAAAACTACTGAATGGATTTTGATGAAACTTTACAATAATATAGCTTACACATCAGAATAAGACATAGGCTATAATTTATAAACATATATGGTTTTCTATCATCATTATCACAATTTTCCATCACCACGCGGGTGAAACCGCTGGGCGCAGCTAGTTTATAATAAACATAACATGAGCACGTTAACAGTAGGTAAGTAGAAAAATGGGGTTAAATAAAGCAAAAATATAATATGAATAATTGTATATTAATGTGTATGTATAAAACATGGTATGATATGATGTAATTATAAGTGTGTGCTATAATATAATAAAGTCATATAAAACAGTAGGATGGCAGTTAGTTAAATCTCAAGAAGCAGGAGAGAGACTAGATTTAATCGAATCTTTAAGTAAATTCATGGAATCATTAAATATGTTCAATGCTTTACGTGTGGTAAAAAACACGACACCATCTGTTGAGAGGTCTATTCGATACAATATTGCTGTCGTAAGTACTGATTGAATTATGCTTATTTTCTTATAATAATGTCGCTACCTGAACCCCATTAATTAATGTAGCTTAAACAGAGTATCTGAATAATACACACCTAATACATATAGCATTTATTATTTTTTCGTTTTTTTTCGTTTCTGGGTAGGCACCATCTAAATGCAAAAGTATCATTTCGTAGCTTCACTTTTGCAACAATATAACGAAAAATTTCAAATTAATGTAAACATACTTACACGTATTAGTAGATATAGGACAAAGTTCATTTTGATAGGTTAGCTCTAATATATTGCCCGCAGGGCTATAAGCTCGCCTTTTTTTTTTACAAATAAAGCGTTTTTTTATTATTATTATTAATGTGTCGTTTTTTAAAATCTCAAATATTATGAGATTTATATAGTGAAAGCCGGTAAAAAAATAAATAAAAATAACTGGCCTCACTTGAAACATTTGACCCATTTGTAACTTTTATGCAATGTGTTGTTTTGGAGCATCCGCATATATCGCCGCATTATGTATCTTTGATGTGAAGCAAGTCCCCTTCCCTCGGACAAAATTTGAAATGGTGATACTGGCTCCCGCGCAGTGTGCACCCATTTAATATACCTAAGCTAAGCTAAGATACATAGCTAATGAATATTAAAATGAACCCGGTCAAAATAGGTCCGATCAACCTGTTAGAAATCATCCAAGCAATTGACAGATACCGCGCAGCGTAAAAGCTCGACAAAATGTAAATCGGCGCGCGCGCATGCTCATGCACTCACTTATAGTCCAGGAGCCTGTTGAAGTATAACTTTTATTGGGCACACGAATCAAACTTACTGAGGTGAAACATCTCCTTCAAAAAAAATAAACATATTTTAATAAATGTTAATTTCCACCTTATTGAGCTATGTATCTACTTTTTCAGCTGTTGTAAAAAAAACTGACTCATATAATATAACAGGTTGGTATCAGTGACATCCTTAAAGTGGGTGAATTTGTACGAGCAAATATGCAACTTTTATTTTAAAAAAAAAAAAGTTATTTTAATAAAAAAATGATGTATTTTATGTTTTAAAAAAACTGTATCAAAAGAGGTGAGCACGTTGCGCCATCTAGCGGTAGGTAAAATACCGCGAATATTGTTTATTCGCGATACCTATAGCTAGACAGCGCTGCGTGCTCAAACTTTTATTTGTCAGTAAGTTATAAAATTTTCTTAAAAAATATTTTTTTGTACCTACATTTTTAATTAAAACTAGGTTATATACCGGTATATATTCACTTACTTCAAGGATGTCACTGGTTAAAGCTCACCATGTAATAACTAGGTTATATAAGCAGGTAATCGAAGTAGATATTATAAGTAAGGGGGGGTTGCTTGACACTACGTACATAAGTCGCGGATTCTCCCTGATTCACATTTTTTACTCAAAAAAATCGGGGAGGGGGGGGGGGGGCATGTACCCTGTGTCCCCCGCCCCTGGATACGTTCTTGAAGTAGGTTAATAATAATACAAATATACAACTAAAATATTCATGTGGGTATGAATAATACGACACCGAAGTTATCTAATTTGCAACAGTCATATTTTGCACAGTTAGTTACAAAAGAAATGAATCATATCATCACTGCGACAATAATTGGAATCGGAATCGTAATCGGTAAATCAATAAACGTTATATCCCTAATTATTTTGCCTTACATTTTTAATTTTGATTTAATTCGTCAACGCAGCAATAGCAGCGCAGCGATTAATGGTTGATATATTTTTTTGTGAAATGTGAATTATGATCTTCACATTTATATATTTATTTATTTTATACTAACAAAATCTTTACAGATTGTTGAAACTTAAAACTGGGTATTAGGTACATTAATATTGCTTACAATTCAATTCGTTCACGTGATTATACATTGCTAGATGTTCACATTTCTAGAATCGAAGATTAATGAAGGATTGATGGTGTACTTTTAATCTTCCTTTACTGGGGAAAACTAAATCATAAGCGATCCTAAAAGTAAACCATTAGGAAATATTATGTAGGTAGCTAAACAAATGCTTCAAGAAAACGTTTCAATGAGAAGCATTAAGAAGGCTGTATTTGAAGAAAAACGTCCTTCGCTTTTACACTCAAATAGTATGTATAATGATTAGTATAATGATTTGAATTAGGCAGGTCTAAATCCGAAAACTTGTCTTATATAATGGTTGATTTTAAGGCTTATATCGTATACACATACATAAAGTATTATGCATATAATATTAATATATCGTATGGTATTTCTTATTTTTCCCAACATTTTTATATTCGTATTTATATAATTGTATTTTATTATAAATATGTTTATACCATAATATGTTTATTTTTTATTATAATCAAATTTAGGTATCTATGTACTTCCCATATTATTACATAAATATGATTAGGTATATACATTGTAATATTTATACAGATTATTATATTATATTATTTATTAAATTTTAATTAGGTACATTTACTATTTTTGAAAAATAAAACGTTAGTCAATTTAGTTCTTTATGAATTTAATCGCAAATTTTAATTGTTTACTCTGACCCGCCTAGATACAGGACATTACAGTCCTAGTTAGGTGGGCACTGAACATTTGCTACATTTGCGTGTAAAAATTTTCCGATTTACTTTATTACATTGGTTATAATGTGGCTATATGTATATATTTTTTTAATAAAGTACTAAATAAATAAAGTAAATAAAAATTACAATCATGCTTACACTAAGACCATTACGGGGTCAACAGTGAGAACAGAATTTTTAATATTTGTTTGCTTTTTAGTTTATTACTTTAAAGCGTGTTACTTTAGTTTTTTAGCTGTTTTTATATTTTATTGCAAAAATAATGCAAAAAACAATGCAAAATCTAGAACTGCGCCGCAGTTTCTTTACCTGATAATAATCTTATATGGTTGACGGTGGCAATATGGTTTAGCCTAAGGTTTGTTTAATTCGTGTGTCGATACCAAGGTTTAATTAACTACAGTGGGCGCTCTGACTATCTCTCACGCGAGTACCGCGTCGCGTCGCGGCGCACCTGTGCGCGCACTGTGTGTGCGAGCGAGAGGCGAATAGGGCCCGGCGAGTGTGTCAGTGGGTCAGTGGCGTGCGTCCGTCCCGCTCTCGCGGCAGCATCGCCGTCCTTGCGAGTGGCGCTGCGCCAGGGCTGCCAGGCGTTATCGAATGATATTTTTTTCCAGGAAAATTTTCACGGGCAGCAGTGGACTTAATAAAAAAGGACGGGCTTAGTTAGTCACTGTCAAGTGTCTCAGTGAAAATGTCACGATTTCCGATTTCTTTGCACATTTTAGTCAAAGAAATATTAGTGTTTTGATCGGATGCAATTATTTTTTTTGGATTAAATCCTGGAACAAATCGAAATTGCTCCGCTGGTAAGGGCTCGGTCTGCGCTTATCGCCTTCGGCGCTCCCGTCGATCTCTCGGTCGCTAGGTACTGAAATTTTAAGGCTTATTGCATTTTTTTCCGTGTCATCGTTCCTCAGATTGGCGTATTATGTAATTCCGAGCATGTTTACGAGTCATATGAGATGACCTTCAATTATCTCGTAGTTTTAAATTTAGTATAAATTTTCACTTATATTCCGGCGATTATTTCCATTGCCTAGTTTTAGGTCCTAGTAGTTCTCCGCGATCCCTTTAAAACGACAGCAGAATCAAAGTTCTAGCTCAACATGTTTCCGAATTACACTAGCTAAAAATCTACACAAAGCTAATTCGTGACTATCATGCCCACGCGTCTATCCGCGTGATGATGTTACAGTCCAACCGTAGTCTGTGTATCAGATAAATACAAACATGGCCTATATGCTGTAGGCTCAGCTATTGCTCAGGTAATATTAATTTCCTAAATATCAGCAATTGAAATCTGATAATATTTTTCACACAAGAAAGTTCGACCGAGCGATTAGATGTTTCCTCTTTTTTTTTACTTGATTATGAACAGCACATGATTATTAGTAATTTAAGAGTTTGCGAAACAGCTAAAATTAATTATAAAGCATGATTTTCTGTATAAACGAAGTTTTCAATGAAGAGGCTAACATTGGCTAGGCCACTCAAAATAGCAGAAAGAGAGGTTCGCTTTGCAAAAGAACGGGTAGTTTTGATTTTTGGCCGTATTATAAAGTTTGGTATCCTGTAAATGACACTTTTTTCATATCTCCATTCACTCCCCCACCCCTACCTCTTCTGACTTCGCAATCCTTGAAAAATAGCAGAAGAAATTAGTTTTTGCGCAATATATATTTTCCTGTATGCTCTAGAGTAAAATAATCTTAGTGAAGACAGAAAGATAAAAAACAGAAAAAAGGGATCACCTGCTATAGTCTCAGTTATAACACCAGCGCTTTATTAGTGATTTGGGAGCCGCATTAGTTCATCTTTGGTTTTTTACTGTGCCATGAAAAACCTGCTATATAAAATGATTGCTCTATAATCATTTTTGTATGTATCAATTTAACCTATGTTTTATGCGTTATACAAAGCGGTGAAGTAAACGTTTATGTATAGGTTAGTACCACAACTTTGTTGAATACAACTATACAACTAAACAACTTTGTATAGTTGTATACAACTACGCAACTAAAAAGTATTACGAAATCCGTATATACGACCAGCGGTCCTAAGCGTTACTTCAATATGTCCCTTAAATTACTCTTTCGGTCCAAAAGATTCTCTTCTATCACAATTTCGCTAGTGGGTAGACTCCCCGGATAATCGTTCCGTATAAACCATACAACTAGCTTCCGATTAGCGAATATACTGTTTTTGACATAAGAAAATTATACTTAAAAATAGCATTAGGTCGTCTTTAATTTAATGTCAACATTAGTTCCCCACGAAATGGCTTTGCGACGAGGAAAAGAAAATTCAACATATAATATAGAATTGAAAAATGTATTTGACCACGTTTCTTTCATTTCATTGCTAACATAGCGCTGCGTGCTCAAACTTTTATTTGTCAGTGAGTTTTAAAATTTTCTTAAAAAATATTTTTTTGTCCCTAAATTTTTAATTAAAACTAGCTTATATACCGGTATAAATTCACTTACTTCAAGGATGTCACTGCTTAAAGCTCACCATGTAATAACTAGGTTATATAAGCAGGTAATCTAAGTAGATATTATAAGTAAGGGGGGGTTGACACTACGTACATAAATCGCGGATTCTCCCTGATTCACATTTTTTACTCAAAAAAATCGGGGAGGGGGGGGGGGCGTGTACCCTGTTTCTTGCCGATATTATTTAATTGGCAGACAATAAGGAGATTTTAAAAAGTTGCTTAGTGATTGATTCATAAAAGAATGAAGACAAAAATATCATATAAACTGAGTGTTTATCATTGTATAAAAATTATTATTTATTATTGTTTGCGGATTATTCTTTTATATTGAAATTTCAATATTAATACAGATTTATAAATGTAATAATAGTTAACACTATAAGTACTACTTTACTTGGTATTTGTGTATTTTTTAATTTAATTTACTTTTCATCATTATTATTATTATTATTTTACAAACAACCACTTTAATACGTATGTTAAATTATTTTTAATTTACTTTCAAGACAAGACATGTAATATTACAAGACAGCCTTAGAACAGACTTCGGCCTAGTAAGGCGATTTCAAGACATGTCACTGTACCTTCACTATAATATATATTTTTTTGTAAATTGAAAATATTTTAAGTTTTGTTATTATATTTAGCCGTTTTAGACCCTGCCCACACAATTGTGGGGATGATCATGACCCACACGAATGTGGGAGTACAGATTATATATTTTCACAAAATGCATAATCACTAAGACTAAAATACCAGGATCTACCTTTTTTTGCCAAGGTAAGACCAGAAATAGTTCCGGACTTCTTTATTTGGAAATTCTCAGGTATGAAAAGTTAAGGATATTTGATTAATTGCAGTATCAAGATTGCGATACTGGTATAAAATAAAACTAAAAAATCTGGCAGATGCAAGTAGTCCAAGACTTTCTGCATTAAATTCATGTTGTCGAGTAGGTATGCTCCTGGATGGGAGCTGAACTATAATTTGACCAGCCACGAAACAAACTGAGTTGACAAGCCACGAAACCAGCTGGCTTTGCGGCCCAAGCTGCATGGAACCAATAAGCCTCGAGACTAATAGTGCGGTATAAAAATAATATCGTACGGCTGGCAATGTCGCCGTCGCCCCACCGCGCGTTCGCGGCGATCGCGCGAGCCGCGCATCCCCTTTCTTTCTGCGGCGCGGGCGGCGCGCCAGTCGAACGGCGCTAGCGACGGCGACAGAGCGCGCGGCCGGACATTGCGCGGAAAACACGCGTTTCAGCAGTTTTCAGGACGATATGCGGCGAACGACGCGACACCGCGACCACGAACCCTACCCGCGCAGTGAATACAGTGTGCTCAGTGATTGATCAACGACCCGTTAAAAGAAAAAAACTAAAATTGCGAACAAACTCGAGAAAAAGTGACGTTTGCCAGGACGTGTGATTTCTATTTTGACGTTGTTTTGTTCGCAGAAATCTGGTGAAAAATTAGGACACTTAGTTCACATTATCACAATGAGGAGAACACGTTATCTGTTGGCGGTCTTCGCAGTCTTCATGCTCAAGGTGAGAAGCAAATTTTACTTCCTCAGAAAATGAAACCCTAATTTTGTTTAGGAAACTCTCTTCTTGTTTAATAATTTTCGATTACCCATTAACGGGAGGATTTAGGTAAACCCGTATAACATCGTTAACGTCACTTTTGCAGTAACAAAACAAAATATTTGTATTTAGTTTTATATATGTATTGGTATATAAAGGTCTGAAAAGCATTTTGATTACACTCTCGTTTTGTAAAACTTTTAAAAATATAAGAATTACGTAGCGGAAATCACTGAACATTTTCAAAAATGTTTTTAATGATATCTTTGTTACCCAATTTAAAACAGTTGACATCAAACGTAACGCATTTATTCTCAAAGTCGAATAACGTTTTAATTAAATTAAAAAGTTTCTGAGTGTACAAGTTTTTCAATAAAACTCAACAAAAAAATGTTGTTGGTTTTTCCGGTTTGGATTTTCGCTAAATTCAATTAAAAAACTAAAGAAATCTGGACAAACTTTTAGAGAATTTATCAAATAAGTGACACAGGAATATATTACTTTTAAAATTGTATTTTAAAAATCCTAAAACCAATTTAGTAAATAATATACAAGATTAATAAATAAAACTTTAGAACTCTATCTAGCTATTCGTATAAAATTTATCTTTGAAATATTTGGAATTATAGCTTTTATTTTTATCATGCGATGTGTTCCTTTGGCGGTTACGAATAAATCTTGCTCTTAACCAAATATATCTTATTAAGTGTGGACGCAATATACTTGTCTAATGACCGATCGTTGATGTCTCTTACCCGGTGTCCTACCTAGGCGATTCAACGCTATAGAGTACTCTGAACACTTTCGTGTAAATATCATTTTATTCCCATCCAATTGCCGAATTTACTGCTCTTGGATGTGTCGGAATATACTATAGGTAATATTATATAAATTACTTCAGGTAATAGGTAATATACCCAAAAGTTTAAGATACAATCAATAAGTTTTCGAATGGTTAGTTTGCCTATCTAACCAATTTTAAGATAATAGAAAATCTAAATAAGCTCATTTTCCATACATAAATTTAAGAATTAAAAGTATTCGTAACTTATTAGAATTAGATCGTAGAAAGAGCCAAAGCAACTAAAGTAATAAATAATTGAGACATTAAATACACAACATAACCTAAATTGAATTAGTTAAAACGTCAAAATAATAAAATAATCAAACAACCATTTACTAGCTATTTATAATAAAACTAACATTGCAATATTTGAAGTCATTGCCCTTGAATTTTTCTTGATTATAGAATAGAAATTCCTTCATAGTTTAAATAGTATTATGGAGGAGATTATAGAATTAATACTAAAGTATGAGTAGATTTTCTGTACCTCTGCTTGTCTTACGCGTTACAAAAATTTAATATTTATTAGTATTTTAGTAAATCTTGACGAGTCTGTATCCATGAACATTGCCCATATTCCTTAAATAAGAGATTTACGAACCTTAAATTATATATTTTCCTCAATTTTTAAAATTTAAATTTGCGAATGAATTAGCTCTCCGTACTATAGAAGTATATCTATTAAACCGCTTGTCATAAAGTCGGGAATAATGATGATGTACTTTTGCTACAACTACAAAATATTATGTTTGCTTTTAACCATATGTAAATTGAAGGTCCCAACGATTTTCATCAATACAACACTATAAATAAATTTAACCTATTCCTTAATCGCACCGACTTATCAAGGCGAGGGACAGTTACGTTTATTACGCCATTGTTACTATAATAATATACCTGCCCGTATCAGAATTGTTGGTGAAATTCAAATAAAAAAAAAACAGTCACTATCTTGGTTAAAAATCCAATATATGTAAGATATTTGAACGATGCAATAGAATTATAGGAAATTACGATATTATAATGATAGCTAATATTTCCCTAATCGGATATTTTTTATTTTTATTGACGAAGGAATTTGACATTTGACATTTATTTTAAATATTGACATATTTATGGTTATATATTTTTATGAATATAAATTATATCTATTTTCATGATATCGAATTACAATGCCTTTTGAAATTGTTCTAATAATTATTTTAGTAGCAATTTTCATTATTACATTTATTTATAATAATAATTTAAATGCAACTATGTATAAAGGAATTATTGAGAAATTGAGACGCTATGATGCATCCAATAATGCTTATATTATATTATATTTTTATATATTATATTATGCTATGTACGAGCATATAAACAACTTTTAATAAACATTTTTGAAAAAAAACACAACAGAAAAAAAGTTTTTCGAAAAAAAAATACGTTTTGAAAAATAGTATAAAAAGAGCTGAGCGTGTAACGCCCTCTAGCAGTAGGCAAAATATCGCAAAATATTGTTTATTGCGACATCTGTAAAATATCGCGATATGTAAAATATCGCGATATTTTACAGATGCCGCAGCGCAGTCAACGCTTGCCAAGCAAAAAAAAAAATTATTCAAAACTTGCTCAATTGCTCGTACTGATTTACCCATTTCAAGGATATCACTAATTAAAACTTACCCTGTATATGTTTATAATATAATTGTACTGTATTGTATTATAAGATATGGAATTTATCTACACATACTCTAATGACGTATCATTGATCTCTCCCAGATAAACATACGAAACCATGAAGCTTGTTGTGATGGTAGTAGCGGTTATTGAACGGCCATAACCAGTTGTGGCAAGTGAATGCTGAATAAATGATACGGAGAAATGCGTACTTCCGAGATAAAAATCTCCCGCGAAAGTAGGTTTAGTAAACAAAATATGCCGAAAGTAAAACGACTGCGATCGTTTACTCCGTATGTCTTATGTTATATCAAGATATTTTACTGGAAAACTTCAATCTAGATTTCTAGATTATAACCGACTGTCGCAATTGCATCCACGCAGCATATAATTTAGATGTAACCGTTCTTCATCTTCATTACACCTCAATGCCGTTCTCCTGGATTAAGCTCTCGGTACATACCTCAGAGTCTCTCTTACTCGGTCAACTCGTGCAAGCATTCAATTTACTAGGGCATTCGTTTGAATGTATGACATAAATTAGTAAAATATGCAGCGATGCGGTCATTTTATTTATATTGCCTTCAAACTTAATTAATATTGCCTTCTTAATTTTAGAAGTAAAATGACAAAACATTAAACAAAGTCGTTCGTGTCGGATTACTGTTATATTTGTTTATCTCGAAACCCGCATTCCTAACTGGAAATATGAAATATTTTTGTAAAATAAAATAACATAGATTTTACTGCTGACGTTGAGTGTACATCAGTGCTTTTCAACTAGTGGGTCGCGACCATCTAGGGGGTCGCGAAGAGACCCTCTGGGATCGTAGGCTATCATAAAATAAATATCGACAATAATACATAATCTTTATTTACATAATATGCAAACCTTTTAAAGAGAACATATTTATTGTGTATTTTACTATTGTTTAGACAAAACTTTATGATAATCGAAGATGGAAATAGTTAGGTACAGCTATGGAAGTGAAAAACATTTAAAATTAACGTGGTTTTCAACATTGTTTTTACAAAACTATATTAATTGGATGTATACTTTTACAGCTGTGGAAGAAAAACAGTCTAAGGGGAAGTCGCGCAATTTTTTTTTATCAAGAAGGGGTTTGCGATTTAAAAAAGATTGTAATACAATGGTGTGCATTATCTAGAAAATACCTGCAATACTAATATAATATCGAATACTAATATAATACACACCTATGAAATCGGACATAATCGCGGTTGTTTGACATTATATATTGTCTAGGGTAGACTGGGTAGGGTCTACCCTAGACAACGGCGGCTGCATCGTCGCCAAAACTTCGGGTGCTACAAAATTCGCGCGGTAAATTCGTTTTTTATCTTATTTATACTAAACACCTAGGCTACATTTTAGAAGATATACATTTAAGAAGATTTTAGGTAATATACCTACATGACATTTTATTGGGACATTTTCTTCAAAATTTTTATGTGTCGATTTTGTATTGTCCTGAGACTTTGATACTTTCTTGTTAGTTTGTTTTAATTAAAAAAAGTAATAATAATTTTGGTGACTAAAAAGATATTCCTTCCCGTAGTATTTTTAATAAAAATAAAAAATCGACATAAAAAAATACATATTTTTTAAATTCTGAAATCCTTGGTGGATCGCTTTTCAACAAGTCCCAAGCTAATGGAAAATTCGACAACATGCCCAATTCATAATAATGTTAAAATTTAATTTAAAAAATTGCTTAGTACTGTACTGCTATCATCAAATATTGTATATAATATCTTAATGAGAACATATTTTTTAAATGAAATATATTGAAAAATGGGTAACTCTTTTTCCTAATCTAGATTTATTCCCATGAAGGTTTTTTGTCGACTATTTAAAAAAACCATTAAAACTGTCACTCAAAACTATATCATTTTATTACTTATCTATTATGTAATGAGAGAGCTGACCAATGCACGTATAAAGATGGGAAGACAATATAATATACTTAAGATTTAATACGATGTATTTTATGGTCAATCTTGCGGATAAGCTCTATTACGCGAGTAATCGAATCGGTGCCACGGTGTCGGGTTTATTGGCGCCAAAGAAGTGATTGCTCAGTAATCGCAGGCGCCTTTGGCTTAGCTTTTGGATCGATAATAGCCGGCTACCATATTTCCAAGCCATGCTGCTGATCGATAAAGGCGCAAATCATAATTCAAAAACCTTCATTAATTCTAGTAATAAGAGAACGAAATTAGGATACATGAGCCACATAATGCGTGGTAAGATATTCCACCTTATCAAATTAATGCTGCAAAGAAAGATAAAAGACCGCCGAAATCCTGGCCGAAATAGAACCCACTGGCTACAAAATTTAGCTGAATGGTTCAACTCAAGCACCGCCGAGTTGCTCCGCGCCATTATGACAGCCGACCTCCGATAGAGAGTGCACTTTAAGAAGAAGAAGAAGTAACAATTAATCAAAGGAAATACTTTTTGTGCGAATTTTGAGAACATAGGATATGTTGCAACTTAATATGTCTAAAACATGAAAAAAGTTTTTAAAAAAAGTTTGATTTTCCATAGAGATAATTTAATATTTTGAGCCAGTGACAGGGACCAGGCACTTTCTGTGGGTTATATAAGCATTTTTACAAATGACACAGCTATAAAATATATAATTATAAGTAATCAAAGACCCATGAGACGAGTATATACGATGCAAATAATCATTTATACCGAAATATATTCTATTTAGCGAGTAAAATGAAGAAAAATGCTCAAAAACGTTTGCTATGAGGGTCATACTAATCGTTATAATTAAAAATAAAATCTTTCGTTAAGCGCAGAGCCACAGAGTTGAGGAACACCCAAAATAAATTGCGAAAATCCTATTTTTGATTATTTTTCTGTTGAATTTTACTGAAAAACTAATCAACAAAAATAACCAATTCCTTTAGGGGATTCATCTCTGTGACTTGTAACATCATACTGTAAATTGATAAAATTACTAGTCTTTTAGGCTCGTTTTCATATAGATTTGTCTGCGTATTTCTAATAAGATATAAAAGGTTATTAAATAAAATTTTAGTCATATGAAACTTTTAACCTTTCTGTAACTATTCGTATAATATTTATAAAATTAGTTAAAACATTTGTAATTGTTGTACCCTTTATTTCGATTATGCGATAGGATACTTAGGGTGATACTCTTCCTTAAAATCAAAAATCACTGAACCCTATATCATAAACAGTTATCATAAATAAGAAATAAAACTTCCAGTCACACCTTTTTATTTCTGATATTTATTTAAATTGAAATTTTGGTCAGAGAGGGGTTTCCCTGACTCACCAAATATTTATTTTTTTATAACAAACACAACACCATATTCTATGATAACTATAATAGGAATGTACATTATACGACTTGAGATTCCATGGCTCTCAAATGAACCGTAAACATTATAACTTTCACCCATGCGACGCGGTATCGACCAGGACCACCGGATGTTGCCACATCTTGGTACCTACTTCACGGCTTGTGTATGTAAATAGTAGCGTGGGTCGCGTGCGCATTCGCTTAGCTCTGCTACGGTGTCAGGTGGAATCCGTAAAACCCGGATATTCTTCACAACACCAACACTAACTAACGCGACACTCAATTATTGCGATCAAGCGCACGGTCTCTAACAATGGGGGCAATCTTATATGAAGAAAATAAAATGTAGCTATTGATACTATCGGTTAGTATGAAATTGTAATGTTTTTGGATTATGTGTATATGTAGGCAACTCGATGTAAGTGCTAATAATCTTGTTAGGTCAGATGAACTGTCTTCTCAATTCCTCAATTTGATTATTTTTGGTGTTACGATAGATTGATATGAATTCAATAAGAAATCGTTCTTAAAAATGTTTGATTTTGTGTTACTACTTAGCATATTTCTCAAATTACCGACCAATTTGCATGTAGGAGAAGTAAGCTAGAAGTAAATTGTATCATTTGGAGACCACAAGAAAAATCCTATAAAATGCAGTTCAAAAAGATCGAAAAGAAATTTGAGAGGCATATATACCATCAATAATATGGTTGCTACCCTGGGTATCTACACATTTACTCCAGCAATTTCCCTTTGGGCCTGATTGACCTAGATAACTTTGCTCGGTGGAGACCGTCTCTATTGTTGATGCATATCTGCAATTTGTTGAAAGGCTAAGTAGACAATTCTGCAATAATAGAAGAAAGGTTAACTATGCATGATGCAAACTGTAGATAATGGAGAAGGCAGAAAAAATATCTTATTTTAACAGAGCTACTAAGCTACTGAATCAATTATTAGAAAAGACTAGTGAGATGGGCAATACCTATGGATTAAAAAATACATAGGTAACATAAATATATTAAAATGGCCAAACATGAAATTGTTTTTATTTTTTCAGTATTGCTTTGTTCTTGTAATTAAATAATATATTTTTTTGTATCAAACTGTGTCATAGTTCAGGTATACGCAATATTTAATTATTATTTAATTCAGTTTTTCATCTCGTCTTCAATTTTATATTATATAAGTTTGACTTACTTAAGCTAAACTTACTTGATGATTAACATATTGTGGTAACCCGTGATGTTGTCCATAAATATTTATATTAATAAATGTATTTCAGTTGACATGCATAGTTCAGGCATAGAAAAGGGCCAACACTTCACTGCCATTCTACTCGTAATAAAAACGAATGTCAATGTATGTAATGCTCTAAGGACGTTAAAATCAAAAGAGTTCTCCAATATCTCAACTAAAATACCGTTTATTTAACATTAAAAACATGTATTTAACAGTAACAGTTAAAGTGTAAAAATCTCTATAATAATCGAGTTCAGTCTATGAACCTAAACAAAATGTTAGCTCCAGATTAACTAGCAAAAAGCCAAGTAGAAGATAGAGGTAGACTTCAAAATAATACATATGATATTGTAAAATGAAGTAAGTAATTACTCACATAACAATATAAGACTACAATAATATAATAAGACTCTAATATTAACATATATAACATATATAATATCGTTGAATTGACACATTAGTAATGTTGAATTTGAAACACTGTGTTGAAAGTAAAAAAAAAAAAAATTGATACGCCATTACTGGCTGAATCATTTGACCGCAGCAGCATATAAAATAGAGAAAATTACAAAAAAAACATATCCAAAGCTCTAACCATCTAGATTTAATAAAATCGTACCAAGCGATTATACAGAAACAATAAATATTCAACGTGTTTCTTATTTATTAACTTTCGATAGACAATTATTATTGACTGAATTCGAAAGTAAAAATTCGTAAATAAAAACTTGAACAATAATCGAATGATCAAACACACTTGCAAACGATTAACCCCAAATGCTGAGACGAGGAGGAAAGTTACTCGGACACGTATTAACCTAGAAATTTTGAAGTTTCACGTAGGAAACGAGTCGGCAAGATTTGCCGAATCATTTCATCAATCAAGGCGATGATGTGTCAAAACAACGCGTACGCGATCATGTAATTTAAGAAGCTTAACGTCTAATAAAAACCTTACTGTAAACAGTAATCAGGGGATTTAAATATTTACGCCGAAGTGTCGATTATGAAGAGTGATAAAGGGCTTAATTCTCGTTGCCACAAATTAACAGGTTGGAGTATTACTTTTATACTTCAAGCACTTCATTTTCATTATTTTCTAATGAAGATGCGCTTAGTGGAGAATAATTTTGGCATCCGTTAACACTTGGGTAATTTGTTAAGAAGTTAAACAATACTTTAGGATTTTTACTCTTAAGAATAGGAGAGAGTGCGAAAGCCTTATGTCTATGCAAAAACTCCTTAACGACGGGACTCGCCAGCTTTATTCTTCTTCTTATAGTGCCTCTCGTTGAGGAGGTTGGCTCTAAGCCCTGTGAATTTTTCCCTGTCTTGGGCTAAGCAAAATAGTTCTTCTACGCTTGAGACGTTTGTCCACTCTCAGATCGCAAACTTTCCCCATAATTATGAGCTGAAGCAGTTGGTATAGCTCATGTCTCAGCACGTGGCCCAGGTACGCCACTTTCCTTTGCTTTATTATGGGTAAAAGTTGGCGATCTCTACTGACAAGTTGGAGTACCTACTCTAACATCGAATATTTAAAAAAAGTCATAATAGTGATTTCTATTCCTATTCTTTCTGTGTCCATTGTGCAAGACTCTGGAACGATCTCCCAGCAAACATACGAAACTCACCTTCTTTACCATCGTTTAAGACTCACCTTAAGGATTACTATCTTTCTAAGAAGTAACCAGTTCTTCCCTTTCTCTCCTCTTCCTCTCCCAATTTCGTCTCCTCGGGCATTATTAGATTTAAATTCTTCCACTTTTCTGTATGTTATGCAGGCGGTCTGTATTTTATGTAATAATCTTTATTTTCACAATGCGCGTATGTATCACTGTGTTTAGGTTAGTAGTAAGACATTGCCATGTGGCAATAATCTCGCCTTTTTGTATAAATAATTAAGTGCAAATAAAGAGTTTATTATTATTATTATTATTATTGTTAATAGTTCAGGGGCTTCATAGCTTCAGTTTAAATAATATCTGGACCTGTAATCTTCTACTTCGCATTTCGGGTGCTCCACTTCGCACACACGCTGCATTCTCAAACAAACAACTTTCCTCGATTTTCAAACAGAGCGCTCCGGCTCCGTTTTCCATCGAGTCATATTTTAATGGGGCTCGGTAAAATGACAGGTCGGCTATTTCGAGATAGAATCTCCATCTTTGTTCGCCGCGGTAGCGTTCGTTCTTCACGTTTTATTTCACACAGAACTGACGCGATGGCTTTTTGTTTCTGCCCATTCAAGTGGGTGGCGCGCGCTCTACGGTGTGCTGTACCTATTCGCTGATGAATAATGGATGTAGGCCATTCACTCACTCTGCACCGGTTATATTAGATACATACTCGTGTGCTGGATAATGAGTAAGGCGGTGGAATTTGGCTTAATTATTGATTTGTGTGTTAGAAATGAATTAAATTAGGAAAGTTAAAAAAATAGCTTTATTGTACCAACACCTAAAACGACAAAAAAAATACTTTTATTCTATTTTTTAAAAAATATTTTTTATTTGTTGAGTGGGGCTTTTCTAAGGTATTTATGAGCCTTGTAATACTGCGACCATTGCTGATCTATTGTGTTCGCCACCTACTATAATTTTGCGCTAAGCCTGGTGTCATTTAAGAACCGCAGCAGGCTTTTGGCGCCAGATTGTTTTACCTCCTCAGGTTGGAGGTAATGACCACCCAAGTGGGTGTATCTTTTACGAATCAGCGGACCACACTCTCACATGAGGTGCAGGAGTGTTTCCTCTGCTCCTTGGCAGAACCTGCACATTTTTGTGTCTCGGAGCTTGAGGTTGAACATGTGCTTGTTCAGGCCACAATGCCCCGTGAGCGCCCTTACCAGTAAGCGTAGATTGTTCCTATTTAGCGATGAAGGCCTCACGAGCCGTCTTACGGACGTAGTATTTTTAATTAGTACAAATGGCTGGATTAACGTTTCACGATTTCTTACAGTCAACAGTTTTATAGGGAGAGAGAGCGGCGAAGCGAATTTTTAACTGCGAGTTTCGAGAGGGCAAGCACAAGCAAAGTGTGCAGCTGCTACGATTCAGAGATGTGCAAAAGCTCCATATTAAGAAGGGTGAATTCGAAATTTCTAAGTAGGATTCGTCGGCTGAGAATCGTCCTAGGTGGAGACAGTTGTAATAACAGCCAGGGCGCTTTAGAAGATAGAAGAAAAGTGGAGCTGGACCTTAAAAGAGACGAGCTGAAAGCCAGAGCAGCTGCCGGTCATATACAACTTGAGTTGTCAACTACAATGGGCGAACCCGTCACCTCAGGAAATTTTAATGACATTTGATCGTTCTGTTTCCCGTGATGTGACCGTAGAAGACTTTGGGACGGTACAAACCTACCGTCCAGCAAATCTATGAACCCACCAGAGTCCAACGCCTTACGGCGAGGCACTAGGAAGGTAACCCAGTGGGGCCACCTCGCCCCCTGGCTACCAGTTTTGGCAGGATATCTCTGCCTGGAATTAACCTTCAGGATACCTCCTTCCGACTGGTTACGGGACCGAAGTCGCTTACGCGGCTTCTTCCTGCCGTAAATTCAGCGGTGATTAAGTTTGAATCTATCGCGGACCAAATGTGTCTTTTCCCGGATCAAGTAGCCTAATGGTCATTTCAAGAGTGGTTGACGACAAGCCGACATCTACCCCCGCTGCTTAGGAGAAAGTATTTCCATAGTCTGCAGACTCCTTGAGCCAGTCAGTCAGAGTGCACAACTGATTGGCATCGCCGAACGGTGCGCAAACCATCCAGTAGCACCGGAAGGCAATCCCTCAGGAGAAACCGACCCACTAACCGCGTGGCTGGTGGATCGGTTTTCCCGAGTTGAATCGTGAGATAGACTGATCCGGGTACACATTGGATCTTGTGGCCCAAGCTGCACGAAACCGTTCGCTACTTGGGTCATATACATATAGTTACTGAGGTGGTGTCTTGACGTGCCTCAAATTTACTCGCATTCTTCACACCAAGATTGGTTACGCCAGTCATTTTGCCGGCGCTGAGAATATGGAGAAGTTAGACGCCCCTAACTGACCCATAAAACTCTGTGGAAGCTGTGCCCGAAGCGGTTAGTTGGATGTAATCATATCGTCAGCACTCTTTTGTATAGATCGGAAGTATTGACCTTTGCCGAAGCCATCGTACACAAAGTGGTCGAGGTACCCGTGATGTGGACATAGAAAAAAAATCTGACCATACAGTGGACAGCAAGATTTTGCAATACAGAGACAAAACCTAAGATGTTTGGTCAAATTGTCAGAAAAATGATTATGGCTGCTGGAGGACATTCCGAGTGAAACATTACGTCAGTGGTTTATTCAGAGCAATACTTCTGCCTGCAGAAAAGCCGCTGGTCGTTATGGATTACGCTTTCGATCGCCAATGTTCTTGGTATCTAATAGCAATTAAACAAAGCGAAAAGCTGTATTTTTTTGCAGTATGTAAGTCATCATACTTGGCATCATAGCTGGTAAATAATGAGATACCTCGAAAACGCCGAATTTGATAAGTATGAGACTTATAATTCGATACAAGGGTTTAAAAATAGAAGAAACCACGTTTAAGATTTTTAAATAATATCTCTTATTTGAATGTTGGTTATCAAATGATTCAAGTTCATTTCGTTGGCGAGTGTGAAATCATCTGTTGTTATATTCTACATTATTTTCATCAAAAATCAAACAATCATTGGTATCTATTATGTATACTACCAATTGTAGGCTGCGTCGATTCACTCATTAAATATGGGTTATCTTGATGTACAGACAAGCCAACGAAGAATAATAATTTAATTTGGCTTCGAACACTTTTACGAATTGATCCGCATGAGAACAATAAGAGTTTTCTAAAATCACATGCACGTTTAGTTATATGACAGTTTTTATGACAAGAATAATACTCTAATTAAACATGACTGCATTGCGTTCCGCCTCTATATTGTAGCCTCATCTCAATGCTCTACTTACTTTTTGTTTAATTTGCGGTCTGTTTAAAGTAATAAAGTATTTCGCCAAATGAATTAAGATAATGGTTTTACATGCTTAGTGTATACACCTTTAGGTATATTTTCATGATATGCTGTCCGAAACTAATTCAGTATGGAGTCTGGGATGT
This sequence comes from Micropterix aruncella, assembly GCA_944548615.1. Lineage (NCBI taxonomy): Eukaryota > Metazoa > Arthropoda > Insecta > Lepidoptera > Micropterigidae > Micropterix > Micropterix aruncella. The sequence goes on along the minus strand of OX155952.1, from coordinate 33,084,127 downwards.
AATGATTTTTAGTCGTGGCCCAAAAGCATTGAAAACGTCATGGCAAGAGCACCACAAAGATGCGTCTTAGTCAGTGAGTATTCCAGTTGGTCCATAAACTTAGAACTGTACGATGTTAGAATAGTACATTTTGACCGGCCTACCTATACGAACCGTCCGCAATTATATCATATTAAAAAATAAAAAAATATAGAAAAAACATATATGCACAAATTTATATAAACCCGATATATAAAAACTTCTTATATAAACCGCTATATAATATTTTGTCTGTTGTTATTGTTATTATTGTTATTATTGTTATTGAGAAATCTAATGGAAAAAAAGCAAGGATATACTTACTTTTTGAATAATAACCCAAAGGTAGGGCGGTTAAAGAAGAGATTTTATTTATTTATTTATATATTAAAGGATTACTTTCCATAAAACATTGATTTTGCTTACAAAAATAACTGGAACCGAAGGGAAAATTTTTAACCTCATGCTTATTCGATTCCGCCACCCAACTGGGAATAACCCGTTTCATGGTGGACAGGAAAATGTGAAAATGTCTATCACACAGCCTTCCCTGGCATCGCATTTCTTTTTTATATCAGTATCAGCATTACAAACGAAGTTCGTATGAATGCGACGTGACGGCCACCAATACGGTGAAAGAGAGGTAACGCATTTATAGAATATAAACTGCGGTTAAAATATATAGTACAATTTGTTTTTCTCTTTTTGACCCAACCGTTTCACTCCAATACGCCTCAGTAAATAACCTCGCTTTATCACAGAAGCGACTAATAAGACTGGTTCGGTTGCACTTTACTTAGCACATTAGAAAAATAAACTTTTACGTTTAATTTATGCCCTATTTAACCTGGCCTCGGAATGGTGTACACCTACCCAAAATTTTTAATTCAGAATTAAACATAATATTACTTCAATGTTGAAAAAATAAACATGAAAAATAATTTAAAAATATTTTTTTTAATAAATATGCCTACCTACAAACAGAAGATGTTATGTAACTACTCAGTTACAGTAATTATGTTATTATGTGATTCACCCACAACCCCTCCAAATTGCGTATATATTTTCATAAAAAATCTATCTTGAAAGTCTTTTTCTGCTCAACTTACTCTTTATTCTGATATGTCATACTAATATATTGGACGATATTTTTTTATTCCACCCCCATTAAAACGAAATCTATCACCTTGAAATAAAATCTAAAAGTAAAAAATACCTACATGTAATCCGTTTTTAATGACTGAGAAATATTGTTGCCAAATTCGAACAATTCGGTGCTCGACTTACTCTTTATTCTGATATGTCATACGATTATATTGGATGATATTATTTTTATTCCACCCCTATTAAAACGAAATCTATCATCTTAAAATGAAATCTAAAAGTAAAAAATACCTACATGTAATTCGTTTTTAATGACTGAGGAATATTATTGCCAAATTCGAACAATTCGGTTGATCTTAGTTGCGTCACAACAAACAGACAAACTGACAAACAGCCGTTTCTGGCCGAGTTGTGAAAGAAACCTCGCTCCGCTCGGTCAATAAAGTCTGAAAGGGGATTGATTTCAATATTATAGCAATGCATTGGTTTTACGCGGCAATTGCTTTATGTTATCCAATCTCCGTAGGTATGGAGAATTATAGTCATCGTCGATTTAGAACCGTTGGAAGTAATCTCGAGATGGCGGTTTTACTTTTTGTTCCACTGCGTCATGTAAGAAAATTACTGCATTACATTACATAAGTGTGACAAACAAGCAACGGAGATCGACACGGCCAGGATTGTTAGAAATCTGGCCGTAGAACCTCTAAATGCTTGAGCCGATTTAGGTGTGTGATATTGTTAGAATCGTTATATAATTTCAAGTATAGGGTACATTACCTGTCTAAATATCTAGTAAATAGTTATCTAAATGTCCAAATCTCAAATTGATATAAATATATAGTGTTTAGTGTCAAATGTAAGGTCTGATTGAGTACATTACGTAAATATACATGTATAAATATGGATACATACAAAAACTACAAATGTTTCATAAAAGACGTATTAAAAATAATTATAAATACAATAGTCACTTTCTGTAATAGCAGTCGTGTTTTTATCCTTTTTAATATATGTACTTGTTACTTCAGTTACATCAACCGAACAAAGAGTCAGAGAATCCGGAACTGCCTAACTCGATTTGGTCTTCATGTGATTTATGTGTAATCATGCGAAAAATGCTCTCTATTTAACGGACATTAACGCTGACCGATAGATTGCTCCGAAAGTACAGTTGCAGTGGCCTTGCGTGCCGGGCGGCGCGGGCTCATCCACTGCACGCTCTGGCTGCAGAAGATATCCACGCGTCTCTCGCTTTTTTTCCATCCAGCAGCCAAGTCCAATTTTCACGCGCCGCTGAATCTGGAGTATCGAACGGCTCGTTCCGCAACGCTCATTGTGAGATTTGCGCGGATCTGACGAAATGGCTCTGCTGCACTGCTGAATAGCATTCAAATCGGACTCATTATCCGTATCTGTAGGAGAATCGAGGGCGATCAAGAAGAGGCGAGATTCCTCATAAATATATAAAAAAACAGGAAACGCGCCTGAGAGCGAAAGATGAGAAGAGATCTATTTCCGATTGTTAGGCTTTTAATTCAATGCCTTAAACTGCACTTCTCAGACTAGTTCGAGATTCAAGACCTGGTTATGCACATTATGCAAGAGCGGGCATCTGTTCATCATGAATAATATTGAAGTATAGTGGATGACCAACGTAGTTTTGTAGCCCTATGAACTCCCCATGAATTACATAGTGCTTCAGGTGGCTAGTGACTACACTAAAGAATAAAAAATGAAAGGAAAAATCTATAGATGTGCGCGTGCTGTCGGTAACTCAGAGTCGATGTGCAAACTCTCAGTAATCACAAAAAGATGGTTAGGTAAAGTCTAAAAGTCTTAACGGACTAAAGTGTTATATTTATGAATTAAAATAATATATGAATATTTTGAACGCGTTAAAATTTTGTTAGACTTGTTACTTAATATTGTCGATGAAATGATATCCGCAAGAGAATTTGGCGTATTAAACTACAATGCAATCATTTTAAAGTCAATAAAATACAATATATTAGTAGCCATTACAAATTCTATGTTTGCGACGGCAAATGATCATGCAGCTTTCTTTTGTTACCATTCTATATCATTTTAAGGCATTACCCGACTAGAAGTTGTAATAAGGTATCAATTGGAGACCTTTTCACAGCCGCTGGCTATATGATGGTGCCACAGCAAGCACTATAAAAGCTTTATAAGCGCTTATTCAGCTTTCTTATACCAACAAAGAAAGCCGTATAAAATACGCCTAATCCGGTGGTATAAACGTTTATTTGACTGCTCTATGACCAGTTTTTGTGACTTAAATCTGTAGCGATAACGTTGCCGTGACCGTTATGTAGCCAATTTGTGCTACTTCGGTTATTCGAATCCTCTGATGGTGAAGGCCTGTATTCTCGGTTACGACAGAGGAACTGCTGGATGGGTTTCGAGGTCATGTGAGTGGGTGTCCCATCTGGTGCCCTGATCTCGTCAGTGACCATGCTATGCAGCCTTCCGTCCGTATCGCTTTTGCGATCAGTCAGCCGGTTACTTTCCCTTCTGTGGAGAGTAGTGCCATTCCTTGATGCATTCCATTGCTTCTCCATCATCCCCAATAAAGTTTCTTTTTCTGACACAAATTTGTCCGCAATTTCTCAATATCTTCGCACTCGAGCCACCTAATTATAAATGATAAATAGTTTACAGCCGCCTGGTTTGTTTCAGCTATTCTCCTTTAATTGACTGACCCTGGCAATGGTCCCTAAAGATATTCAGCACTTTATTGGGGCTCATAGAACGCTTTAGCTGCAGAAATGGTTTTGCACTTTGGAGATGTCATCTGTTTAGGGCGAACCATTTTCATTCATTTTAATCATTTTCAACCTGGAGTGAACGTAGAGACTTAGGGACAGGCCAGTCCACCGTGAGAGCTACGCTAACCCGCCCGTGAGAGTCCAACGCCTTATCGCGTGGTACTGAAAAGTTGACTCAGCGGGCATCCTCGTCTCCCCACTCCCAGATTTGGCTGGATTACTCTGTCTTCCCGTCTGGTTCAGTATCCGAGGTCGCTTGCACGGGCTCTACATATTGTTAGCGGTAATTCGATTAGGATTTATCGCTGACGTGACACCCTTCGCCCTTCTGTCGCCCGGGATTGGGTAACCAACGGGTCGTTTCAAGAGTAGCTGACATTAGGTTAACTACCACCCCCGAATCTTAGGAAACAGTAAATTGTTTCCACACCGTTTCTAGTGTTATTCGCCGGAGTGCACAGGCGATTGGTTCCGGAGTTCTCTGTCTGTGTAGAGAGCCTAGGACCACTCCGCGAAACGCGTGGTACCTATTTCACTTTGCGTTCTAATTGATGTCGGTACTACTATCAGCTTTCACTTGCACTGTATGCTTCTGCTCTCCACGTAAGATTCCGCGTATATAATGTATTACCAAGAAAGGCTGCATCATCTACTATATCCGACAACTTGCGGTGTCAACTACAACGGGCGAGCCCGTCACCACAGGACGTTTTAACGATTTTTTCGTTCTGTCGCCCTGCAGTGAACGTAGAAGACTTTGGACAGAACAATCCAACGTCCAGCTACGTCACAACCCGCAAGAAGCCAACGACTTTACCGCGAGATAGCCAGTAATGTTACCTGGCGGGCCGACCCTCGCGCCCTTGCTTCTAATTGTGACCAGATTTCTCCGGTCTCTCGATTGGTTCCGAGTTCGAGGTCGCTTGCGCGGTCCTCTCCCTTACGAAGCGGTGAAACGGTGTGCACCGAATCTATCGCGGACCAAGGCGTCCTTTGCCCGACTCTGAACCGGGATCGGATGGCCAATGGTCATTTCAAGAGCAGTCGCCGTAAGGTAGGCAACCACCCCCGCTCTATAGGAAACAATACAGTTCCCAGACTCCCCCGACTGTTAGTCGGAGAGCACAATCGATTGGCTTGCGCCGCTCGGTGCGCAAACCGTCCAGGAGCGCCAGAGGTTTGATTCCCAGGGGAGACTGGTTGACCCAGTGTCCTACCCAGGTTCGCACCCCATGCGTGGAGGCCATCGGATGGGTGTTGACCCGTGAGTGTGACCGACCCTGAACACATGGGTCTTCGTGGCCACCTCATCATGGGTCCGTTAGCTCCCGCACTATATCCGACAGTGGGGGTACTCGTGCAGTGCATTTGTGTCAACGCTGCTAGACGCAGAGCTACCCCCCGAGCTGGAGCTCTCCAGTGCGGTCATTGGTCCCGGCTCACATCAAACCTCTAAAAACACTCAGCCCAGCGGAAGATTGAAAATAAGACGCGAGCATTGAGCGCCCTCTCAGCTGAGAGAATCGCAGGCACCGTTCGTTGCAGCGTCCGCTGCAATTTAAATGAGCGCCATTGTTCAGGTAAAAGTATCGTTTTGGGCCGCGCGCGGCGAAAGGAAAGTGAGACCGCGCGGCCCCTTATCTCGCTTTGTCTGTCCCTCTCGCTCCGCGCGGCTCGTCCGGCTGAGACAAGGTGCACGCGTCGCCACGCTTTTGACTCCGAGAAAGTGCTATTGTCGAGTTCGGGGCGCCCAGGCCTCAATTAATAAACTCCGCGGGGATCCGCCATCGTCGCGGCTTCCGCAAACGATTCGAAGTTGCATTAGACTTAATTTACTTTATTTATTTTATTTTTTATTTTATTAACTTATACATACATATACATTAAAATTCATGAGCACAACAGAAAATGAAATGACAATTTAGACAATGCCGTCGTATGCTTTTAAAGTTATATACACATGATACATCTGTCTGAGCCCAGGTTACATAAGGCATACATTAAACGCAAATGATAATCTTTCTATTATGCTAAGCAAAGAGCAGCCGAGCCCGCCTTGCTATACACCCCCGTATTAAGGCGAGCTCACTTCGGGAGTCACACTAGAGGACCACGGTTGTGTCAAGGAAAGATCTAAAATAGATATATTTTTTATATTTTAATTTTAATTTATAAACATTATTAATATTATTATTATTTTTTTATTTTGTTATTTTTTTTATTTTAAACAATTGTCTAAACCGCAGAATAAAATCTACAAACACGACTCCCTTCTTTTGCAATATAGAGGTGATTGTCGCATCGTATTCATATGAGTTCCGCTCGTTTCACTGTAAATATTGCTATCCATAATGCAGGTAGGCAGATAGTTTAGTATTGAAGGCAACTGAACTAATTGATTAGTGATTAACGACTTCAGGGGTTCTCAGCATGCGGTTTTCTAACAACGAACTACTAACACTTTTTAAATAATAAAAGTTATACAGTTACTAAATTAAACTAAAAAGTTAGGTTACTAGACTACTATTGAAAAACTCGATTGAAATGCATCTAAATAATACTTAAAGTTTACAAAGCAGAAATGAGGTAGCCAAACGTAAACTAAATAAGTAATTCAATATTTTTAAGAAAATTAAAAACCATGCTTTTACATCTTGACCACCTTATGTAACCAAAGGACTCATTGAAAAACGTTAAATGGCCACAAACGTTATGGCATATTGCTAAACCATGCTAAAACACCTACGTCATCATACCATAACCATGGTACCAATTTATTGTTTTGTCGACAATGTGAAGTTGGTACCAATACGATAATTAGAAGTTGGTCAAAAGCGAGTTGAAAGATTCCATTACAGTTTTACAGTCAAGCTAATAGAAGCGTGTCCCAACGGTAACCTCGACCATCAAACATGGGAAGTAGTTACATATTATTATATTGCCATCCGAATTGCATAAGTACTCGTATGCTAAGATTTAAATCGATTCGGCAATTAAAAGTGGGTCTAAAGTATATTGTAAGATTCCATTACATTGTACGGTTGATAAAGGTGGTATTCACCAGCCATATCATCTGAGATAGCTGATCCCCAATACCCAAGTGATTAATCAATGATCATATATTTATCAAAAAATTTATAAACAGATGAATATGTATTTTTTTTTAATAAGAATCAATATACAAAGAATAATGACCAAAAATATTGCTGTGGAAATTAGTCATGGAAACAAAAAATATTCATGAGTCTAACAATGTACAAAGATATATCATACAACCTAAATCAAAATCTAATGAAATAATATGTCAGATAATACTTTAAACAACAAGTAAATATATTAAAAGAAATAAAAAACACGACTGCCGTTACAAAATGTGAACTACTGTAGGTATATAGGTATATAATAATTTTTTAACGTTTTCTTTATGAAATATTTGTGATTTATATATGACCATATACTCGTACATGTATATTTTCGGAATGTACTAAATCAGACCTTTCATTTGACACTAAACACGATATATTGATTTTTGGAGATTTAGACATTTAGACAACTGTTTACTTGATATTTTGACACATAATATATCCTATAACACTTGGGATGACATAACGATTCTAACAATACTACATACTTCTAAATCGATTCAAGCGTTTATAGGTTATAGTGGAATAAAGAAACGGAAAACATACATAGATGTACCCTGAACACATTGCACTCTTTTTTTGTTGGGCAGTCGTGAAATAAACACTTTATAGACGAGATAAGGAGAGATTTACGGCGTAAAGTTTTTAGCACTCGACGGTACGGCGATGTTGCAACCGCAGTTGTTCAGTGTAAACTTACCCTGGACAATCTGCTACAAACTTCATATATTAAATTCGTTTTTATCTTGTTTATAATGTTAACCCCTCAAATGAATGGCGATTAGCTCGGGTTGCCTACGGCAAAATGTATATAAATTTATATTTACATTTACATTTACATTTACATAGAGCGGGGTTTACTATAGAGCTATAGCATTACTATAGAGCGGATTACTATAAAGCGGCGCACATTTATATTTATATTTACATTTATATAAATTTATATACATTTTGTATACATTTTGCCAAGGCATCCCTTTAGGGACGCCTCACATTTGAGGGGTTAAACAATCGCGATAGATTTCGAATTCAATAATCACTTTACATATAATCTAATTCAAATTCTAATTGTAAACCTAAAACTATACTTTTAATAATAAACTTTTAAGGTAAGTTGGGCTATGATACATAGGTAGTTATTATATGTAGGAATAGCTGAAATTTTTCATTGCTTATATTTAACTAAGGTGTATCTGAATTAATGTGGAAAAGTCAAACTTATAAGGAGCTAAATATTGTAAGGGTAATTTTATTTTCAAAAATTATAATGACTAGATCCTGAATTGGCTTTGGGAGCGTTTTGAAGACCATAAGTCCAAATACACAAGTGGATTTTGGAATATTGTCAAACGACTAAAACCAACGGTGGCGTAGTGGATAGTTCGATGTATCTTACATTGTAAGGCTCCGGTATCGATTCCCGGCTGGGTCACCTTTTTCCGTTGGGATAAAATTAAAGGAATTGCATTTTAAATTATGTCGATCAAAAGCAATTACCAGTCTCATACTTACACACATGTTATACGCACATAAACACATAAATACTTTATAGTTGGGTTGGTTGTAAGAGGTTATCGTGTGATGTTGCATTATCACGCGATAATAAATCCGCCCTTTGTGAAATTTCACAATAAAGCATAGAAACAAACAAACAAACAAACGATCTTTGGGGGGCTATATTGGCTGTCGGATTCGTATCTATTTTAAAATTCCTCGCTGAGATTTTTCATGAGCGGCATTAAAAACCACTTACGTTTCTCGTTTAATTGGAAATACGCTGAATCCTGCTGTTTTAAATATATTATGGCTATATCCTTATAAAAGAAATGATTTGCCATTTTATAACTGTTGTAATAAAAGTTTCGCATGAAATAGAAAGTAAAATTCGTATCCGCTTGCGTTTAAGTGAAAGTGTAACCTAGAAGGACATAAGAATATTTTTGGACGTTTTTGTCGCGTCTTCTCACGCTCAAACACAGTTGACGCCACGGTCGACGCCCACACAATGGTTGACCAATTTACATCCAATGATATTGACACCGATCCAATTATGACATCAAAGTGAAAGTATGATTGTTTGTTACACTGTCATTGACATTCAAACTTGTCGCAGCTGTACAACGAATATTAAGCAACTCTATAATGTTATTACATGACGTATGTAGTAACGATAATGATAGTATAATAAGTAAAGGCGATATGCTGTCATTATACTATTGTCGTAATCCTTTTATTTTATTTATTTTATTTTATTTTATTTCAATTTTCTTCTGGAACCAAACAATGCAATAAAAACCTATTTAACAGTGGCAAAAATCCATTAATGTGATTCCGAATATAAAGTATATAAAATAAATAAATAAATAATTTTATATTATTTCCGCTTGAAAATGGGGGGAATCAGGATGGGAAGTGAGGTGAAAGGAAGAGACAAAATAGATAAAGAAATATTATGCATGTATATAAATTTATTTATATTTAATTTTATGTATGATATATAGGTATTATAATGAATATACTTGAGATAAAATTATGCCCATGAACTAAATTAAATGAAATACTCGTATAATATGTATAAATGTTATATTTCATTTAATTTAGATAGACTCTAGATTTTTTGTTATTGGGTTCTTATAAGAGGTTTTTGATGAGTGTAATATGTCCACACTTAAAAAGTCTGTATTATATTTATGACATGCTCTGTATAGAAATGCATTTTGAGATGCGTTGGTTTTCACCACAGGGAGATGAAATAGTCGATGCGATCGAAAAGGGCAGGGAGGGACATAAAATTCAATGCGCTCCAAAATCGCGTTCGCATCGATGGCATTATTTACCAACCCATCCAAGAATACGGCATCGATCAAGACTCTACAGCTCTCCAATGACATTAACTTGTGAACTTTTAAGGATTTCCCATAGGAGCTGGGCTTAGTGAAAGAATTGGAATTTATTCGCTTCACAAATCTATTTTGTATCGATCCGATCCGCGATATGTAAGTCAGTACTGGGGATTCCAGACCACTGATGCAAATTCCAACTGACTTGTTACATACGAATTATAGAGGGTTTTAAGCCTGTCAGTGGATAGTATACCGATGATACCCTTAGAATAAAACCTAGTAATTTATATGCTTTTCTAATAATATTATCGATGAGTTCAGCGAATAGCATTTTCGTGTCAAGTGTAATCCCAAGATCTCGGATTACATTTGACATTTAGGGACATATTTTTTATTAGGACAAATTCATAGGGATATAGGTACAAATGCATAGAGACAAATTCACACGTTAAAGTGACTTTACAGATGGGGACGATTCGATTGACTTTACAGATGAGGGTACTTGTTCATACCGAATCAAAGTAATGATACCCACTAGGTATCGAATCAAAAGTATCAATACTTATAATTTGTCAGGCCATACCTATGTAAGTAGGCGCATGATTAAAAAGCACTCACCATTTTAAAGAGATGAGATCATTATATCCCATGATGAAATTAGAAGAACAACAGTCTCTGCTGAAAAAAAATTCGTCGAATAAAAAAGTCGAAATCAATCTATTATTACAAGTACCTACGAAATTTGTTTGTTGGTTTTTTCTGCTCTTTGTTATGAAATTTCTCAATGGGCGGGTTTCTTATCAAACGATAATCTCTTACTAATAATCCTACTATGAAGTGTTTATACGTATGTATGCTTGTAACGTGTGTTATTGCACAACTATATCTTGTTATTGCATTCGCTCGACAGAATTGTAATTCATTTTGGTTAATTTTATCCAAACGAAAAATGGGGACCCAGCAAGGAATCCAACCCGGAACCGTAAAATCAAGCGTCCTAACTTTGCCAACTATCTAGCAATACTTATTATTAAATTAGGAAAACAGCTCCTTAAGCTTTCGAAAATAAGCGTTCACACGAAAAAAAGTGACACCAAATAAAAAGGTTAATAAGAAATAAAGTTTTCATTTCTTTCCATTCGTCTAGTGATTTACTCTTCAGCGAAAACACGACGACAAATACCAACACAGATAATTAATCATTCTGCTTGTTTTTTCTTTTCATTTTCGGACCTAAAGCTAGTTCTTTATACACCAGCCGTATATTTTTGAACTGTTTGTCTTCAAATACGTTGCAGCATAGTTGAAATGTGAGTTAATCTGTGTGTTGCATCATATCTACTCAAATATTTTATTTATTTCATATTATGCCCGCCTGCGCGCTATTTATTCTATAAAGTAATAGTCGGTAGTGTCGAATCAACCTACTCACAGAAAACCAATACGTAAATGGCGGCAAACAGCTAAATAATGGTACTTATATTATTATATTATAGTATGTAATAATGATTTCTATAACAATTTATAATTACAATACTAATAGGAAATATAACATGCCTCTATTTTTATTTTTATGTTATTATTGTTCTGTCGCTAAATACGTGTAGATCTGGGTATGCCAAGAGCACTTTAAATGCCGTGATGCACCTGTCACTAAGATCACTTGCAGTAGATTCGTGCGCGTTAAGTGCGCGATCTAGAGTGAATATAATTGCTACGAGCGAATATTACTAGTCTCGCAAGTAGGTTATGATCTTCCGCTTGGTGACATGATACCTGGGAACGACCATATCCGAAGAATCTTAGTTTTATATAAAATATATATATATATATATATATATATATATATATATATATATATATATATATATATATATATATATATATATATATATATATATATATATATATATATATATATATATATATATATATATATATATATATATATATATATATATATATATATATATATATATATATATATATATATTGTTAGATATATTTTTTAGAATATACAACAATTTAATTTCAAGTATGACCGCAAGCGACATCTATTTATAAAAGACAGTAGCGTCATCTGCCGGTTGAACGAGAAGCCATGCGGTATAATTTTGTACGAAGTAAATGTATCAGCGGTTCGTGTCCCGGCTCATCGAATGAGGAGGGAATATTCCATTCGGGGATTGACTTATATCGAGGCAACGTTCGGCTATTGTATTGCTTTGTTTTATTTCGGAAAATACATTTATTCTTACGGAAATTGACGTTTTTGTACTAAGTGAACCTGCCGGAGTTCCTATCAAATATCAGAAGTGGGATAACACAATCCACAAGTGCATTTTTCGTGATTTTAAACATTATCAGTGGAGAATTCGAACTATTGCGCAATCGATCGCAAATTGCGTATCATTATTTTTGGGCATAAAAACATTGAAAATGACTGTTTTACAGATTGGAGACAGCGTTTAATACCTGAGGCAGCTTGTTTTCTGTTGGACAACAGGTGATTTCATATCTAATAAGGCCAGGTACGAGGAAAAGTCCAGTTCTTTCGTCGCGCCGAACGTGAGTACAACGTTTTATTTTTACTGGACGGCCTGGGAGTGCTGAAATTCTGTGTATTTTTGAGCTGTCTTGATTGTGAAATAATGACAATAATTTCCGAAATTCGAGAAAAATAATACGTCATCCGGCGTGACGTCATCAGATGTCAGACAATAGTGTTGGGCGATTGGGTTAATTAAACGTCAAATAGTGATGTCGCACGATTGAGCCAATTGTATGTTCATTTGGTAGAGTTGAGCACGTACGCTATTTTCACGAAAATGGACGCGTTCAACAACGATAATACAGAAGGGAGCGATACCTATGAACGACGCTCAAAATCTAAACATCGACATTCAAAGGAGCGATCTAAGCGTAGGCGAGAGATCGAAACAGAGGTAGAGCGAATCTTAAATAAAAGATTTCCTGCATCGGGTGTGGCTCATTTAACCAACGATATGCTTGCTAAATTACCAGCAGTATCAACCGACACTACGAATACTAGCTCACCAACGTTGGCGGCCAATATTGTGAACACCGATTTACCGACGGTAGCGGCCAATAATATGGACGTTGACTCACCAGCGGTGGCAACAGATAGTGTGCATCAACACATCGTTTCACCGGCAATTGCGACAGATGCTGTACAACAACCGATTGTTAAATATTTCGGACATGGTGATGTGATCCCTAGATTCGATCCTGCAAATAGGTCTACCACCATAGAACAGTGGATTCGCGTTGTGGATGATATAGCTGACCTTTATAACTGGGATGAGAAGACGAAAATTTATCATGCCACAACAAAATTGGTTGGCTATGCTAAGACTTGGTATGATCAACAAACGTCGTATAATGTTGATTGGTCGCTTTGGAAGCAGCGTCTTAGAAATGCTTTTCCTTCTGGACGTAGTGTATTGGAAATGTTGAAAACAATTGTGAATTATAAAAGAGCAATAAATGAAGATCCTTTGCAATTTTTCAACGAAAAGTTGAACTTGGGTGTAGCATGTCAGTTACAGGATTCAGTCATCTGCGAAGCGATTATAGGCACTCTTGGAAGCGAGGTGCTGGAAATAGGAGCCGTATCAGCGGGGTGTAAAACAACTGACACTCTCAGGAGCTATTTGTCATCGCTTCGAGCACTGCCCGAAATAAATCGAGCAATTGCCAGTACTTCATTTACACCTAAAATCAACCGAGGATATGATCGAAGACAGCTACTATGTAAAATCTGTAATCGACGTGGCCATATGACTAAAGATTGTTTCAAAAATAAAAAGACGATATTAACGCTAGATAAGGATAAGAGTGGAGCACCGCCAGTGGTGTTTTGTACATTTTGTAAATTCCGTGGCCATAATCGGGAGCAATGCTTCAAACTTAAAAGGCAGGATATGAATAAAACACGGAAACCCGTACGATCAATTTGTATTAACACTGATGGGGACAAATATTATGTGACTGCCAGAATAAATGGTATCCCAGTTACGGGATATGTGGACTTTGGCAGCAGCATTAATATAATGAGATATAATAAAGTCCTGGAACTCGGTTTGGAAGTAAACGAGAAAAGTGACTGCTTGATTCGTGGCTACGGTGGATCAGTGATCACGCCGTTAGGATATGTCAAGATATTTTTGGAAGTTGATGAAGCTTCTGCAAATGTTGAAAGTTTAGTAGTTGACGACAAGGAGCAGAAAATGGACATATTAATTGGACAAACTTTTACCGAGTTATCCAATATCTATGTCATTAAAACAGCAAATACGTTGAGGATTCTCAATAACACTCCGTGGACAGAAATGCCTCAAGCTGTAGAACTTTCTTCAAAGACCAAACTATATACTGAAGATAATGTTGAATTACAGCCAGGAATTAATGTGCTTAATGTATGTTTATCTGAACCGTACTCTGGGTCATTAATAACATACGGAGGTCAACATTTGGAGCCACTAAGGGAGAAAGAAGTATTACAGAGCGAAATGAAGGTTGAATTTGGAAAAGCACAAGTCAAAGTGGTAAATCAGACTAATCAAGTACTTCGCATAAATCAGAATGAGTGTATTGCGCGATGTGATTATACATTCATTAAGGAAAAAGGAGGTTACAAAGTGGGTGATCAATTATCACAAAAAGATCGCCAAGAACTTGACAATTTACTCGATGAATTCAAAGATTGTTTTAAACGAAATAATAAACCATTGGGTCACATCAACGTTGAGATGAAGATCAAATTGACAGAACAGAAAACAATCTACTATCGACCTTATCGGCTTTCTGATGCTGAACGTCAGACGGTTAGGGACATTGTTTCGGATCTGCTTCATGAAGGGATCATAGAAGAATCGCAATCAGATTATGCAAGTCCTGTACTTCTGGTACAAAAGAAGAATGGAGAGCCGAGAATGTGTGTAGATTATCGTGCTTTAAACAAGATAACACAAAAGGAGAGGTATCCGTTACCTCTAATAGAAGATCTATTGGATCGTTTAAATAATCATAGTGTTTTCACTATGTTGGATCTGGCTTCAGGTTATCATCAAATCAGCGTCCATGAAGATTCTCGAAGATATACAGCATTTATAACACCTGATGGCCATTATCAATATCGACGAGTAAGTTTTGGGCTGGCCAATGCACCTGCAGTATTTCAAAGGGCAATGAATGGTGTATTGGGTTCTCTACGATTCCAGTATGCAATGGCTTATTTAGATGACATATTAATCTTGGCCCATAATGAAGAAGAGGGTATCCAACGGCTTCGTACTGTTTTTGAGGTGTTGAAGAAATCAAATATGACATTGAGATTGGAGAAGTGTTCATTCTTAACTACTAAGGTTGAATATTTGGGCTATGAAGTGTCAAAAGGAGAGATTCGTCCTTCAAAGTGTAAGTTACTTGCAGTACAAGAATTTCCTACACCTTCAAATGTTCATCAAGTTCGTCAGTTCCTTGGATTGGCTGGATATTTTCGTAAATTTATAAAGAATTTCGCCATAATGGTATCTCCATTGACAACATTACTTAAGAAGGATACTGATTGGTCATGGAATGATACACAGCAAAATGCTTTTGAGGCAGCCAAAAGAGCCCTGACAGAATATCCTGTTTTGGCAATTTATAACTCTACTTTTAAGACTCAACTTCATACTGATGCATCTCAGATTGGATTGGGTGCGATTTTACTACAGGAACAAGAAAGCGGTTTATGGAAGCCAGTTGCATATGCCAGTAGACAAACGATGTCAGCAGAAAAACGTTATCACAGCTATGAATTGGAGACACTTGCTGTGGTAATGGGTGCTCGCAAATTTAAAATTTACTTGACTGGAATAACCTTCACTGTAGTAACAGATTGTAATGCATTAAGGTTGACATGGACAAAGAAAGATATGGTGCCGCGTATTGGAAGATGGTGGTTGGAAATGCAAAATTTCGATTTCGATGTGATCTACCGACCTGGACCGTCTATGTCCCATGTTGATGCGCTAAGTCGCAATCCGGCACATGTACAACGAATTGACATTAACGACTGGATTGATGTTCTACAATACGAAGATGAAAATGTACGGAATTTAAGAAAACAATTAGAGGAAGATTTGAAGAATAAAACTCGGAAAGGTCTTACTAATGATTACAAAATTGTGAACGGAAAATTATGTCGGCTTATCGATGGGAAACCCTTAATTGTTGTTCCAAAGGATGGACGATGGCGCATATTACAGATACACCACGATGAGAATGGACATAAAGGAGTTGAGAAATGCCTTCATTTAATAAGGCAGCGTTATTGGTTTGCTAAGGCACATACATTTATCAAGAAATACATAAACGGATGCCCAGAATGTCAATTCGCGAAGAAACCAACAGGAAAGCAACCAGGATTTCTGCATCCTATTGAGAAAAAGGCAGTACCTTTTGCCACTGTGCACATAGACCATTTAGGTCCATTTTGTAAGACTAAAACAGGCAAGACTAACCTTCTCGTGATGATCGATGCTTTCACAAAATTTACTGTTATCGAAGCCGTACGTGATACAAGTGCAAAGTATGTTGTTATGGCAATGAATATGCTGATAAAAACATTCGGTGTACCGAATAGATTAATATCCGATAGAGGTAAAGCTTTTACAAGCAAAACATTTGAAGAGTTTTGTATTGAAAGAGGAATTAAACACATATTGAATGCAGTTGCAAGTCCCAGGGCAAACGGTCAGGTTGAAAGAACCAATAGAGCAATTTTGGATTCTTTGGTAGCCTATTGTATTGATGAGCAAGCAAATTGGGAACATTACATCTGTAAAGTACAAATGGGCATTAATTCCACAGTAAATAAAACGACAGGTAAAACGCCATATGAATTATTATTCGGCTTCAATCCTAATTTAACTGCTCATATTGAACATGAAACACCAGTTGTGGATATTGAAGTGGTAAGAGAAGAAGCAGATAAAGTCTCTAAAATCAACGCCTTGAATATGAAGACGCGTTTTGATAAGAAACGTCGAGCAGCTCAGAACTTTAAAGTTGGTGATTTGGTACTGGTAGAGAGAAAAGTTATAAAGAAAGGATTGACGAGTGGAAAATTAGTTCCAAGATTTGCTGGACCTTGTTTAATTACAGAAGTGTTCCCGAATGACCGTTACCTGGTTGAGAGTATTCCTTCATCTAGGAATAATTACAAGAATATCATCGCAAACGATCGTTTGAAGCGATGGAATGGGCAAAATATGATTTAAAAAAAAAAATATATATATAATAAATAACCAGACATACTGCTGCACTAGTTGCAGAAATATAATGAAACTTTGATATTATGATTGATATTATATTCAAAATTTTATTTGCCCATGATATATGTTCGTTTGAATAAACAAGTCTGGTTAAGAATTTATTTTGGTGCTGGACAGTTAAAAACTGCAGCCATTAATATGTGAAACAAAGCCTTACAAAGTTTTGATATACTTTTCTATTTATAAAGTGCCTGGAGCTATTAATACGCCTTGAGGTATTTCCATTGGAAGTGGTTCATGCTATTAATAAGCTCTTGAGTCCTTTTGTAGGAAGCGGCCGATGCTATTAATACGCATCAGGATCCTTCCGAGGTATTTCCTAAATGGAATGTAAACCCTTCTGGTGATTCCCACGTGGAACGTAAATCCATCTGTAAGCGTTTGTTTATATTATGAAGTAGCTGGGGCTATTAATACGTCCCAGGGTCCTTCGGTAGGAAGCAGCTGATGCTATTAATACGCATCAGGGTCCTTCCGAGGTTTTTCCGGCATGGAATGTAAACCCTTCTTGCTAGCATTTGTTATGAAGTAGCCGAGGCTATTAATACGCCTTGGGATCCTTCCGTAGGAAGTAGCTGATGCTATTAATACGCATCAGGGTCCTTCCGAGGTCGTTCCTACAGGGAATGTAAATCCTTCAAAAGCGCTCGTTATGAAGAAGCCAGGGCAACCTATTAAAACTGCCTTGGGATCCTTCCGAATGAAGTGACTAATGCTATTAATACGCATAAGTAACCTTCTGAAGTGTATGCGCTTATTTATCGGAGAGATATCTACCGAGTTTTAAATCATGATCATGAAAATAAACAAAGGCTATTATTACGCCTCAGAGTGCCTTTGAGTTTTGAATAACAAAACAAAAATCAGCTGATAATATTATAATGTGCACTTGGAGTTCTTTGGAAATAGGGAATGCATTCCATCTAAATTTATTGTTGAATTCTGATTATGTTCCTCTAAAGTTGCGATTTTAGGGTGTGTTCCATCGAAAATTATTGTTGGATTGAGATTGTATTCATCTGAAATTGCTATTGAGTTGAGATTGTGTTTTATCAAAAGTGAAGACGATTGTTTGAAAATTTTGATGATCTGAAAATGAAGTTTGATGGTTGGAGATGGTTTGAAGTTTGATGATTTAAGAATTTGATGATATGAATGTTGGTTTGAAGTTATTGTTAAGTTGGTATTGTGTTAATCTGAAATCGTTGTTAGATAAGGTTGTATTCCATCTGAAGTAATTTTTTTTTTAAAAAAAAAATTGAGATTTTTGTTACTCTGGTTGATGTTGATTTGATGAGGCTTATTTGACTTGATACGTCAAAGTCCACCAATCAACGAGGATGGAATTTTATTCTGTTGAAGTTAAAAATACTTCACATGACTTCGTCATAACTTACTAAATGTGAAAAATATTAAACTTAACAATTAAATATTAATATTTTTGTGTCGCGGTGTTTTGAGAGTAAAACTTGCACCGTGGCGCTGTTTCCTTTGTTTACAGAACATGGCCGAACGGAGAGTTCACCAATCACTCACTATTTACAGCTGCAAACAAGCATTTCTGAACAATTCATTTGCATGGTCAAATGCAAGACTACCGAGTGCTACACACATGAACCAGCAGTCGTCTCGGGGCGAGCCGATTTTCAGGATGGCCGACTGTTAGATATATTTTTTAGAATATACAACAATTTAATTTCAAGTATGACCGCAAGCGACATCTATTTATAAAAGACAGTAGCGTCATCTGCCGGTTGAACGAGAAGCCATGCGGTATAATTTTGTACGAAGTAAATGTATCAGCGGTTCGTGTCCCGGCTCATCGAATGAGGAGGGAATATTCCATTCGGGGATTGACTTATATCGAGGCAACGTTCGGCTATTGTATTGCTTTGTTTTATTTCGGAAAATACATTTATTCTTACGGAAATTGACGTTTTTGTACTAAGTGAACCTGCCGGAGTTCCTATCAATATATATAATTCAAAAAGTTTCTAAGCGAATCCCTCGATAAGGAAGCAATTTACAATTTGGACTCAAAGAAGTTTATCATTGCCTTTGTGATTAAGGCTTTAAACTGATTTCTAAAACTTTCAGGCGCGATTACTCCTACAATGTAAGCGATGAGTGTGTTGTATTTTAATTTCATTATATTGGCTGGATAATTATCTAGCGTCGCGCTTCATTTTATTTAGGCCCTAAATAATTACAATTAGGTAAAACGCGAAGCTCTTAGAGTTCCGCTAAAAATGCTTTACCATTAACACCGTTATACCACCGCTGCGCAAAGACAGTTATTCTTTGCTAGCACTGCGATCGAAAGTTTAGTATGCGCCCGGCTGCCGGCGCGAACGGAAATGGAACCTGTGCCTGACGCTTTGGAAATGATGGATTTTTATTAATTAAACCCTACAAAATTGACCCTGCATATTTCTTCGCGTGACCGCCCATTTCGGATATTTTTCTGAGGTCTCATGTCGCCGGGTCTTCTTGACATGTTTAACTGATAGCAGCTTTCTTTTCAGCTGTAGTTTACGAAATTGCTCAGATATAACAAGGGATAATATCCAAGCTGCTTCAGGTACAACAACCTTATAAATTGGTCCTGCAACCACTCGAACACCCCGATGTATAATTTTTGTGGAGGCTCCCAATAACCTCGTTGATCTCCAGCACGCGCCTCACCAATGCAGCAAGAAGATATTTGATGACGGGCATCAAGCTATGGAGCACATAACCCGATAACTTGTTTGGTTTCATAAATTGATATTTACTTCTCGATCATGTACCTACCGTTTCAGTTTTTGTTCAGTGCAGAAACATTACGTAGACATACTGACAGTCAAATGATAATAATATTACATGATATTTTATATCTATTCTGTTTCCGGCCACTACAAGAAAGATTTTACTGGAAAGAGTCACCAAAGAAAACCAGTGACGACTTTTTTGTACTATTATTGTTAAATACAATGTTGATTCCATATAATTCAAAAGTATTCCAAAGTCTTTGGTCCCTATCGTCCACGTCTCGGGCGTTCCGTTGAATTGAAAGCATGAAACAAAAAAAAAAAGAAAAGCGTAATGAAACTGCATCCAGTATACTTAATTTTGATTCCCTACCATGATTTGTAGTTGGCTAAAGTTTAACAGTAATGGAAAACACTCATTTAATTTAAAAGGGGATAGGTATGGTCTCGTCTGAATAAATGTTTGATTGCTGACCTGCTGCTTGCTGATTATGCAGTAAAATTGAGGTTCTTTAGTACTGTCAACGTACATGACGGATTAAACAGGAAATAAGTCCACATAAGCACACATATAGTATAAAATTGCTAATCTCCATAGCACAATTTCGAAACCCTTCTGCGCTGTCGAAATGCAGGTGGCGCTGATAGCATTAACGGCAAGACTAATAGCAATTTATTTTGCCATCTATAATAATATAGATAATGATTTTTTTTATAAAGTACTGATTGATTATAAAAACACAATAATTTAACCAATGAAAACAAAAATACATTCAATCATAACTGCCATCTATCGCATTTTTATATAGGCTGATTAAATCACAGTAATAATACGAAGATATAGAATGTCAGCAATTTGTCTATTTGAATAATAATGTGCGTAATTATTACGTATTGAAACCTGTATACCAAATTAAAAAATGTCATCTACATTCGTTTGTTATTATATTATAATTTTATTTCGAAATAATCATACCGCATAGGATTGTTTAGAGCGCCAACTCAAGTGCGCCGCTATACTGTTATATCACGAACGCCGCTATATTAAACATAACAGAATATTAAGCAATTTTCGAAAGTATGAGTGCCATCTACGCGTTAGGTTTCGTTGTAAAATCCTAGCTGATAAATGGTAGTAGAAATTGAGTATATAATACACTGTACAGGTGTAATCAATGGTACTATCCAAATCATTCCGTCGATGATAACTGTATTAAAATATACACCGATTATACGGGCAGAAAGTGCTTGTTAGTTTCAAATTTCACTTGTTAACGTGCCAGTCTACATGCATATATTATAATTGTCTCTCCACGTATGAGGGGATGTGGTGAGCGCCGGCTTTCACGATTTCCAATGCAGTCGTGTGAGGAGGAACACCGTAATCCGTGAAGATGTTCTATCATTTATGCACAGCTTAACGAGAGAAACTAAATTATTATGAAGAATATGAATGATAGTTTTGCGTGACATTCCATTGTCTCTATCTTTACATAATGCATGAAGGGGAAATTATATGCTAAATTGGTAAATTAGTTCGCTTACAGTTTTGTATCATAACAATTAGAGTTGCCCGGTTTATATTTATTATTCGTACCGTGGATCTGCCATGTTTTGATGTCTGAATTTAAATTTTATTTATCATCTGTCATAGTCTCAACATACTGACGGTGGGTGTGACAGTATACCGAGCCAATATCGTTCGATGGGGCTACACAGAGACCACCTCCTATCCTGCCCGCAGTTGTCAACCCCTATCACACACCAGGACCTACAAGAGGCGAACAACATCTAGGCACGAAATATATAATTGATTTTGATTAAGATCGCTCGATTTTATTCATGAAACTTAACGTAATTAAAAGTAGGTTTAAATAGGGAGTATCATCTATGTAGATAATTGTGGTTGATTTTGCAATAGCGATGGGTTTTTTTTTCAAGTGCACGTGTTTGACCCCACATTTCTATCCAGATAAAAATCCACTTTCTCCTTCAAAATATATTTATTTATTATTTTTTATTTATTTATTAATCTGTAACATAACATCATCAACATGCTAGGTTAGATCCATTAGAGTCTTCCAGATATGACGCTTAACTAATGACTAAAAAAAGTACAGGACCATGTGGATTTTACTGCTCTACTAGGCTTAGGCCTGTGTCGAGACATTAGTTTAGCGGTGTTTAATAATCTGAAATTATACTGACCACTCCGGATTCAATGGCACAGTACGTTTTGGCAACTCTTTTGTGACGGCGGCATGCAGGAGGCTCTGATAGCATTGGCCAGCAAAATTAAGAGCAATTTATTTGGCCATCTATAATAAAATCGTTAATGAATGGTTTCTTTTATAAAAGACAAATTGATTATATATATTAAAAAAATACTTAACCAATAATAACAATAATAACATTAAATTATTAGTGCCATCTATTGCATTTTTATATAGGCTGATTACACCCAGAAATAATACGGTCAGATTAAAATTCCATCTATTAATCTATATGATGATTACAGTGCCTAATTACTGTGTATTAATAATTGTCATCCTTATGTGTTATTATATTATTATTTTATTTTGAGATATGACACCGAACAGGCGTGTTTAGAACGCCATCTACTGAACATAAAAAAATATTAATTATTAAGGATACCGTATAGGCGTGTTTAGAGCGTTATCTAAAGTAGGCCACTATACTGTTATACCATGAATGCGGCTTTATTGAACATAAGAGAACATTATTTAAATTTTTGAAACTATGAGTGCCACTTACACTTTGCGTTTCATAGAAAAATCCTAGCTGCCAAAACGCTGTACAGCATTGATCATACTAATCATCTATATAATAATGCAGGATAAGTTAAAAAAATGCAATAGCTTACATATGAAAAAGGGAAAACTAACTTTGTGGCTGTTTGAGACCGGCAGGGAAAAGGTAGCTGAAATTATTACACATATCCTCGTTTAAAACGACGTTATCAATTTAATAAATTATATATTACTAATAAATACACGTATGTAAATGCAAATGTATGTAAATAATAATAGTATGTAAATAATACAAGTATGTAAATGTATATATTTATATATAAATGAGAATAATATATGTATAATGTTAAATATTATATGAACAAGTAAAATATTACCATAGTTCTATAATTGCAGTATAAAATTACGTGCGCATCTTAATTTAAAAGAAAAGAATCCACCCTAGTACGAGCATTAACCTAGTTGGGTAGTTTTTAAGACATAGTTTTTGTACTACTTTCTTTTAAATAAAGCATTATTATTTTTAAAAAAAAATGTAGTTCTTTTCGATAGGTTTATATTTTTTTACGTTTGGCATATTTATTTAAATACCATAACTTTGCTATTTTTTCATTTTTTAAGTATATTTTCGACTCCCATTTTAAGTAAAATATGCTAACTTGGTATTTAATTAACGGAATTGCATTTCAATTCTGTCGATCGATTGCAATAAAAAGACACACACTTACACACATGTCACATGCACACATACATATAAAAACTTCATAGTAGGGTTGGTTGGAAGAGATTGTCGTATGACAATAAACCCGCCCATTGTGAAATTCCACTAAAAAGTGTCCAAACCAACAAACAAACAAACAAGCTAACTGCAGATCGTAAGCTTATAAGAGAAAGCTAGATGCAAAGAAACTAAACTCCAGGGTAATTCCCTTTGAGTATGATTTACATGTGCAGGGTCATAAATCTCGCATCGAGATTGCGGTGAGATTGTAATAAAAATTATGATCGTAGATTTTGATGAGTTGTACGCAGCATGTACGTCATTCACGGACACGGATGTAATTTACTATAGAGAGTTTAAGAACGTGAGACTGTCGGATGCGCCATCGGATGCATTCCCCATGGTCTATGAGTCTAGTGCAAGTTAACAATTTACGAATGCTACCAAAATTTCATCTCATCTCATATTTGTACATATTTTTTTGGAATTCACTCATTAAGAATCGATTTTGTTTAAAGCCATCGGTACGACAATTTGAAGGGTAGTAAAATCTAGTGGTAACAAAAAGCGTTATGTTTTAATATATGAATTAATGCTAGCGCCATCTAAGCAGAATATTTCAAAATTAAATAACTTTTAGTAACATAGTAATATACAGTTAGTCAATCAAAGAAATGAATCAATCAATCAATCAATCAATCAAACAAGCAAGCAATTTTATATGAATAAAATTATATACGTGCTTTTTAAGTATTATAAGAGATGCGATTCAACCCCTTTGCCTATTGTACGAGTATATTCAATGACAATCGCACTTAAAGAGTAAACTCCAGTCGCGCGTCGAAGCTGACACGCACTTTTTTTTCATTATGATTATGGTTAAAAAAAAACATATTTTCAATTTTTCTCTGATTGTCCAGCTAAAAAGTAAAAATTAATAACTATTAGTGTATACATTCTTTCAAATTTATTATATTATTTTCTTTACTTAGCTTTTATAAAGGTTGTACATATATTTACACGAATTTATATGTCTACCTTAGAACAGACTACAGCCTAGTAAGGTGACATTAACATAGGATCACCGGCAACAGCTTTTGGCATATCATATCAGTTTTTGGGTACTGGATTTTTGTATATATAATTTTAATTGTATATTTGGTCCATTCAACCGCATATTAATGTGAATTACGAATTAAAATTTAAAAAAATAATTTAACTAGTCCTTTGTCAAACAGATTTTTGTAATTTTTTTTTTAAAAGAATACCACCGTTTACTTGACATCTTTGGAGCCTATTTGTCAAATTTCAAGTCACTCGGTTAAGTTGTTTAACCTAGAGGTAGGTCCACGTAGAAATATAGAAACCCAAAAGCTATTATATTAATATTCGTTCAAAATAACTCTAACCGACATTCGTTAGCCTGATGCGAAAATTCGCTAACTCTCAAAGATTTTTTAGATAATATGCTACTCGGCTGAATCAGGGGGTGCGTATCGATATGAATCTCGAGCTATGAGTCTTTTTGCCTTGTTTAAGTGGTATTCTGTCTTCGTGGGCCGCATTGCCTTATGATAGCATGAGTTTCTTGATGGCATGAATTTTTTGTGTTGTTTATAGAATCGAGTTTAAAATTTATTTTGCTTTTCGACAACAGCACCTACCGATTTCTTTTCAAAATTGTAACTTTGACCTCCAAATAAAGACAGTCTGTGGGAAGTTGCACGGTTTTATAATATTGCACAATGAGCTCTTACAATGATTTTCTTATATAACTCGTTGATATTTAGATAAGTAAGTTAGAAAAATGGAAATTCATTGTCTAGGTTTTTCGACGTTGTGAAGCCAAGAGTAACGATGAATACTATAAGCTTGTAGTTATCATTGATACTATCACAAAATTGTGTTCTTATGCAATACTAATATTAATGTTGTTGCCCTTTCACTATTTCACAAGTAATACTTGTACATACCTTTCTCTATTGCATCACATCCAGTAGTTTTTGTCGTTTCTTCGGTACGACCTCAAGTAAGTAACTACTGTATTTAGTGACTCACATAGGAGTAACTACTGTGACTCTTTGATAAGTACAACGAAGTCAAGCTAGATCTAGAGTAATCTAGACTAAGTCAAGACAAATAGGTAAGATCTTGCTCTCTTTCGATCAAGCCTGTGACTTAATTTGATTTAGACGTTTGCCTTTGTCCTATTCCTTCATGAAGCTTATATTATCTTCGCCATAACCTACTACACTCTATCCAGAGAATCGATGACATACTGAGATGAAAATAGAAAAGATCGTGGTCTTGGAGTTTGATTTGATTTTGATTTTCAAGTCGCATATGGGACACCCTTACTACAATCACTTTAATTTTCGCAGTGGCGATTCAGCAGTGGACGTTTATTTATATTACTATTTAATTAATACAATTAGTAAATATACATTAGAACATGTAAAATTAAAATGACATAAACCAAAATCCAGTAGCAAAAAATTGATAACATGATATGCCAAAAAACTCTTGCCATTTTTTTAATGTCACCTATCTAGGCTATAGCCTGTTATAAGGCGGACATTTAAAAAGAATATATGTATAACCTATAAAAAAAACTTTAAAAAAAAACTTAGAAAATGTATACACTAATAGTAATTAAAAATCAGTTGCTAATTATCGTATCTCCATTATGTAATGAAAAGAAAATGTGTATTTGATTCACCAAGATATCCTAAACATTTTAACAAAGGAATTTAATTTAAACTGAAGCGATTAGAAAATATATTCCAAAAAATTATGAATAAAAAAGCCAAAAAATATTTTAACGAACTTACTATTTTACTTCCTTAATTAAATCTACCTTCATATAACTGGAAGAAAATGATAAAACCATAAAAAGCGCGACACAATTATTTAGCGACTAGATGAGTTATATTAGTGATTTAGATTTAAGTTTTTCAGTAAATATGAAAAAACCTGTTTTTCATATGTTAGCGGAAGCGCCATTGACATAGTCTGACCCTTTCTCTCCGGTAGTAACAAAACGAGACGGAAAAAGGCATCATTCTTCAGAGACTAAACGTAGAGCCAAAATAATCGCGACGAAACTGGACTCTCTTCAAAGTGCCCAATAATTTTATAAATTGTGATATCCTTGAACATAATATTCGTTATAATAGGAAATTCAAGAAGAAGGAAAACTGCTTTCCCCTCGTTATTTTAGAATAATCCTTCCACCACTCCCCGGACAAGGTAAACCACTCGCTGGTGTATCGCGGACTCACTATATAGAGTATAGTTTCAAAATTTTCTGTTGATCCTATTCAATCTCACTGCTGATATGAGGCCTCCACTACTGTACATAATTCCTTCCGGGATTAGGCAGCACGCATTCATAAAGTAGGTACTCACCATCTGCGATTTGTGTCTTAATTGGGCAGTTTAAAACGAACTTCCATAGTGTTGGTGAAAAGCTAAATCGATGAATTGAGCCTGCTCAGCCGAAAGTACTCCTGAGATGGTAAACCGAATACACCAGGGGGCACATTTTCAAGGTTCAGGAGCCTTTGCCTTAAAGGAAGGGATGGAAAGGTAAATCAATCGACCAGTATATAAACGATTTGGAAGCAATATAGAAAAGTAGTAAGGCGATGATCTAGGATTACGAGGGCAGTAAATTGTACTTGATTTAATTGCGCCTATCTATCTCACTTTTTCTATAATTCTAAATTTCTAGAATTTCTTTATCTTTTTGTCTTGCCTCTTTTTTCACGTTTCTTTGTATCGATGAGCCACTTTGTTCCTTTTCTCTATTCTTCATATCCATTTATAAACTTCACAGCTCTTCTCGTTTTGGCTTTGTCGTGTGTGAATTCTTCCCAGTGGTCTTTGATTATGTCAAAGTATCACATGTTATGATTTGTGATGTTTTCATGTATCACTCTTCTGTGTATCGCTATAGGGTTCATCATCATCAGCATGGCATGGCTCAGCATGTTCGTCAAGAGGAAGTATTCCAATAAGAGAAAGGATGCACTCCTGCCACAGGGTGTCACAGAAAAAAACTCAACTTTCTGCTAACGCACTCAATGCATCAGAGCTCGTAGCGTTGCCCACGAGTTTAGGGTGCCACACGGGCAAAGTATTGGTAAACCCAAGACAGACAGCCCGTAAGCAGTTCTACCTCGCCGACTTCAGTGTCGGGAAAGTCCAAATGGTGCAGAAATGGTGAAGTGGTGAAACCGTAGGAACTCAGCATTTTAATCCCAACCGTCACCAATGGAAAGAAAACATACGTGAGACAGTCATAGTGTATATATAGTGTATGCTGGATCTATTTGTCTTACCTATTGTTTGATGTTTCCTTTTATTGCTGATCCACTTGTCTATTACTGTTCGGTTATTTCCATATCAGTTTCATCCATTTTATGTAATTGATACACTGATTTTCGCATTTTGCCTTTGTCCTGTGACAATTGTTCCCATCCCTCTTAGGTTTAGCCTTATAGAAAACAATGGAACAATATTTTTTTATATAGTTGTTCCACTAGAAATGCCTTTAGTGAAGCAACTAATTAAAATCTTTGAAACGATGATTAGTTGAAAGCAGGAGATGCGTTTTTTTAAATTACATTGTAGCATTCATTATATAAGGTATTAGATTGCTCAATGCCATAGTACGTTATGGCAACTCTTAGGCACTGGCGACGTGCAGGTATTGCTGATAGCTTTGTCCGGCGATACTAATAGCCATTTATTTGACCATCTAAAATGATATTACTAATGAATGTTTATCTTAAAAAATTGTTTGATTAGAATAACATATTTTTTAACCAATGATAACAATAATAACATTAAATTATTAGTGCCATCTTCTATACACTATACCGGCCCGTAACAGCACAGTCCCACCTCAATGGTGACTAAGCGGTTAGGGTTTGTAAGTCGTGACGCGACCGCGCCACGGTCGAGCGAGTACACATCCGCCACGTGGTAGTCAGGTTACCGGGACTTTCTCTTTTCACGCAGAAGGCGAGCGTAAGACTTTAGGGCTTCGGGGAATCGTTCACCAGGTCGACTCGGTCACGGTCTCTGACGTAATTGAGCGAGGCATTTTTCGATGCTTTCTTTTCCATTTTTTAACTCATAATCGTTTCGCTGACGGGCACAGTGAACATCACGCGATACACTGTCCAATACTACACTATTATAGCTTCTTTTTTCTTCTGTTGTTCTATTATTTTGATATAAAATTCACTTAAGGATGAAAGAACTAAAAGCTATTGTCATAAATTTAAAATTGAATTTTAAGTATATAATTATATCTAATATTAATCATATGATATATATTTAGAAAATTGTGCCGAGTGTATTAATTATTTACTGGTTTGCGGGTTTGTACTGTTGTATTTTTATTTATACATCAACTGATATCTTTTCAATTCATTTTACTTATAACATCAAAATATTAAATTACTTGTATTCTTATTCTATAATCACACTAAAATTGTATTGTCATATTTTCTTAATGTACTTATTACCTTATTTTCAATTTCATTTTTAAATTAATGACAATGTAATTGAATCATAAATTCCATGTTTAGGTATACACTTTGGTGCTCACATGAATAAATAAAAGAAATGACATGATATGTAAATAATATCATTGCGAAATATTTGTAATATTGGAATACACAAATACTGAAAAAAATCAGCATAAACTCATGAATAATTATATGATATATGATAAAATAATTCCAAAACGAGCCTGCGGAACTTCAAAATGTTGGCACACTACTCACTAATAGAAGACATATTTTACAAACTGTTCAAGCAAAGAGAAAGGAATTAATTAAAGATTTACGGAGTGAGCCATCTATTATTTTTTTTAAGTGCTATTAAAATTACACGGTTGAAAATATTTAGATCATTGTTGCTTTATTCAAGACGGTACATCTTTCAATTATTTATGGAAAAAAATAACAGTTAAATGGCTGCCGCGGCTAGCTTGGCAGTAGCCCATACTATTACACCAATTTTGGAAAAAATGCCGATTGTCTGTAGCTCTATTTCACGAATACCTCGATGTAATTGATTGTTTATGGATCGTTGGAGTAATATGATCTTAAACATGTTTTCCATAAATATAGTCGTTTCCCTGACAGGGCTTGATTTCGATCAAAAATTATTCTCAACTGTCGCACAGCTTCTGCAATATAGCAATTATACCTAACGTTACTTAAGTATTTAGGCGTATTACTATTCATTACATACAGCGGAGGTTTGGTTCTATATATCTGTCGATATGTCAAATGCCAATCTGTTGGAAATGTCTATATAATATGCACTTCAAAGAGAAATCAACACATTGTTACAGCTTTCTACTGTATAAGGTTGTTTTCGACAAACAAAAATATATCCTGAAATACGAGATTCCTCAAAAGCTCACATAAATAAGAATCCAGTAGGAAAATGAGTTGTTACTAACATGTTGTAGTAGCAATATCTCCAAATATATTATGACTATAGAGAAGAATATATGAAACAATATACAAAAATATAAGAAATTCGTCTTCATTACAATCATTAGAAAGTCGCCTCAAACAAGTAAATATATTAAAGGAATCAAAACCACGACTGCTATAACAAAACGTGTATTTATAATACTACTACTGTATTTTTATTTTTTTTTCAACGGTTTTTATAAAATATTTGTGGTTTATGTATTTATCCATATAGATACATATATATTCGGAATGTACTCAATCAGGCCTTTCATTTGACATTAAACACGATATATTTAAGTTAATTTATTGACATTCGGAGATTTGGACATTTAGACAACTATTTACTTAATATTTGGACAGTTAAGATACCCAACGATACTCGAAATGATATAAAAATTCTAACAATAACAAATACTTATAAATTGGTTCAGGCGTTTAGAAGTTATGGTGAATTAAAGAAACGGAAAACATACATAGATGAAAACATTACACTCCTTTTTTGTTAGCAAGTGTAAAACGTATTACTTTTCTAAAAAGTATCAATATCTTCCCTTTCTCTTCTCTCCTCCCTCTACCAATCTCCCCTCCTCGCGTTTTCTTAGGTTTAAATATAGTAATTTGTATTTTACGCAGAATAGCATATTTTTAAAATAATCTTTATTTCCACAACGCGCGCATGTACCGCTGCACTGTTTAGGTTAGTTGCAAGATTTAGCCATGTGGCTATAATCCCGCCTTTTTGTATTTGATTTTTGTTTATTTTAAGAATCTGAAAAATCATTTGATCCTACCAGAATCCATAGTAACAGAAGACAAACTAAACCATACTAAATCACCAATAACGATGTATACACGACATGTACCGGAAGAAGTCCGTTGCATTTCACCCTTGCAAAAAATGCAAAAATACCGTTGACCTACATTTCACGGCACATCGCGGGCTGCTAGTGTAGAGGCAGGTGTTTGAAACTGGTGGACTTTCATATTAGTTTACCTCCGATAGATCACAAAAAAAAAAAAATATTACGACTATGCTATCTCCAGTGATAGTAATATTAGCATTCTTACAAATTATATTTGCTATAATAATATAGGTTTAATATGTACATTTATTATAAAATGTTTTTGTGTTAGGATATTGATTTTCTTTTTGTAAATTGCAACTTGAATTATGGAAATGAAATAAATAAAATAAATAAATTAAATAAAGATGTGCTAAAATACCTAGCCAAAGACCTAAGGTATGGTCTAAAAAAGCGTTTATACCGCTATATATTTTACGTAGCGATAAATCCATCGACAAAATTTGGTTAAAACGCTGAAAAGAGCGTATCGTTTGAGCATTATAATAATCCTATTAAGAGATAAAATGAAAAATCTTTCGTTAATCTCAGAGTCAACAAGTTCAACAACAATTTAAATAAATTAGAAACTTTCGCGAGTTTACAAGTTTTTTACTAAAATTCGTCATGCTATCACTTGGTGGTTTTTCCTCAGTAATTTTTACTTAAAAAAATCGTGAAATTTAATGTAAAGATT
This sequence comes from Micropterix aruncella, assembly GCA_944548615.1. Lineage (NCBI taxonomy): Eukaryota > Metazoa > Arthropoda > Insecta > Lepidoptera > Micropterigidae > Micropterix > Micropterix aruncella. The sequence goes on along the minus strand of OX155952.1, from coordinate 33,052,600 downwards.
ATGAACTATGGAAGATTGTCGACGAATTTAAATGACCCTTTAACTTATTGACTTATACATTGACATTTTGCTATGTGATTTTAAAAATCAAAATATGCAAACCATCATTGTCATATTGGCTTGTTTTTATCGATATTTCCCTGCGTATTTCTCATATCATATAGAAGATTATTAAGTCTTATGAATTTAGACCTATATATAACTTGTCTTTTAACTTTTATTCTTTCATTTTTTTTATTGACCTCGATATTTTTCGGCCTGATTTAAGATTGCAATAAAAAAAATCCAGTAAATATTTTGCGAGTAAAAATGCAAGCGCCTTGATTTTTTTACATGTATTAAATCTTTATGCATAATACTAGCTGCGCCCAGCGGTTTCACCCGCGTGGTGATGGAAAATTGTGATAATGATGATAGAAAACCATATATATTTATAAATTATAGCCTATGTGTTATTCTGATGTGTAAGCTATATTATTGTAAAGTTTCATCAAAATCCATTCAGTAGTTTTTGCGTGAAAGAGTAACAAACATCCATACATACATACAAACTTTCGCGTTTATAATATTAGTAGGATAGGATAGTAGGATAGAATTTAAATTTCGAATGTCAATTTCTTAGATTTTTTCCTACTTACTTCACAGTTATCGTTATATTTTAGATAATTCACACTATATCTTTATAAATTATAGCCTATGTGCTATTCTGATGTGTAAGCTATATTATTATAAAGTTTCATCAAAATCCAATAAGTAGTTTTTGCGTGAAAGAATAAAAACATCCATACATTCTTACAAACTTTCACGTTTATAATATTAGTAGGATAACTCGTGTTTACGATTACATTTAAAATTAGATAGTGCTAATTCAATAGTCCCAAATAATTTATTGTCGACTTAAGGGATCGCGTACCCTAAAGTTATTCAGATTTAAATTTTGTTACACAAGAACGCACAGAAAGAAATCAAAAATTCTTTTGATAAGCTGTTTTTATATTAATTTGGTTAGCTATTTAAAAAAAGGGCTACCACCCTTATGCTATTGGGATTGTTTAGTCGTCTCGCTGAAAGGCAGCTCCTCGATCCATTTTATTTCCGGAACCCGAAAGCTTATCAGCTCTTACCGTCGATGAATAAAACAGCATGCATTGAAAAAAATGTAACGATGTATTACACGTAAATATGCATGTTTCAACAAGGATTACGTATATAACTCGGACTGTGGTCCATACGTTTGAATTAACATGACACGTAACGGAGTTGGCGTGACGGTAAGTACCGTGACGTAATGTTAAAACATAATGTTATTTAATTACGTCGTGACTTTGGGATTTTGCTTCTAACATGACAGCATGTAATAGGATACGAACGGTTATATTCGGCCACATGAATCATGTTGAAATTACATTATACTGTTATTTCCTTATAAACCCTTCGGAAAATAATGATACATATAATCGGGTATTGGAGTTTCAACAAAATTCCTTCTAATTCAATAAAATTACAATGGAAACATCGTTATCTACACTAATATTATAAAGAGGTAAAGTTTGTGACGTTGTAGGAAGTAATCTCTGGATCTATTGAGCCGATTTTGCCAATAGAAAGCCACGTTATTTGTGAGTGTCATAGGTTATATATTAATCCGAAAAATAAAAAGATTTTTTCGTGGTAGTCAGATTTGCAAAGTAAATCGGAGAAAAAACGGTCGAACGAAAACGTTTCTAACTAACGCTGCTTTAACGATGAGAGATAAATGATTAAGTTCTAGAAAAAACTTGTAGAGCTTGATAATGCCTGCAAAAAAGTCAGCGACAGCATATGTCTAAATTTTTATATTTAAGTCACAAAAAATAGTTTTTTATATTCAAAAAATAATTTAAATCGTTAGGTCATGTTTATTGGTCATATTATCAACAATTATGAATTCATATCAAAATAAGTAAATTTATTCTCTTAAGTGTTTAAAACAAAAGTCTTTTCCCGTTTACTGCATATAATTTCATTTTTATTGCATAAGTGGTTAAAGAGATAAGACACTCACAAATAAGACACTCACAAGACGACACTCACAAATAACGGTAATATAGTCAAATTGGCATGCAAATACAAACATACATATGCAGTAAAAATATAACCCTTCTTTTGGCAGTCAGGAAATAAATCATAGCACTCAGTACTAACCAAACCACACTCATAATTTCATTACAAGTAAAAAGTTTTACCGCCCAATGAAGTGGGCACGGGTCAGCTAGTTCTGTATAAAACCGTAATAACAAAATGGTAATGTAAGAAACAATCCAATATTTTTCTCACTGTGGTTTAAATCTATATAAATAGTATGATGCGTCTGTATGATTGCATTTAAAGTTAGATAGAGCTAATTGAACAATGGTTGTCAACTGCTTACGTGCACCGGCGGCTCCCACGTCCGGTGTCCCATCTGGTTGTGGTGGGCGATGTCGTAAGCCGTGCCTTCTCGCTTCGACGGTCACGGGCGTGACGTGTCGTCTTACCGGTCGCCTTACAAAAAATACGCGCTTCAACTTTCACCTCCGCTGATCGCCCTTGATTGTCGACCGTCGATAGTGCTCCAATGAAAAGTACAGGCCGTCCGAAATCACGTTTTCTATTAATATTTATTGGGTGGAAGGATCAAAGCTCATATCTAAGGATTACTAGTATTGATGAGATGTCGTTATCACATGTCCAGATGGTCTCGACGTAAGTCGCTTAATAAGGTTTTCAGTCGTATGTTTGTATGAAAGCTCCCTGAATTGTTTTATAGATGGATCCAAAATCTAACCATCTCTTCCCATCGATAAATAAGGCAGATTGGCGAAAGAACTTTAGAAATCGGGCAATGCGTTATTGACATATCTAAGAGTCAGACAGATATGCAGATAGGTGCACAGACATAATTTTATTTCGTTTGTCTATTTGATATTGATATAAAATGTGGAAAAATTCGATTATTGAGCAAAATCTATATTTATTTTAGGTAAATGCAAGACGTTTCGCGTCATCCTTGTCTGAAGGTCAGTCTGGCGCTTGCGTAAAATATAAAGATAAAATTGCAATAGTAAATAATACGGTCAATCGGGCTGGAGAATATCATTAGCGCCAAAATGATAAAATGTATGAGCTCGAAAAAGGGCTACTTCCTTAGCTGGTTCAGTCAAGCATATATCTATATTTGCCCTTCGCTAATTTTCGATATAACTAGATAGATTAATTATGAAACTCTTGATTAATGTTACACCTTCGTTGACTCAGTTATCAGAGAAAATATGTTCTACAATGCCGTGATAGATCTGGTCTATACTAAATATTATAAAATGCAACGTTCGTCTGTCTGACTGTTGTCTGTCTGTCTGTCTGTCTTTCTGTCTGTCTGTCGAATTGACAATAACTCGGGAATCGTTAGAAGGATTTCGATCAGATTTCTTTTTATACGTAGTTTGGCCCTCATATATTTTTAATGCTATGAAAATTCAATATCACCGGTCTGATTCCAAAAATTTGGCTCGAGAACAAGACTTGTCCTATTTATATACTTTATGTAACAAATTAGAAAATAACAAGAAATTAAAATTATTCATATTCAGATGGAAAGATTGGAAAGATTGAAATATATACCGATCGTACCACGTACGGCTAAGTTCCAGGCGACTAGGCTCTACATAGGTCTTAAACACTTTAATAAATTGCCTGATCAATTAGGCAAAGGCTATTAAAAACATCGATATTTTCAAGAGATCCATCCGAATGTGTCTGCTTAATAGTAACACAACCCATAACGACTTTTTAAAATATTGTGAAAATACATAGCACTACGTACCTACCAGTTTAATTTATTGTATATTTTTTATCGTCAATTGTTTTATTGTAAATTGTTACGTTATTGCTTTTGTTTTTGCAAATTGGAAACCTTAAAGTAATTAACTGTAATATGATTTCTTCGCTAAATTGAGTAACTAGTTTAAGATTAATTTAATGTCATGTTTTTACACAATTGTAATGGTTGCATTGGAAATAAATACTCTTTATCTTAGCTTTATGATTGTTTTCGAAATTGTATCGCTACGTCACGTTAAGTATTTCTTTTTGATATACAGGTATATGATATATATATATATATATATATATATATATATATATATATATATATATATATATATATATATATATATATATATATATATATATATATATATATATATATATATATATATATATATATATATATATATATATATATATATATATATATATATATATATATATATATATATATATATATATATATATATATATATATATATATATATATATATATATATATATATATATATATATATATATATATATATATATATATATATATATATATATATATATATATATATATCTGGTATCCAAATCAAATTAGAGTTTTTTCGGAAACGAGAAAAAGCGTTTCGGTCGCCCTCTACTGATAGTAAATGAGCTGAGTTGTCGATAATTGGACTCATATTCCGGAATGATAGAGCCTGCGGCGTCGAAAATTAGCACTTTGGAAAAAATGTGGGCCTAAAAATAGGAGGTTAATTAAAATGTCGGCGGTTGTCTTGGCGGCATGTCAGAGAGATCTGGCCGGAGGCTATGGATTATAGTGCTTTTATATATGAGACGTGAATATCTTGTCAGTTGAAAAAAATGCGCGTTATTTGAGCTTTCTTTGGAAATTATCCCTATGATGAAAATATAAGAGGCGAATTATTTTATTTATTTATTTAAAATATAGTTTACAAATTTCTAATTTCTTAGCCAACCTAGCCAGCTAGACATACTGATTTTGTTTGTTTAACTGAGTCAGTTGTACACGTTCTTATTCTAAAGACAAGTAAATATATTAAAAATAATAAAAAACACGACTGCCGTTACAGAAAGCGAACTATTGTAATTATAATTATTTTTATTACAGGTTTTTAATGAAATATCTAAGGTTTGTGTATTTATCCATATAGATACATGTATATGTCCGGAGTGTACTAAATCAGACTTTTTATTTGACACTAAACACTATATACATATATATTAATTTAAATTTATTGACATTTGGATATTTGGCAACTTACTTGATATTTGGACAGTTAAATTACCCTACGATACTCGGGAGGACATAATGACTAACAATACCACACACTTCTAATCAGTTCAAGCGTTTAGAGTTATGGTGGAATAAAGAATTGGTAACCATACATAGATGAACCCTAAACATATTACAGTCCTTTTTTGTTAGGTAGTAGTGTAAAAAGCACGCTCTCGTCAACAAAGGAAATGAGTCATTGTTAGGTTGTTTATATATAGACTGAATAAAGAATTCTCCCTAATACACTACCCTACGGATACACCATATTTTATATGTGATTCTGAATGAAATGTTTCATCTAGTTAAGTTATCTATAGTGAGTTACAAATAATCTTTAAACCACCGCAAATGGTATGTCGCGTACACCAATGCTCTTTAGCTTGGGTTATAGTAAAGGGTGGGAGACGGTATCGAATGCCTTCACTAGGTCGAAAAATACTCCAATACATTTATCACCCTTCTCTAGATCCATCTAGGATAGTTTTAGACATAGAAAGTGAAGCATTCTTTACACTACATCCTGATCGAAATCCGTATTGTTTCAAATGGAGATGCCATCGAATGGAAATATTAAATGATGATCCCTTCAAAACAATTTCATTTAAACATTTTACTGATAAAAATGAAACTCCATGTAGTTATAATTTGTTAATGATCGCCTTTATTGCTTGCCATAGAGAAGTCTAAAAGACAATAAAATAGAGAAAGAATAGGACTGGCCTAAGCCACATCTAAATGTTATTATGACATCACAGCAGTAACCGGAACTTAGTTTTGAGAACTTATATCTCTAACATAGTAATATTTTAAATTTAAGTCCCTTTTTCCACATACAGCCATTAAAAATCGCGGATTTTACATCATCATTATGAGTTTCATATTTACTTTAACTGGATGGAATGCAATAACATACCCACGTGTATATATGTACCCACGTATGTATACATACATAGACATTCATAAAAGGGTTGGTTGTAAGGATTATCGTAATGAAATAAATTCGCCCATTGTCAAATGTTCAAGAGAGAGAAAGACAAATATCTTTCATCCTGTCAAAGATGATTTTTGTCTGGGTAATCCTTGTACAAATATCTGCATTGCAATCCATTTAAGAAGTAATAAATATGTCCGAGATTAAAAAACTAGTAAGGTTTTCGAAATGTTTGTAATTCAAATGGATACTCCCCTCCATGGATATCTTGAGGTGGCCATAATCTTATAATGGTTTAGCATGTTTATGGTATTTATTTATGTGGTCAGAAATTACTCCAATCTCACATCTTTCAAGCATCCAGATTATTTTTTGTAATGTAATATATTTCTATTGTTTCAGGAAGCAAGATGCGATGCCCCGCTGGATTCCGCCTCCCTCCCACTAGAACATCGAGCCGCGTACGGCCCACCATTACCAGGTCCAGGTCATGGAGATGACCCTTGGCCACTAGCAACACCAGACAGTCCGCAAATCAAGCACCTTCAAGTGCAGTGCGAAAAGACGCACATGCGAGTCAACATCGAATTCGACCGACCGTTCTACGGGATGATATTCTCCAAAGGATTCTATAGCGACTCGCACTGTGTGCATCTGAAGCCAGGAACCGGTCATCTCAGCGCCACCTTTGAGATATTCCTGAACAGCTGCGGCATGTCGAGCTCCGCGAATCACAACGTGGCGGCTTACGGAAGCCCAACCCCGAGCGGAAGCTACGTGGAGAATACCATTATTATCCAGTACGATCCTTACGTGCAGGAAGTGTGGGATCAGGCGAGGAAATTGAGATGCACTTGGTATGACTTCTATGAGAAGGCTGTGACGTTTAGGCCGTTTCAGGTCGACATGCTCCACGCTGTCACCGCGAACTTTCTGGGAGACAACCTGCAGTGCTGGATGCAGATCCAGGTCGGAAAAGGACCATGGGCTTCAGAAGTGTCTGGCATCGTCAAAATTGGACAAACCATGACGATGGTCTTAGCTATCAAAGATGACGAGAATAAATTCGATATGTTGGTGCGCAACTGCGTCGCTCATGATGGAAAACGCGCGCCGATACAATTGGTCGATCAATACGGATGCGTTGTAAGGCCGAAGATTATGAGTAGGTTCCAGAAGATTAAGAATTTCGGCCCGTCGGCTTCCGTCGTTTCGTTCGCGTATTTCCAGGCGTTTAAATTCCCAGATTCGATGAACGTGCATTTCCAGTGTGTTATCCAAGTTTGCCGGTATAACTGTCCTGAGCCTAAGTGCGGACATGGTCCTGGATTGAGCTCGGAGTATGGAGTTCCGTTGTTGGGAGGAAATACTATTGGAAATGGTGAATACGGCGTTCCGCATTCTGAGTATGGAGTGCCGCCGGCGTTCCCGGATCCGAGACACCCTGGCGATACGACCGGTTCCTTCTCTGATAATAGGGATGATGTGGTTCCGCCGCCGCAAGCGCAGGTTTCCTCGTCGACTTCTAATACGGTGAGTCCGTCGTCGCCCCCGCCGCAGTCTCAAAACGACGATGAAATTCATCTGCCGCCGCCGCCGCCGCCCGGTAGACGCGGCGCTTACAACACGGTGAAGAGGAAAAGCAGCGTTGCCGACGAGCTGGAAGGCAACTTGGCTACTTTAGGAGGACGGCCGCGTTCAGTGGATGATTTACCAGAACAATTGCAAGGCGCTAGAAGAAGACGGTCTCCCCCCAGCATCGCGATCGTCGTGAATAGGATATACAAGCGAGAGGCGCAAGAGATGACGGACGTGAACACGAGTCGGATCATCCAGGTGGTGGCACCCGGCGACGTGAACTTCGCACTGAACAACGTCGCGAATAACGAGACGGTGGTGATCCAGTCGGCGCAGCAGTCGGATCCGGAGACGATCTGCATGTCGGTGCCGAGCTTCGTAGGCGGGCTGGTGATGCTGCTGCTAGTGCTGGTGGTGGCGTCGCTGGTCGCCGCGTTCCTCTTCGTGCGCGTGCGCGCCGTCGACCGCAAGGGCGCCGCCGCCGCCGCCTACGTCAACTCGCCCTACGACACCTCCGAGTTCGTCAAACACGCGAATTAAGATGCCATCTTGTGGATAGTTCTATAAAATAAAGAGAGACTGTGCTACGAATTGTAAAAATATTTAATAAGGACTATCGTGTTGAAACATACGAAGCTCTCCGGGGATCCAAAGATCTTGTATTAATCTAAATAACCCGATAGGCCGGGAGCCCGTCGTCGTTCGCTCCAGTCGTCGGGCAAACTGCGACGGGCTCCGGGAATACGAGTGAGCCAGGGCACATTCGCTTAGAAATGCTAGTTTCCTGGCCGAGAGAGCTGACTGCAGAGACTCTCCAGTCACCTCTCAATCTAAATCGAAACGAAATGTTAAATTATTCCGTACTACCACCCTTGCATTTTTGATACTAACTAAAGCTTCGCCCTCAAACAGAAAATGACTATATCGTTTTCTTTCTTGCGATCGAAGCTTATCGATAAAACCCTATTTATTTAAGTTATTTCTATGTTTAGAGCTATAAGAATTATTGTTACATCGAAACCGCGATGCAATAAAATGACTGGCTTGTAAATTAAATTCGCATCACATTCACCCTTCAACGACACATATGTATTAAAATGTACTTAATATAATAAAGTGTTTAGTTAGGCAACAAATTGTAAATTGACTGTATAAGAAATTGTAAATCGACGACGATGACACCAATAAAAATTTTACGAAACTTTTTTTTTTCTTTTATTTTCAATCGAGATTACGCGTGTGACGCAGCGGCAAGTAGAAGCGTGAACCAACAACCTGCTGATCTTAATAGCAAGAGATGTGAACGATCTACTGGCCTACTTGGTCTTGCTGCACCGCCGCTCGCGTGCAGTAAGCAAAAACCTAGACGCAGAAACGCTTCCAGAAATGCATAAAACACAAACGGCAACTTGGAAGCTGCTCGAGCGTTGAATGCACAGCGGAAGTAGTACAGTAGGCGCTAAGCTACAATAATTATTATTCGCATAGCGCAGTATCTTCACACCGATCAAACTCTCGTAAAATTTCACAATAATAATGTGGCGTATTCTCGAGGCAGCGCAGCATACGCGAGAACGCAGCACACCTGCGTGCCCAAAAAGTCGAAGTTCGCGGGGAATCACGTCAATATGATATCAAAAACAGATTTAGTCGTATGCCTCAGCCTCGGGAATAAGGCCGATTGTATCCAAACACAAATTTCCAGTTACCTAGAATGTGCTAAGTTCAATAAGAAAAATATTGATCACACCTAGCAACTTGACGAGTAATTACTTTTCAAATAATGTTAAATGGCAGTATCAAATCCTGAACATATAGATAAAATAAAATTCTCATTAAAATGTAGTCTAACTTAGGTTACAACCAGTTCTTAGGCCGATTTTAAAACTATTTCACCTAAAAACGTGTAAAGAGAAGATATGTATTATTTTGAATACTATAAAAATTTAATTATATTTTATGTATCTCCTTTTCCACAATTAATGCAAAGTCAAATTTTTAATTCAATTATTGCAACTTCAATTCTTCAGATTTTTATCCGCAAAAATCATCCCTTTTCATTTGTTATTCTGTATAATATCTCCAACTGATATTATAACACAAAATTACTTTAGTCAAATTTAAAATTCAGAATTAGGGCATTTTTTAGAATTTGGAGAGTACATGTTGTAAGCACCATACATTGTTTTACATACACAAAAGTCACCATACAATAGTTTTCATTTCAAGGAGCTACCATGAATGCCTCTTAGTATGGAAAGTACATATATTGGGCCCGATTGCGTTTCTTCGTGAATTAAAATAGGTACTTAGGTCAACCGAACGAGACAGAGGAATACGTAAGAGCGGAATATGAAATGAGCTATCGTCGATTTTCCCGCACCAAAACCACCTGTCAAACTTATAGAAGCCCGAATAAGTTTGAACACATTTCGTGCGGTGTATTCAGCTGCTTTATCTTCAGTGGGTAGTTTTAATGCGGAAAATAACAATCATTCATTTCACATTCTGCTCTAATGTAGGACTGCTCTGTCTCGTTCACAAGAACTAATTTCCGATTTTAGTTCAAGAGAATCGCAATCAAGCCCATTGCATCTCCGTACTTTTTTATAAACCTTTATGAATCTGATCATTCGATTAACATACATTCCTTAGAATATGATTACAAACAGACTAAATACTAAATAAACATTTAACCTTAATAATACGATTTCAAATTTTAATGTAATAATGTTATAGACACATATCAAAATTTCACAAAATGGGCAGCACATGCTAAGCTACGATTAATCGTCTGTGTGAATATAGAATATTGGTACAAATATATAAAAAATAAATAAATATGATGAGTGAAAATAAAAAAATAAAGTGGTTTTTCTTTAATACTGGATATTAAAACAATGGATATTAAAAAAATTACTTAATATACATAAATAAAACTTAAATTTTGCACGTGAGGTAGCAAATTGGCAACGTCCGAGAATTTATCGTCATATGAAATAGATCAGTAAATAAATGAATTCGGAGCTGAATTTGTTTTGACAATGTGAAGAGGGAATAGTTTAGACTAGCGGGAATATTAAATCGAGATCCCTGAACATTGAAATTAATTTGAGCCCAATATATCTTTAGCATCCATATATTGATTTTCAAGCTTATACAGAATGCGAGATGATGAATATTAATACAATCCTGTATTAGCAACAATTCGAGTATATTGAGAGATCCGTCATAAGGAAACAGCTTTTGTGTAGTTATTTCAATTTGAATACCGATTTAAAATAAAATTATATTAGCGAAAGCATGGACGACAGGCTCACGTTTTAATTTGAGATTGCAAAAAAAAGAAGATTTTGGAGGTACAACAAATGTGCTTTAGACCGACAATTATAGTATAGATATTCGGGTCTCAATAGTTTAGTCTTATGCCTCCTCTACACGTTGGTGAATGCTTTGGCTTGTCGCTAAGTGGAAGCGAGTCGGCACGAGCGAGAAAACGGAAAGAGCTAGAGACACATAGGCAATGCGGCCAACGTTGGCCGACGTGGAGGCGCCATTAGAGGTAATCACTCTAGGCACTGATGTTTGTGTTTTAATAACTAGGTCTAAATCCGTTGTTACAGCGCTACCCCAAAATCGATTTTACCATTAATTGATTGACAGACAACAGTCTGAGAGTTGAGACCACAACTCTTCTTAAGATCTTTAAAAAGGTAGAATAGTTGTCGAACCCAATTCGCTAATGCATCAATACGTTTAGACCATCGTAAAGACTGATGAGGGTGTTCATGCTTGGCCAAAATAATCTAAATCCATCTTGCCGTGGAACATTTTATTACAAATTTAGTGAAAAACAAACTGTAGTGGTTTAATATTTTATCACATACGTTATTCAATATGAGATTACCTATTCATCTGTATATGTTTTAGCAGTATATGCAATTAAAATATATCTGCTTTATTTTTATCAAAAATATTTACCATTGAGGAGAAATGTTTGAGAAATATTCGTTATTTTTCTCAAAAATACTTACTATTAAGGCGAAATGTTTAAAAAATATTCTTGAACCCCTCTTCTGCTGATTATATAAGTAGTGCTAAATAGGCTTTGACCTAATGAAAAGATAGTTTTCTACAAAGGATATAGGTACCTATCAAAATGAACACATTAATAAAATGCATTAGATAGGTATGTATACAGTAGTTACATATTTACATCAAACTAAAATCTACACTAACTAAACTAACTAAATGTCGTAGTCTAATACTAAAACATCAAATTTATTACTGCTTTGACTAAGTAGTTTTCCAATTAATTTATCGGTATTATTTTTGAAATTAAAAGGCAATCAATGAAATTTGCGTCAATGCAATTAATGTGTACCTAATCCCTTGTCCTATCTACCTAATTCTTTTAAAATTAAAATTTCCTAAATATATTTTAACGACCAAGAAAAACGATATTCTAAAAATACCGATGGCTGCGCCATCTATACGGCTTTAAAGCTATTTCTTAACGTCATCGTCAATGCGGGTTTGAAGCATAAACGTCGCTTTATTTATATTCTCATAACAACCGACAGATAGCGCTGATCTTTTTAACACCAGATGCCGCCACGGATTTATCTTAAAACTTCAGTTGAAATGATATTTCTGAATATTATTATAATATAAAAACGTACCTAACCTATAAGTTTATTTTATTTATCGAGGATAATAAAGTATATATTAGATGATTGGTTTAAAAAGAACATTTCAAAATGGATATAACTGTAGACGACACAACCTTTTCGAACAGATCCATCGGCCTTGCGGCCTAGATATTTATGCTTACTGTTTTCGTTTTGCGGCAGTTTTTCTTTAGCGACTTTCCTAACTCAATCAATTCTGACACATGCTGACAATCAGGCAATTTACCTGATTTCTATGACCCTTTTCAGACATAGACCTGGACCACGACAGGTCGAATCTAAACTATTTGTTTTTCGGTTGTATTTATAATATGTAAATACCTGTTCAGGGCCGCCGAGTTTTTCCTATTTATAGTAGGTACATGGGCCGTCAAACTCAAATAATTATGTGATTATTTTTATGACCAGTATGGTGAGTATGCAGTATGTACTTATTTCGTTGCTCGAACCCAATAATTTGCAATATTCCAACGCGGCCCCTGATCTAAGATTTTTCTAAGCCAGGGCAAAACCTCGACATTGACGACCCTCCCTTTTAGCAATAATCACAGAACAAATATACTAGGTGGGATTTTGAGACTGTGAAATTAAAAACCTTAAATAATTTGCACTCTTTATTGCCTATTTGGTAATTCACCTTTCCTTATGTTTAACATTAATATAGAATACATGAAACCAGTGTAGGGAACGCACAAACTTTGTTTACGCACAAACTGTACACGAACTGTACGAACGCACAAACTGTACACACCTTCAATCTTTAGATCCCAGCTACTTTTATTATCTATAAATCCCATTAGCTAATAATTGTAGTGACACATTTGAAAGAGTAGTTGTTAACAAAGAAAACTTATCTGCTTATCAGACACATTAATACCGATCCGTCGCTTGACGTTCAAAGACATCATCATACACACTGCGCACGCGATCAAAATTAAACTTAAAATGCGTTCCAAAATTAAATTAACAATCGATAGTACGACGCACCCTTGATGCTTAGCGTTGTAGTGAAACAATTTTTTGTTGAACATATGATCTGGCTCCCTTCTCAATTGCCGCCCGGGGCAGATTCCCCGGTTTGACCCTCACCTTACCCATAAATCCGGGGCCGTTCGGATAGCACATACATCTAAAAATAAAAAAAACCTTTATGTATTGTGCCACCGTTCTTTCCATAGCCATAATAATGTCGTACAAAGTTATACGAGGTTCGATAACAGCTACCTGTCACAATAGGAACCTACGTTCGTATTGTTAAAAAAGCTTTGAAATACACGATACAATGAGGTTATTACGAACCGAATCTATTTCTCTATTTCGAGAAAACTACCAATCCGGGTGTTACATAATTTTATAGTTTTGAGTGTAGAGTGGGCGGGCGTAGTCATACCTAAGACATAGGAAATCAAAGTCTATCGCGGTGGTTAGACATTACATATAAATAAGATAAAACGAATTTACAGCATGAAGTTTGTAGCTTGAAAATCTTTTGGCGATGTTGTTGTCCACGGTAGTTTATCCTGCAAGGCGGCGGTTGCAACATTGGCGAAACGTCGGGTGCTACATATTCCACGCGGTAAATTCGTTTTATCTTAATTATAACATCCTAAGGCCCGTTTTCTAAAAGAGACGGATACCGATCGGTAACGGTTTCCGTTGACTATTGCATTAACAAAAGCGACAAATTCATTCATATTTTTTGTATTAAATTATACTTCGCAGGGGTAGTATAAATAATTAAAAAAAACGGTTGTGTGACCCACTTTCCCGGCAAGTAGCTAAGAACTGATTTTATTTGAATTTTAATTTCATAAATAAAATCTATGGCTGTCCTCTCCCAGCCCGCGGAAGAACCCGGTTGGGTTGCTCAAGCGGCGCGTTTCGTTTCTCGGCTAAGCGCCAACAGATGGCGTTAATATTTGATTATACCCCCCTCAACTCTTCCCCCCGCAACGCTTCTCAGCAACCCCCCTCCCCCCTTCACCCCGCAAAACTACCCCCTCGCAGCAATCCCCTCCCCCACCCTCTACCGCGCATCACTCTCTCACACCCCCTTTTCACTCCCCCGCACCCCGTAACCCGCACCCTTTCCCACCGCATCCACGCACCTCCCCCCCTCCCACCCCCGCAACTCCCACCCTTCCCCCACAACTCAAACCCCCGCAACCCCCCTCCCCCTTGCACACCCTCCTGGAAACCACCCCGATCCCCCTCCCCTGCAAACCCCTTCGCTGCAAACTGACTATAAATTTACGATTGTAATAACATGCTGTCATGGTAAAAACAAGATCTCGTTGTGCTCCGTAATTAATGTGCGGTGTATTTACCAATCCCCTTGACATGGTAACTACACCCGTTACGCGTCATTTTGATATACGTACGTACCACAGTGCATGGTATTAATATACATAATCCTTTTTGAAACATACGTATTTCCGTGTATTACAGCGTATATTTTACTCAGTGTGGAGGAATATACAGAGACACACATACAGACTTAAGCCTAGGAATGGTCCTTATCGTCCTGGGGGAGGGGTGGGGGGAAAATATATGTATCTGTCTTTTGCGAGTTTACAATACTTTCCCTGCAGGGAAAGTAAAAGCGTGATTGCCAATAGAGAGTAAGAATGTTCTTATCTAAAACCCAATTGCATCAAGTAGATTACTTCGAAAATTAAAATATAGCTCGCTCTTGTTACTCGGTTTGCGACTGTATCCCTCTTAACGTACAATCCATTTTAAATAATTAATTGACGCCGAAATTCACAACTTTCAGGAAACTGGTTACAGTACATCGTTAACAAACCTCTTGGAAAATACTGACTTGTGTTACGGAATAATGTTGAATTATGGGTTGGCTTTCGTTTCGTCTGCCTGAACATTATGAGATCATATATTTTTCAGGATAACCATTTCAACTTTCGCTCGTATCATTTTCACAACATCCGCCGAATATGGAGGCGGGCCCTGAAATTCATCATAAAGGATATGCGCCGCTGAAAATTCCGAAGCGAAATATAAAAATTATAGCACTGTTGGGAAAAGAATGATAATATTAGGTTCCTACCTATGTAATTGTCGTTTTTTGACATAGCCACTTCGACATCGGATAACTACGCTATAAAGCCATGTTATTCTCTCTCGGAATCTGTCATTCTATCATTCTCTATTCTTTGAATATTTTTTGTACGTAATCATGGAAAAGTTGAAATTTCGAATATAAAGGACCTGTGCCGATGTTATCACCCACTACAACCTTTGGGGCCTGGCATAAGTAATGCAGATATGTACTGTCAAGAACTTCACATAATCGGCCGGTGGCATAGTGGTTAGGTCGTCTGATCTTACATTGTATGGTTCCTTAGAAAATGACGGCTGCAATATCGCGGAAATATCGGGTTCTACAAACTTCACGTGGTACGGCAAATATCCTTAATGTCGTGTGAACAAGGGTACGTTCATTCAAATGAAATTGTAGGTACAAAGGATAGTGGACAAACATCTAAAGGCGCTGGGCCCATCTCTCCAAAACAATAGCGTATTTACCATTCGAAAGACCGGTCTCGTACTTCGGTCAGCCTCTGACAGTTTATTAAAAATTCCGAGTCATAATAGTGATTTCTATTCCTATTCTTTCTGTGTCCATGGTGCAAGACTCTGGAACGATCTCCCAGCAAATATACGAAACTCGCCTTCTTTACCATCGTTTAAGACTCACCTTAAGGATTACTACCTTTCTAAGAAGTAACCAGTTCTTCCCATTCTCTCCTGTTCCTCCCCCAATTTCCTCTCCTCGGGCACTATTAGTCTTAAATTCTTCCACTTGTCTGTATGTTATGTAATAATCTTTATTTTCACAATGCGCGCATGTATGTACCACTATGTTTAGGTTAGCTGTAAGACATTGCCATGTGGCAATAAGCTCGCCTTTTTTGTATATTTTTTAAGTGCAAATAAAGAGTTTATTTATCTAGAATATTTATGACTACTACAAATTACCTCAATTTATGAACCGTTTCGAAGTTTTGAAGGTCGGAATATCCGTAAATATGGCTAATTACACGAAAACCTTCATGTCAATTATTCATTTAAAATATAATGTTTGCAGTGAAGATCCGTAAAAGTGAACACACCATGTTGAACAGCTGACGTTGGCATATTACATACGTCAGGAAACAGAGCGGGAGTGAAATCATGAGACACATTACAGAGTTCAAGCAACATATCGCAATATTTCCCCTCCATATACTGCTGACAAACTCGAGCATTCTTAGGAAT
Source organism: Micropterix aruncella (assembly GCA_944548615.1). Classification (NCBI taxonomy): domain Eukaryota; kingdom Metazoa; phylum Arthropoda; class Insecta; order Lepidoptera; family Micropterigidae; genus Micropterix; species Micropterix aruncella. The sequence continues at coordinate 33,035,988 of OX155952.1, read as the reverse complement.
ATATATGTAGTTTGTAGGTACTCACATAGCGTATGTAGTTTATCGTTGCGGGTATTTTGCGACGATTTTCGTTTAAACAGTTATTAAAAACACAATGCCTGGATGTGTTAGGTGCCCTAGGGTTTATACGGTTGGAGACTGAGCTAAATGTAAGCGGGGGTTGAGATGCGCGGATCGGAGTTTGTATAATAGAACACGCGTTCCTAGCGTACATGCCTATACCTATAACTGTCGATTAGCACAGGGCGAGTGATGTGAGAGCACTAATGTCTGTGGTGTGAGACTGAACGTCTTTCCCCGAACTTCAACCACCGCTTACATTTAGATTAGTCTTTAACTGTAGGTAATTTATTTATTTATTTAAGAATTAATTACTATGAAACATTGATTAGCTTTTAAAAATAACAGGAACCGAATGGCTAAACCTTAACCTTTTGCTTATTTGTTTCTGTCACCCAACTGGGACTAGCCGGTTCTAGGGTGGGTTGGGTGGGTAGGGTGTTAGCTATATTTATTAGGATATAGCTCAGAAACGGCTCATAATTGAGATCAGTCGTTGTAGTTATAAATGTTCTATATAAAGAGGTCTGTCTTGGTATATGATTTACAGCTATTGGAAAAGTGGGCCCATTCACTGAATGGGCCCACTTTTCCAATAGCTAAAACTGAATACTGACTAATTATTAACAAATTGTTACCTAATTACTAATTACCAAAACTTAAAGATGGCGGGGCGGAGCCCGCGCCTTCTATTAGCAGAAAGGCAGCGACAAAAGCGTGGGCTTTAAACCCTGATCTTATTTCCTCCCCACCCCACAGCGCGGGCCCTGTGACCCGTTCGACGCGGCCGCAACAGCACTTACCGGGGTGGAACGTGTAAGCCACCGCTTAAATGTTAATGTAAAGACTCCGGACTTGGCTAATGGCGTGTCTCAACCGGCACAACCCTGAAATTATGGTGCGTCGCCGCAAGCGCTGAGTGCACCGGCTTCTCTAGACGCCAGCGGGTCGCTCAGCGTTTTGGTAGGGTAATCATTCGCCTTTCTCCTTCGTGGCCGCTTTGTAACGCCACGGTGCATTCCGCATTTCCCTACACTATTGCCATGAAACACGCATCACTATCCAAGAAAATCCATCAGGTATTACGTCAGCGATAATTAAAATGTTTATTTTTGTTACTCTAGCGCCAGCCCGACCCCGCAACACATGGCAATCGCGAAGCGGCCTTGCGATTGTAGTCGCTTTAGAACCGCTCACATTACCCATGTATGAAAACCTTTAGATGTTCACATACGTAGAAAAATCTATATATTAATTTAAGTTACTTGAAAGGCAAACCTTTCGCCTCACAATAACAAAATATTTTTAAATCTCAGCCAAAAGCGAACAAAAATGCCGCACGAGGTATAAAAATAATCTCTACACGCCAAAAATAGACCGGCACCGAGATAAAAATACGAAATAATGTCCTCGAAAATACAGGTACAAAAATTTAACCGCTGCGCGGCAACAAAACTAAAAATAAAATCTTTTCCCCTACTTCGGCTAACCCGAGCCTGTGAGGTGCTGACGAATTTATTTATCAGGATTTACCTTTTATAATACCTGTGTACTTGGAAGATGTATTCTGCCATTTAAAAAATGCGTAGGGAGAAATGGAAAAGAATGGATATGAAATGAAATTAAAATTAAATGATATTTCAAAATTAAAGCAAGCAAGTGATACCAACATGTATTGCATTGCAAATAATATAAATCTTAAAAAATATTACAACATTTAAACAACAAAAAAAAACCGACTCCATTTTTTTATAAGTGCAGCAGCCGTGTCATGGTGATACTTAATATGGGCTATGATAACTGAATAAGTATACAAAATTTCGTGTCTGTGATGTTGACCGTTGAGGAGTCCCCTCGTCGGGAGCCAACCCTGGGTGCAGCAGCAATGTCATGGTGAAACTTAGAACGGGCTATGATACCTATCTGAATAAGAATAAAAAAAATCTGAGTTCTGAGTTCTAAAAAAAATTTGAGTAAGAATTGCTGAGTTGGCCACGAAGACCCATTCTGTTCAGTGTTGGTCACACTCACGGGTCAACACCTATCCGACATTCCTGTAACCGCCAAATTGAAGAACGGTTAGGTGTAAAAATTTGGTTGAGGTGTCTGAAAAAAGATCTTGGTCTGTAGATGTGTCGTCAAAAGAGAAAAAAATTAAAGACCATATAAAAAAGTCATCAAAAGAGAAAAAAATAAAATTAATGCGTTCTCTGCCGGATTACGCACGATCATTTTGTACTATCAACAAGTAGCCCTCTAACGGGTGATAGCTAAACTGCATTAGAACACTTATTACAACTAGAACACTTATTTTATTTACAGTTAATTTTTGAAACAGTTTAGTTTCGGAACTATTTTTTTTAACGAAGTGACCGCCAAATTCGACGGGTTTCAGCTAGTATGATTTGACAGCTAGCAAGCGAATTCTGTTTTGATTTTTGTGGGTTTTCCCCCTAAATCTATAAAAAAAAGACAAAAAACATTTAGCTTAATTTTCTATACTTATTTTCCATGATGACATAGATAGTAGTTTACGGCAATAGTATCTCATTCTGTTGTAGAAGAAGGATTTCGCAATCGCAGCCGATTCGTCAGCACCTCACAGGCTCGGGTTAGCCGAAGTAAGATTTTATTTTTAGCTTTGTTGGCGCACCGCGGTTGAATTTTTCTATTTATGTTTTCGAGGACATTATTTCGTATTTTTATCTCGGTGCCGGTCTATTTTTGGCGTATAGAGATTTTTTTATACCTCGTGCGGCATTTTTGTTCGCTTTTGGCTGAGATTTAAAAATATTTTTTTATTGTGAGGCGAAAGGTTTGCCTTTCAAGTAACTTTCCGTATTTTTAAATTATCGCTGGGCTCAGGTATGTACGTCATGCGATTCCTTTCTTAATAACAGTTCTTAGGAATCGTTGAAACTTTCCGTCGCTGTTGTTTTAAAAATAGTTTGTGTGACTCCTCCTTTACCCCACCCCGTCAATCCCCCCCCCCCCCTGATAGTGACTGTATCAAGTGATTATGATCGCAAATTTAGTATATTTGTAGTATTTCTGTGATATTTAAATGCCTATTTTACAATATGATGTAGTACTTCATTAAATACTGCGGTTTTGTCTCTTGCATACGAGATATTTCTACTAAAATTTTACAAAGTGGTTTGGCTCAACGACGCACTTGTGTACCAAATTTCAAGTCTATAAGTTCAATGTTTCGAGATTGAAGTATGACTTGCGCTGTCCCTCGGTGGACCAATTTTCAACCCCACCCTTCGACTCTTGCCATGATCAAATGATGCCTGCGTTCAAAATTTCAGCTTAATAGGATGAAGCGTTTGGGCGCAATCGTGGAGGAATACAGACATACACACACTTACACACAGACACACAAAAAAGCGTTCACAATACTCTCCCTCTGCCGGGAAAGTAAAATGGGAATTGCTCGTATTTGTGCCAGCATCGCATGGTATTGCATTGTTGCCGCGACATAACTTTATTTGTTTGTTTGTTTATTCCTACTCTTTATTGTGAAATTTCAGAATGGGTGGGTTTATTATCCTACGACAATTTCTTACAACCAAGCCTAGGATACACCTAGACCAACCCTTTATCGCGTAATCCATTAAATAACAAAATATTACTAGGATGAACTATGATGGTATTCGCATCATTAAGCACAAAGGATGAAATGCGAAAATAGAGGCACTGCAATAACATTAAAAAGTAAAATATTACATACACACTTTACCAATTCAATTATACGTAATAAACCCCAATTGCACTCAACGCCACATTCCATTTGCCCTGATTACTACGCCGGAAAGCCAGGTAACGGGCATAATTATTTTACGTAAACAAAATTACGCCCGCGCATCGCGTTCTGATTGTCAAAAGGAATGCGAAAACAGCCGCAACCACAACAGCACGGACGCAGACAACCTGATGTGATTCTGCGGCAATGAAATTAAACAAATATACGGAAATTTAGCCACGAGCCGAATTCAATAATAATCATGTTATGGAAGGATTTACCTTTTATAATACCTGTGTAGGAAGATGTATTTAGCCATTAAAATAACGCGTAGGGAGCAATTGAAAAAAAATGGATATGAAATGAAATTAAAATTAAATGATATAAAATCGAAGACTATCGCGGTTGTTTGACATTATAAATAGGATAGAAAACGAATTTACCGCGTGAAATTTGTAGGACCCGACGTTTCGGTGACGTTGCAGCCGCCGTTGTCACACACTCTCTTCTACTTGGAACCCTCTTCTTAAAATGTTCCCGCCACCGAACGCCGAACGCAAAGACGTAAAACAGGATACAGTGAGTGTTGTGTGCAAGACGGATTTTTAAAATTCCAGCGCTCCGAGCCCGGTCCCCCACCACCGTTATAACCTACGCAGTGCTGTGCGGTAGCGGTTTGCGGCCTACCCGCAAAACAACGGACTGACAGCTCTTCAGTCTACCCTAGACAACGGCGGCTGCAACGTCACCGAAACGTCGGGTCCTACAAATTTCACGCGGTAAATTCGTTTTCTATCCTATTTATAATAAAATTAAATGATATTTCAAAATTAAAGCAAGCAAGTGATGCCAGCATGGATTGCGTTGCAAATAATATAAATCTTAAATAATATTACAACATTTAAACAACAAAAAAAAACGACTATATTTTTTTATAAGTGCAGCATCCGTGTGATGGTGATATGTGATGATATATAATTTCGTGTCTGTGAGCAAGACGGATTTGACCGTTGAGGAGTACCCTCGTCGGGAGCCAACCCTGGGTGCAGCAGCAATGTCATGATGAAACTTAGAACGGGCTATGATAACTGAATAAGTATACAAAATTTCGTGTCTGTAATGTTGACCGTTGAGGAGTCCTCTCATCAGGAGCCAACCCAGGGTGTAGAATCAGTTCATGCTTACCATAAAAATTCATTGTCATCGGAGGTTGGGCTGTAACTATTTGGTTTTATCAACGTTTTTTTTTTTAGAAAAAATAGCTATGTCTACCTGGATTAGCTGTTAACAACGCTATAACTAGCTGAAGCGCTTGTGGTTCCTGTTCACAAGAAGGGGTCTCGGTCTTCTATCGAGAACTACAGGCCCATCTATATTCTCCCTGTGCTCAGTAAGCTCTTTGACAAGATTGTATACGACCTGGTATATCCCGTCATCGCAGGAAGTCTCCCTAATCAACAACACGGTTTTCTGCAGCGATGTTCAGTGCTGACCAACTTGGGTGAATTCACTGAGTACCTGGGCGTTAACATGGATAAAAGAGTGCAGGTTGACGTGGTGTACACTGATTTAACAAAGGCGTTTGACCGCGTCAATCATTGTATACTTGTCCTGAAACTCGAATCTCTAGGCATTGACGGAGATCTCCTCCGGTTTGCTTCCTACGTTCGCAATCGTAGTCAGGCTGTTGTCGTGAGCGGACATCGTTCTAACTTCACTACTGTCCCATCCGGTGTACCTCAAGGATCGCAACTCGGTCCACTGCTCTTTAACGCATATATAGGCGATATTGGTACGTATTTCCACTGGTCCGAGCACAGTATCTACGCAGATGACATGAAAGTATACTCATCTATTAGAAGTACTGAAAACTGAGTCAACATGCAGTCGGATTTAAATCGACTCTCGGCTTATTGCATCACTAATGGCATTGATATAAATGCCTTAAAGTGTCACAAAATCACATTCACGAGGAATATAAAGAAAATCAGTTGGGATTATTATATCAATGCCGTTGGTGATACCATACCAGAAAGCACTTGCGTTCGCGACCTTGGTGTATACCTTGACAGCAAACTTCTAGGCGATAGTCACTGTCGACAAGCAGCAGAGAGGGCGTACAGAATGCTAGGGTTTGTGTTAAGGATGACTAAGCCCTTCTCGGGCACCAAGGCCGCACTGACACTATACAACAGCTATGTCCACAGCATTCTTGAATTCGCGTCTCCCATTTGGTCTCCGCAATATAGCGTGCCCAACTGGAGGGGATTCAAAGGCGTTTCGTCCGGTGCATAGCCCGACGCGAACATCTCGCATTTGACTCTTACCGTGATAGGCTACAGCATTTTAATATGCTGTCGCTTGAGGATCGGCGAACTGCTGCGGATATGATTGCGCTACATGACATCGTCAATGGGACGCTGGATAGCCCATACATAGTTTCGAGCATCGCTCTGAAGGTGCCGCAACGTAAAACCCGATCTATACAGTTATTCGAGCCCCCTAGACGACATTCTAACTACACGCGCAATTCAATGCTTAACCGATTGCCACGTACGTATAATGATAAATCGCAGAGCTTGACATTTATAGTAGAAACAAAATTAGCTTCAAATCGGCAGTACGAACCGCCCTTGAAGCTGCAGCGACAACTGCTAGTAATTATTGATTTGTCTTTTGTATGTATAAATATAATATATGTTATATATGTATTCCCATTTACTTATTTTGAAGTTATGTTGTATAAGTATGATTTATATGTTTGCGGTTAACTCTACAACTTTTGCGGTCATTTGATTAATAAATATTTACGGATGTATTGTATTTTTTGTTTCATAATTTAGTTTGTAAAATATTTTTCAAATAATTTCGAATGGCGTAATTTATAATCGGCATAAGAACATGTTTTTTTTAAGAATTATGTATCTAATTATAAGTTCATGCTGTTACTCACCTAAATAAATAAAAAAAATAAATAAAATTAAAGTAACTAGCTGTTTACTACATAATTATTACTATGCTTAGTGATTATGAAACTTGACATGTTCCTGAATATTGTGAAATATTTATAAATGTGGAATATATAAACGATGATAATGATGATAAGTAGTCTGAGATAGGCAGTGAGAGCAACAGAAATTCCCCGGGCCTCGGAAATATTTCAGGTACGATTTTGATTCATAACTATGTATTAAGAAAATATCTTCAGGATATCAAGAAATCCATAAAAAAGGCAATAAAATATATAGTTAACAAAAATAACATTTCTGAACTATCACCTGTAGCCCCCAAAACAAATTTTAAGAATATTACAAACCAAAATAAAGAATATTACACTGGTTTTAAAACAATACATAATTAATGCAAAATGGCGGACTTATCGCTAAGCGATATCTTACAGTCAACTATTTTGTCAAAATGGTTGACTGTAAGATATCGCTACGAATGAAAATGGTTGATACAAAAATGTATCAGGTGCGTCGTTGGCAATCGAAGAAAGGAAAGGTTCTAGATTGCATTGCCGATGACTACGCTGTCGATACAATTTAATTTAAAGAATTTTTGTTCATCACAAAACCCCTTTGTACTCCACTTCTATCGAGAACACCGTCTATTCAGCGACTCAATAGCGTAGGAATCATGGCGTCGTAGCGTCGTAGAAGCGTAGAGGCGTAGCACAGCTAATATTGTATGAGAGAGGCAGGCGAAGGCGAGGCGTTCGCACTGATGCACATATGCTACGCGGAGGAAAAGTCGACTAAAAGGAAAGTAATTGAATATGCAAATGAGTGAGTGAAAACCTGCGAGCGGCGGTGTTTGCGCCCGGCCCTTATCAGCTGACGGACTTCCTCGTTATGTCGGGGTCTTTATATACCTTTAGAAACCTTTTAGAAATCTTCAACTATATACCTAAGTAACTAAAAAATCTAATTCAACCTAAAACCCTTAAACGAATGTCAATAATCGATGACGTATTAGAAGTAGGCAATCGCGCGACATTACGTGACGCACTTCGGGACGTGACTCTGAAGTATGTCGCTTCGACGCGTTATAACATTATAAAGTATGTAAACTGTGCCCAAGATTTTTATTTGTTTGTTTGTTTGGGGAGCTAATGGGCCTTGTTGCAGTTTGGTCACTAAGACCCACGTGTTTAGGGTCAGTCAAACGCCCGGGACAACACCCATCCGGCGGCCACTACGCAGAAGTGCGAGCCCGGGTTGGACTCAGGCTTGCGGGGCCAGTTTCCCCTAGGAGACAACCTTCGGGCGCTCCTGGACGGTTTGCGCACTGTGTGGTGTCAGCCAATCGATTGTGTATTCCGACTGACAGCCGGGAGAGTCTGGAAACAGTATTGTTTCCTATGGAGCGGGGATAGGTTAGGTTCAACTTAGGATGCGTTCCGAAATCGAATGGACAACTTGCGGTGTCAACTACAACGGGCGAGCCCGTCACCACAGGACGTTTTAACGATTTTTTCGTTCTGTCGCCCTGCAGTGAACGTAGAAGACTTTGGACAGAACAATCCAACGTCCAGCTACGTCACAACCCGCAAGAAGCCAACGCCTTTACCGCGAGATAGCCAGTTACCTGGCGGGCCGACACTCGCGCCCTTGCTTCCAATTGTGACCAGATTTCTCCGGTCTCTCGATTGGTTCCGAGTTCGAGGTCGCTTGCGCGATCCTCTCCCTTACGAAGCGGTGAAACGGTGTACGCCGAATCTATCGCGGACCAAGGCGTCCTTTGCCCGACTCTGAACCGGGATCGGATGGCCAATGGTCATTTCAAGAGCAGTCGCCGTAAGGTAGGCAACCACCCCCGCTCTATAGGAAACAATACAGTTTCCAGACTCCCCCGACTGTTAGTCGGAGAGCACAGTCGATTGGCTTGCGCCGCTCGGTGCGCAGACCGTGCCAGAGGTTTGATTCCCAGGGGAGACTGGTTGACCCAGTGTCCTACCCAGGTTCGCACCCCATGCGTGGAGGCCATCGGATGGGTGTTGACCCGTGAGTGTGACCGATCCTGAACACATGGGTCATCGTGGCCACCTCATCATGGGCCCATTAGCTCCCAATCGAATGGACAATCGATAGTACGACGCGCCTTGGATGCTGGGCTTTTTAGTGGAACATTTCTTGTCTTATGGATTTTGCGCCCCTTTAAATTACTGCCCGGGGCAGCTACCCCTCCCCCCCCCTCGTCTTAGATCCAGGCTGCATATATCTAGGAGTGCAATAACAAAGTAGTTAGTATATACTGATATATTCGTGTTCCGGTGCGGTTCTGCCGTAGGCACGAAGAAATGGGCGGACTAATGATGGGTTGTGCGATGGTGCACTGCCAGCGGATCGGCCCGATACTCCTCATGGCGATAACGAGGCCGTGGCTTTGTTGGGCCTCTGTTCCTGTGGCATTATTAATAAAAATGCAAATTTCTCGCCGCAACAACTCACGCAGCCGGAAAATGTGCCGATCTAATTTGAGACTCCGTTTATCATTTTTATTCCCGTATATAGCTAATTCATTTTCGCTACTTCCGACCGACAACCTGTCAAACAAAGCAAAAATAAATATGTTCTGATCTGATGCTTTATACGGCATATTCGCGACTACACGACAAACCTTTCAAGGGATGAATTTATATGTGAAAATAAACAAGAAAATACTTTTTTAATTTTGTTTTACTTTCCCGGTCCACCAATCGACAAGGAGGGAAAGTATTGTGAACGCGCTAATTTTCTTTTTGAGATAAGGAGAGAGTTTTCCAGTTTGAGCCACCCTGAGACGATTAAGACCATTTCCAGATAGAAAGATAGCTATTTCGAACCTTACTTAGTCGCACCTTAAAATGACGCGTCTTTCTTTCGCGTATTATGCGAATGAATATTTAAGTTAGTGAAGTAGTCGCGATATTTTTTCTCGTATACATAATGTTTTGGTATGTATACGCAGCATACTGGTCCGATCCTGTCGTCGTTTCTCTCTTTACCACTCTTTTCTTATCGGGCATTCTGCTTCCGATTGCAGGCTTGGCCTGCTATTCCGATCTCGATCCGATTTTTTGAGATTTATCAACTAGGAACCCGCCCCCGTCCCCTAGTAAATTATAACGCCATTGTGTCATTTCTTTCCCATGGAATGAACGCTGAGACTTGAAGACAAACACAGTCCACAATCTAACTATGCCAACAAGCCCGTAAGAGTTCAACGCCTTGCCGCGGGGCACTGAGAAGTGAGTCCAGCGTTTGACCTCACTCCTTCACTGCCAGATTTGGACGGGTTTATACATCCTTTCGTCTGATAACGGATTTGAGATTCGCTTGCGCGGGCTCTACATGACATTGGCGGTAAGTGATATTTAATTTATCGCGGTCCGTGGCGCACTTTGCCCTGTCAATGTCACTCGGGATCGGGTGGCCATCATACGTTTCTAAGGATAGGTGATGCCAGGTTTCCCCCCCCCGATTCTTAGGAAATGTCCCTCTCCAGAATCCCCGGGTTATTTGCCGGAGTGGGCATGCAGGTTGACACAGACCGGTGCGTAAACCGCCCAGTTCCTCCCGAGAACTTCCCCCGGATCAGCACAATCGCCTACGAGTGCAGGTTAGAGCCGCAGGCAGAGTTTATAGCGGCTCTCCAAGGTTAAGTCCCTCTTCGAGAAGGCTACCGGATGCGATTTGAACCGAGAGTTGGGCCTACAAATTACAATAGGCCATCACTACCCAAGCTATATGGAACCGTCAGGAACCAAAACCATCTCGATCCAGGCTGAAAAAATCGCAGCTTTAAGTCTACGGTCGATACGATCGACTGAGCCACCTTTGTGGACACTTTTATTTATCTTGACACCAGGCGAAACGACTTTACGTATCATGAAACCACTCTTCATTAGTATGCAAAATTTTTCAGAATTTTAGAATGTGTATTTTCTGTGAAAGCGAAGTTTGAAATAAATATTGTAGAAATAACATTAGGCCACAAACACCATCCCCTTAATGTTTCCTACTGATAAACCGTCTTACAGTGTCTACTAATTAACAGATATCCAATAAAAATTACGCTAGGCTGCCGCCAAACAGCTGCTATATTATGACATTTTCCAAACTGGGAAAGTCCCCGGAAGTCGCCAATATTAAACAATAAAAATAGTATTTTTTTTATTGCAACTTTTGGTTAGGTATCTACCCTTGGTTAGGTGTAAGAAACCTTTGGTTAGGTGTAAGAATATTGAAACAATACAGTGTAATAATTAATATAATACGTATGTTATTACGGGTGTATTTTTAAAGTGGTGTTTCTGTACATCAAAGTAAGTAAAATAAATGAAGGAAAAGAATATTCCAACCTCTCCGAAACAACTTCTATCAGAATATTAGGAGATTTTATGCACAAGAGATATTCTACGTGAAAAACAAAGTTAGTGATCTATTACTTTTTTTTATTTAGGCCTTTGTTACTAGGCAAAAAAATATCTGACTTTCAAATAAGCGTTTTGTGTACAATACACTTTATAAAAGTCTCCTATTAACCAATAACACAATACAATACAATCAACTACTCCAGTAGATAGGCATTCCTACACTTGAATGCGTCACATAATTAAATGGTAAAAATTGAATTAATAAAAACATAACTATCATGATAGTTGTCATGGCTGTAATATTATATTCAATATTACCTACATACAGATAATCAAAATATACATACAGATAATCAAATGGGATTTAAGTCAGCGAGAATAAAATATTAAAATAGAAATGCAAATTCTGTAGCATAATCAAAGAAAATTTATTTTATTGTCAATCCAGCAATATGCCTTCGTGTTTTTTAAAAGTGAACAGATGTATAATAAATTATATGAAAATTAGAATGTCAGCTATCATAATACCAATATGTTTAAAACTTTACAGATTTCCTTAATCATCAACACGGAAAATAAAATCAAATCAAAATCAAAACCGCGGAAGAGTTGCCGATTACATGACGTTTTATTATCAAAATGTCAGGGGACTCAAATCAAAAATTAACGATTTTTCCAACGCCGTGCATTCACTTGACTCTGATATCGTATTTATTACTGAGACATGGCTCGATAATAGTGTATACGATGCCGAGTTATTTTCTCCAAAACTTCAGTCTATCGAAGAGATAGGCAAACATTTTCTGGTGGTGTTCTCCTAGCTATTAAAAGTTGCATTGAGTCTTATCGTATTCCGCTATTTGACAGTGAATGTGAAATGCTATGTGTTAAAGTTTTATATAAATCATATCCATTATTTTTATTTTAAAATTATTTTTCACCTAAGACCTGCGACTCGGTCTACATGTCGTTCTTCAAACTCGTTGAAAGTTTGTATTTTGCTAATAAAATAAAAAATGTTTTGCTTCTCGGTGATTACAACCTCCATAGTGCCTCTAAGGAAATAAATAACTATTTTATATATTTTTTATCTGTCTGCCAGTTTAGTCAACTTAATGCTATCCCGAATAGCAATGGCCGTTTCCTGGACTTGGTGCTTTCGAACTTGCAACCTGGCAGCGTGAGTGTGACGGCAGCCTCCTTCGAGCTGGTTAACGTGGACGGCTATCATCCGCCTTTAGATATATGCGTGACTGTCCACCGAGGGCGTACTCAGTTGCACGCGAGCGACATTTCCCCTAATACTCCCAGTCTACCTAACACATTGTTTAGGAAAGGTTGGGATTTCAAACGGGGTAATTATTATTTGCTATACGATCTCGCTTCTCATTTTGATTGGAGCATACTATACTGCATTTGTGATGTTAACGATTGTGTTGCTTATTTCTACAATGCAATCTATGACATATTCGATAGCTGCATTCCACAATACAGGCGGAAAGCTGTGGCCGGGAGGTATTCATATCCTCTTTGGTTCACTGCTGATATCATCCGCGATATTAGAGTCAAATCTTATAACCATAAATGCTGGAAACGGGACCATTCACTTTCTCATAGAAAGAAGTTTGTAGAATTGCGATCTAGCATAAAATATAATATTAAAACAGCCTATAATAATTATATTCGCAGTATCGAGGATTCCATTACAGAGGACAGTTCTCGCTTCTGGGAGTACATTCGCAGTCAGCGCGCAACCTCTGGAGTGTCCCTGAAAGTGACGTATGATGGGGTTGATTACTCTGGTGCCGGTGCCGCTGACGCTTTTGCAGATTACTTCTCATCTGTTTTTATTCAGAACGCGGTGACCCTAAATGCCACCCGCGTTCAATCCGGTGTAGAGCCGTGCGATGCGTACGCTTCCTGCATCAACATTCGCACAATATCGCACAAAGATATTCAATTTAGCCTTAAAAAATTGAAATCTTTGCGTACTATCGGCCCCGATGGAGTTCCACCATACATTGTCAAAGCGTGTGCAGATTATTTTATAAAGCCTCTCGCACATATTTTCAATCGTTCCTTGGAATCTGCCACGTACCCCAGTATGTGGAAGATTTCTAGGGTCGCACCCGTTCATAAAAGTGGCAACAAGGGCAAAGTGGATAATTACAGGCCTATAGCGGTGTTATCTGTCTTCCCTAAACTATTTGAGACAATACTCCACCGGGATATTTACACCCAAGTGTGTGGAAGGCTGTCGGACGCCCAGCACGGGTTTCGCCCCAATCGGTCCACCACCACCAACCTTTCCGTCTTTACTTATTATGTGGCAAATGAACTGGACACTAAACCAGGAAGCCAGGTAGATGTGGTGTATATGGATTTCAAAAAGGCTTTCGACAGAGTGGACAATGATGTCTTACTCAAAGTACTAGCTGCTACAGGTTTCTCGAGTAATCTGCTGAGTTTTTTTGCTGATTACTTGAGAGATAGGCAGCAGTATGTGAAACTTGGACTTTTTGATTCTAAGGTGTACCACACCTCTTCTGGCCTGAGTCAGGGATCAAACCTCGGCCCTTTGCTGTTCAATCTCTTTGTTAACGATCTAAGTAAAGTAATCGTGTAGCAAAATGTTTAATGTTTGCCGACGATATAAAATTGTACATGTCCACTGGAACTGCTGAGGCCTGCAAGCTTTTCCAGCGTGATATTGATGCCGTCTGGGCTTGGAGCCAGAATAAAAATCTCTCATTCAATGTATCCAAATGTTCAGTGATGACATATACTAGATCGACCGCACCTCTGATTTATGATTACTCCATCACTGATGAGGTGCTAACTAGGGTTGAGAAGGTAAAGGATCTAGGAGTTCTCTTTGATTCCCAGCTTACGTTCAAGGAGCACATTGCTAATTTGTCTAAGTCCTCTTTTAAGCTACTAGGGTTTGTTATTCGCAACCTAAAGCATTTTCACAATGTACGGGTTATGCATACATTGTATAATTCAATTGTGAGAAGCAGATTGGAAACAAATGCAGTTATATGGAATCCACATCAGGATCATTATATCACTATGTTGGAAAAAATTCTAAAATGTTTCTTACGATTTATATATTTTAAGCAGTACGGATATTATCCGTACGTATACCCTACTAATTTCCTACTAGGCATGATGGGCTATAACTCTCTTAAGTTGCGTAGAGAAATGCTCGCCATGGCCTACGTTTTCAAGCTGATTAGGGGAAGAGTTGATAATCCTAGCATGCTAGCGAAGGTTTGTCTCTTTGTCCCGGACAATTATAATCGTACTCGCACTCATAATCTATTTGCGGAGCCGTCCTCGCGCACCAACCTAAGTCGATGGAGTCTGCTTACACGAGCTTTGCGGCACATAAATGCGCTATGTTCGACAGCGCCAGACTTTGATATTTTTACAGCGAGCCCGCATCTCTTCAAGGTGTGGGCATTGCGCTACTTGTTTATGGCAGAATAATATAAACTGTTTTCACTCTTATGTACTGTAAGTTTGTAAGTTTTTCTATTCTTAATGCCGGTATTTGTATTTAACGCTTATTTAAACATGTTATGTATGTACTTGTAAGAATTCTATGATTTTTTTTATATTTATGTGTATATTGCATATCAACGGATTGGTAGAAACTGTAATGTTGATATGTTATGAAATAAATAAATAAATAAATAAATAAATAAATAAATAAACTTAGAATTTTCAAACACTCTTTTACCATAAATTGGGTTTCTCAACAAATTATTTATAATTATCTTTCAAAATTGGTCCTCTCCAAGGCTTTTCATTTGCTCTGGAATCTTATTATAGTAGGATAATGTCTTATTATAATATGTATTTTAGAAAAAAAAATAAATTGTATAGTTTCATGTACAGAATCACCCATTGAAAAATATAGCCGCGCTATCGTAGTGGTTGGCGTTATTCCTACGGAGTTTGGGTATCTTTTATAATAAACACATATTTGTGTACCGATATTCAGTGACCGTTCTCATTTCCTGTAAGTGAAAATGTAGCAAAATATACTGATTTTGAAACAAATGAAATGTTTGCGAGAACAGAAAAAACATGTAGGTTTACGCTGAATTTCGAAGACTCAAACTGCTGATTTGCCTTTATTTGTGGCTTATCCACTATTTATTACCAGAGGTGATATATACATAAAAATGGAAATAGGTAGGACTTTTAAAAATATGGATAAATAATCTACTTCAATTTTAAGAAAGGTAGGCGGAAGTTAACTATAGCACACGATAGGACGTGTAGGGGATGTTTAATAATTCCAGCTGTTGCTGTCCCGTATTCGCTTTAAAGTCTCACACGTAACGCCAAAGTTAATCTAAAAATAAACTATCGAAATTGAAACAAGAATTAAACAAGTTAGAAGATCTCATTCACCTGGCCGCAGACAAAGCGGGGCGACGGATGTCGTTCGTTGCGACTGTCTCTAACTGGCTGTTAGTGTTAGCGACCGAATCAACTTCATGCAGGTAAATCCGCGTGCAGCCCCACAATCCCATTCCGTATGCGGCTACAAGTTTATATAACGCTCATTATCTCCGTTGCACATTCGGCTACCATGCGGGTAACAATACTCAGACAGAAATATAACATTGCACGAGAGCGACTTGGTGTGCTGTTAGCTGCTCTGCTCAAGATTTGTTTTAAGAATTTATAGCACCCAAAGTTTCACGCTGTAAATTCGATTTAAAAACTATTAGTAATGTCAAATAACCGCCATAGTCTTCGATTTTATATTATGATGCGATGTTCTATCATGGTTAAATTATTGATTAAGGTAACATTAGACAATAACGATCAGATGATATTAAAGTTATCTAAGCCACGGAATGTATCCACGGGAAACCACATAGAAGTGACCGGAAACAGGAAAAAAATCGGTTGTGTCACCCCAAGACCTTCCCCGGCAAGTAGCCAATGACTTACGGAAAGCTCTTAAGCGCGATATCCCTTCGCAAAGAAGCTTTACCTGATTGAAGGATTAGTCGGCGATGAGCGCGGATAGTGAGAATGCAAAGCATTAAAAACGTTCGATTCGATCGTTTACATTCGCATTAAAAACGTTCGATTCAATCGTTTAAAAAATTCAATATGATTTCGGCATAACAAGGCATCCGTGTACAAAATTTCAAGTATATAAGTCTAATAGTTCGAGATTGAAATATGACTAGTGCGCCCCCTAGTGGACCGATTTTAACTAAAATCTTTACAACTCTTGACATGTCTAAATGATGCCTGCATGCCAATTATCAGCTCAATCGGATTAAGCGTTTGGGCACTATCGTGAAGACATACACAGGCACACAGACTTCCACCAGGAAATTTTCTTAATCGTATCAAGGGGGGATTTAGCGCGTTCACAACACTTTCCGTCCTCGTTGGTTGGTGCGCCGAAAAAGAAAGTACAAACGGAAAATAGCTAAAAACAATTTGAAAGTACCTTCCATTTATGTTAATGTATTTTTGCTAATGCTCGAAATAACTGTTGAAGCGGTAAATTAAATCCAAAGTAAGGGTGGTTAAAAAGTCAATTTTAAACGCTTGAACAGCTTTTCTGTGGTCTCGAAACCGCTGACCACTCAATATACTATTGATTCCAGGGAATGTAAACTAATAATTGAAACCTAGGTCAGGGCTGTACAGAAGGTCAATTCAATTCAATTTGAAGTTTTCATGCTCCAAACATATCGAGCGGTGTGAGATCTCGCATTATCGTGGTAGAGGGTATGCGACTCTTCGGGTTACCCCTACAGAGTATAGCTATCACTTATGATGAATACACATTTGTATACCAATCTGCGGTAGCCATTCTCCGTTTCTGTAATGGAATTGTGACAAAATCTACATGTTATAAAACAAAAAACGATCGTTTTCTTCTATACCTCTGCAAGAACAGATACATTATGTAGGTTTAGGCTGACTTTCGAAGTCCCAAACTGCTGATTGACATGTTATTTCGGGCTCATGTTAGTATATCCACAATTTATTACCCGAGGGGATACTACCACACTAACAGCATTAGATATTATTTCGTTAAAGAATTGCAGAGTAAACCAGCACCAATCCACACGAACTTACTTTTGAAATTACTTTTCTGATACCAAACGCATCATGCAGACTCAAATGCTACCTGACACCCTCGTAGTCTATTTTTAGTAGTTACTCATTCTATAAAAAAGTCATAATTACTTGATATCCTCGTCAATCATCCGTTAAAACCAGCTTCACATATGGGTTAAGTATTAACATGTCAATAGTTGCCCCGGTCAATTGGTTACTTTTAACCCCAAGGCTAACTTTTTAAATTAAATAATCACAAAAAATAAATCAATATCAATCAAAACAAATGCATAGAACAGTATTACTGGCACTATAATAACGCGTAATTTCGATCAATACTACATTCTATTGGGTGAATAAATACGCCCTGAGTCAAATTATTGCAAACCACGTAAAGTTCGTTTCCGTGTCAAGTTCGTTCTCTCTGCGCATAACTCCCACATGCGACGATCAGCCGGCGACTGACGGGTCAAAACATGTTCGGCGTCGTAAATAGTGGTTAGAGACCGAGTACAATAAATGTAATGTTTGGCGGGAAAAGGCAAGTTAATTCTTACCCCCGTTAGAATCAGCCCCTCTCTCCCTTACCAGGCACGTCCACGTCGGAATTCCTAATATCAGTGATAAAAGTATATTTTCCGTTGACAAGATGCTTCGCCGTAACCCGTTGAGACATATTACCGATATAAACGTCTTCGCAAAGCCTCATAGATTATAAAACGAACATTTTCTCGCAGCTGTTTCTGTTTCTTTATCGATACGTCAACTTCTAACATTATTGCCTATCTATACCATGTTTTACCTCTGTAAACAGCATTGGGTTAATTAAAGACAAGCGTTTATATAGCAGTATGATCTAGAGCAGTGATTTTCAACCAATGGATCGCAAACCCCTGGGGGGTCGCGAAGAGACTTCCGGGGGGTCGCAGGCTATCTAAAAATAAAAATCTAAAATATTACAAAATCTTTATTAATATAATACGCAAAGATTTACAGCTTCGGAAAAGAAATATATTTATTATATTTTTCGCTATTGCTTTTACAAAACTTTATGTTGATTATAAGATGGAAACAGCTAGTTAGGTAAAGCATTAAAAAGGAAAAACTGTTAAAATTAATGTGGTTTTCTATCTATATAAGGCGGAATAAGAATACCAACGGAAAAAATAAGAATATTTTTACCCCCCCCCCCCCCCCAAACCCCTCCTCACCCCGACAGGAAATTTAGTATTTTTGTAGTATTTTCGTGGTAATAAAATGGATATTTTCCTTTATGGTTCGTTTCTCGGCTAGCTTCGGGCAGCTCGACGTTGTACAAGAGATATTGAAATAAAAATTTAACAATGTAGTTTCGACCCTACAACGCATCTGTGTACCAAATTTAAAGTCTTTAAGTCCAATATTTCGAGACGGAAGTATGACTAGCGCGCTTCCCAGTGGAACGATTACAACCAGAATCTTGTCAACTCTTGCCATGACCAAATAATGCCTGCATGCCAAATTTCAGCTCAATCGGATGAAGGTTTTCGGCGCTATCGTGAAGGAATACACACACACACAGACAGACAGACACACACGAAACTTTTCCTTGCCAGGAAAGTAAAAGTTTGAAATTGAGTGAAAATTTATTTCGAGGTTGTAGTTTCGCAATTATTTCGGCCTGCGGTTTCCGTCGCGTATATAGCAAATATAGTTTCCCAAAATTGTCTAGTCGAATATATTATTAACAGCAGATATTATAATTTCATTTTGACATAACTTCCTTTTCCTAACTTCTCAACCATAGACCGTCATCATTAACGGACGTTAAGCAGCCTTTCCTAAGACTTTTCATTCTTGGCGCTCGGGCAACTACATAATTTGCTGTAATATTTAGTTCCTGTAAGTTCCTTACGGGACCGAAACAGGAAGGAATAAATTGAGAGCGAGGTTTTAAAATAGGGCATGTTTATGCATGACGCGCTAATTTGTGGCTTATAGTAATTTCCATCCTGAAGAAAACTCTATTTTTATAATTAATAGGTGTTTCGTTGACGGGTAAACTTTCTTTTGAAATGTTAATCATAATCAAGGATCTAGGGTATTTTACTCATTAATTTTTCTCTTTTTTTAATTGAATTATATTGAAATATATATTGTAACTTGTAACATGGACATTTTATATATAATTGTATCCTCGGACTATTTAAATATGATTCTTTAAATATTTATTGAGATATCATTTTTTCCTTTATTTCGATTCATTAATGATATTTTTATATTTTATTGTATTTATTACGACATTATATTATTATTATTCAGTTTAATTATTTCACCATTTACTGAATGTTATTTTTCTAGCACACTACAGCTACATCTACATCACACTACACTACACTACAGTTACATCACACTACACTCAAATTACAATGTTTATTATTATTAGTTAATTTTTAGTATTATTTGATACCTACCATATTTTTAAAATTAAGTATTCTAAAGTATGCACAAACCACTCTACTTGGTACGCTTGCCTTAGTACGGGCCTAGGCCTAGTTAGGCGGCGTTCATTTAAAAAAAAATGGTCTGCGGTGCTTTCTATTTTGCTATTATTTACATTTAAGCCTATAATGTTAAACTTACAATGTACTGCTATAAAAATGTGGTTTTCTTTAATAAATAAATAAATAAAATAAATAAATGAGGACGATATTTAGCGATTGACCGGTTTATTGGAAAATATCCTTGTTTTTGGGTATAACTAGAGATGTCAACTACAACGGGCGAACCCGCCACCACAGGAAGTTTCAACGATATTAGATCGTTCTATCTCCTGTGAAATGAGCGCAAAAGACTTGGGACGAAAACAGTCCACTGTCTAGTTACGCCACTCGCCCGTAAGAAGCCAACGCCTTACATCAATATAACCAGGTTAATCCCCTGGCGGGCCGTCACTCGCGCCCTTACTTCCGGTTGCAACCAGATTACTCAGGTCTTCCGACTGGCTACAGGTTCGAGGTCACTTTCGCGGTCCTCTCCCTTACGTAGTGGTGATACGGTGTCTACTGAATCTATTGCGGATCACGACTTCCTTTGCCCGGCTATCCGCTCGGAATCGGGTAGCCGATTGGTCGTTTCAAGAGGAGTTACCGGAAGCTCAACAACTACCATCGCTTTATAGGAAACAATACTGTTTCCAGACTCTCCCGGCTATCAGTCGGAATGCACAGTCGATTGGCACGAGCCCGCAAGGGACAAACGACACCTTACGGCGAGACACTAGAAAGGTTACCAAGTGGGTTACTTCGACCCCTGGCTACCAGTTAGATTTCTCCAGCTTCCTGTCTGGTTACGGGTTCCAAGTCGCTTGCTCGGTCCTCTCCCTTACGTAACGGCGATTCAGTGTCTACCGAATCTATCGCGGACCACGGCATACTTTGTCCGGCTCTTCATTTGGTATCGGGTAGTCGATTGGTCAAGAGTAGTTGCAGTAAGGTTAACAACTACCCCCGCTATATAGGAAATAAAACCGTTGTCAGATTCTCCCAGCTATTAGTCGGAATGCACAGTCGATTGGCTAACACCGCACGGTGCGCAAACCGTCCAGGAGCGCCCGAATGTTGACTCCTAGGGAAGACTATCCCGCAGGCAAGAGTCCTACCAGAGCTCGAACTTCTGCGTGGAAGCCGCCGGATGGGTGTTCCCCTGAGCGTTAGGCCGACCCTAAATACATGGTCTTAGTGGCCAAAGTGCAACAGGGACCATTAGCTCCATGTTTTTAGGTATACCAAAAAGTTGCTGTTTATTTGAACATTTTTGGGATTCAAAATGGAGTTCAGGATTGGCCCGATATCTCAGATATTATTGGCAGATAACGGTTTCGTGCAGCTTGGGCCATACGACCTGCTTGTTACCTTGGATCGGCTCAAATCACGGTTAAACTCCCATCCGTTAGTATCCTCGAAGAGGGACGAATCATGAAAGGACTCTGTTTCCTTAGTTGCGGCTGTGACGTTGACAGGTGGAATCGGATCTTCTGGGGGAGACCTCGAGCGCTGCTGGGCGGTTTCCGCAACGTGCGGCGTTAGCCAGTCGACTGTGCACACTTATTTTTAAAATAATGTAATTTGACTTATACGTAAGCCATTGTTTACTTAGTATACGTGCCATAGTATGGCCCTAGTCCTGGTTAGGTTACTCACTAGTTACTTTTAAATAGCTAACCTATTTTTATAATTATGAAATTTGACTTATGCTTAAGTAGTTGTTTACTTGGTACGCGTGCCTTAGTATGGGCCTAGTCCTAGTTAAGCATCGTAGATTTGAAGAATATACTCGGCTGCGGTGATTTCTTTTTTGTACCGTTTACAATAATGTTTGTAATAGTTCTAAAGCTCTGCGTTCTATAGTTCTAAATAATAATATTGTGATTTTATTTAAATAAACAAATAGATAAATAAAAAAGGTGCACAGTATCAATATAATATATTTATCACTATTTTATCTCTACTTTTGTACTAATTAGCGTCCCATTTCAGCTCCGAAAATACCGCTGCAGCAAATTGCGGTTCGCAGTTCGCAACGTTCGCTGAAATATTATTTACATTTTTAGGGCAGCTTCGCTGTTTCATGAGGGGGGTTTTAACGTTTCAGTTGCAACTGAAAATTCACGATTCGCCAGGTGGATCGTTTACAAATAATTGAGTGCCCGCTCACAGTCCATTGAGTGCCATCACGAGCTTACATTGAAATTTCAGTATTCCGAACGAACGATCTCAAAACGTACTTGTTGCATTTTAAATGGTATGCAGCCGTTTCGGTGAAATGGTTGCCGCGCCCGCGAGGAAGGCAATTCATGAAAATTGAACACGGCTTGAAAAGTTGATGAATACATAGTTGGTTTAAAATTGAAAATATAAAAACTAGAAATAGCGCTGGAAAACGCATAGTTTCACTAAAATATTGGTCCGAGTCGCGCCTCGCACCACGACGACAACTAAATCGTTTTTTTCTGTACCGTGTAGGGAGAACGGGGGAATTGGAACCTACTAATGGAAAATATTAATATATTTTTTTAGTTTACTTTGTTATAGTTTTTAATTAGGATGTTAAACCTCGTTTATTTGACTCTTCCTTACAGTTTAAGTCAACTACAGCCATGGATTAAGGAACAATACAGATATTACAAAAAACTCAATCGCTCCTATAACTCTGTGAGGGACCACCCCTCACTAGACTCCAAGTTGCTCTGTGTGAGGTGGTGGTATCAACTTACGAGTTAACTCCGTATTGAAAGGCGGTTTTGAGTGAAGCAGAAGGTATTTATTGAATCGATTGAAAGTTTGATATTGCCAGTTATAACGCTTCCCGAATAGGTTATGTTGTCGCGAGTGTATTGATGCGCGACTGCAGTTACGAGGGTATATGGATGAAGATTGTATTTGTGCTCCTAGTATCTTGTACTGGGCAAGGCTCGAGTCTGTGGGATTGCAGACTGATGCTTCGTGACTGGGAAAGATAAGGAAAGGAAACCAAGGAGCCGGACTCGTTGAGCGACCTAGTGAGAGGGGTACCGAGTATGCCGTCGCAACCTTGGGGGAGGTGATCACTCGAGGAATGATACTTTGGTTGCTTTTTCGCCGGTTCATATAGGCCGGGAAATGATGCAATCCGAAATATTCCGAGTAAAAGTATTGTTTCATTGGGTTGATTCATCGCTTCACGAGTCAAAATAATAGCTGAATTGTGTCAGTGTATTTCACTGGAAATCGATGCATTTGTTGATCGCATGTAATGGTACTGAAGGGCCGTTACAACTCTATACATGCGGGTAATGAGAGCCCATTTAACGCTCATATGGGAAATGGGAGCCATAATTTTTACTTCATCCCAAAAATAACTCTAAACATATTTAGGAAGCAAATGTTAGTTGTTAATACGCAAAAAACTATTTGTAACACAACTAAAATAGAAAATTTTCAAACAAAACAAACAAATAAAGTTGTCTTTCCCATGTCTAACCTGCTTCTGAATATTCTGATTCATCATCGCAAATTCGATTTTTGCTGACTACCATTTTAAATGTGTTAACACGTCTTATTGGATTTTCAACCACAATTTAACGTATAGTACATGAAAGAAGACGAATCTAGGTATGCAATAAGCAAAAGAATAATGCAATAAGAATATGAGTATATCTTCATGCTTACCTGGACGCTGGCAAACGGCAGTTTATTATAAGCGGGAACCGAAAAACACACAATCGTCCCTCGTGACAACGCAAGGCTCTAACGACTCGTGCACGTCAGGCGAACTTTCTCGATGTTCGATGAAAACGGCCCAGTACTTAAGGCCACTCGGATGTGCATAGGTTCCGTCCAATCGCCATTGCTTCCATTACCCGCCCGCTCTCATTACCCCGCGCTTCGCTAATTTTCTTTATGTTCTGTAATTATCAAAGCGCCAACCGTGCCAAAATCCAGAAATAAAGCGAAATTTAGTTCAAGAAATGGCGCCATCCAGTGTTGTAAATTTAATTAATCAATTAATCGATACAGCAATTCCTGATATGCGTTGGCTTATAGTAAAAGTTGTCAGCACCTATCAATCTAAAGACAGAAATTTAACCCTAGATATTACTTTATCTAGCGGTGACTAGGAGAGATGCAATTGCGCGAATTCAATTATCCATAATGCAACTCCTGACATCTATCGGCAAATAGACAAAGTCAATGGCGAATAGATGAAACCTTAATAAAATCACTAATATAAAAATCAGAAAAAACAAAGGATCACTCAAAATTAAATAACGGTAAACATGCTGAGCACATCAATTATTAACAAAATGCGAAAAAGTACAAAAATCCTGCAAGGGGTAGTACGTATTGGACAAAATAGTGATAAACAAAACATCAAAGTTGATCTACGTACTTTAAATAAACGCATAGACCTTGATACGGTAATAAATGCAAATTAATCGAAGTGACCAAAAATAGTGCTAGCTTAGTAAATGAACACAATGGAATATCTATTGAATTCTATCACATGTGTAACGAGAATAACGAAAATCCAAGACTCGGTCAAGCTGAGAAACAACTAGATAAACTTAAAGTTAAGTAGAACAGATATGACGCAGAGAGATTGGGAGTTAAAAGTATTCAAGGGTTTGTGCAGACCTTAGGAAAGAAGCTGAGAGGCATTCAATTAAAAAACACAAATAGTTATTACAAAAAAAATGTATGAGAATGCTTTATTGGGCCTTACCATTGCGGAATCAAAAAACCTACTGAAATGGCCAAATCAGAGAGAAAAGTAATGTAAAAATAGTAAGAATGTAGAATTTCGCAGATTACAACCGAAGAAAAAAGCGTACGAATCGAAAGACTGCTCAGACAATTAGAACTAATATACGAATGTAAAATAATACGATCGCCTCAGTGATACATTCTCATGCACTGGTGAGACACAAGGCAACCAGTCATTTTCATGAACTTTAGAACGGGCAAATTTAGAAACGGTGAAATTTAGAACGGGTTATTATAGTTCAATGTGTATACAAAATTTCGAGTCTGTGATGTTAACCGCGGCAGAGTAGCCTCATCGGGAGTCAATAATGGGTGTAGAAATATGTCATGCTTACGACAAAAATGCATTGTCATCGGAACTGAACCAACATGTAAAATTTCAATTTCATAGGATAAGAGTAAGTGGTTCTAAGTCAGTTTGTAACATTTGACCTAATCACACTGACAAACATTGCAAAGTAAGTAAAAGCTTGTAAAAAACAAAATAGACATTCAGTGTTCTTCCCCGTAACCCTTGAAATGATATTAAAACGTACAAATTAATCAAGTCCTTAGATTTCCGGATTTCATTTCAGTTATTTTTTTTAAACATATTTTTTTTAAATTGAAATTTCCATTATTTTTATTAGGTATCTGTATTTTTTTCACAAGGACTGGAGCTGTAAAACGATTTCTGTAAAACGCAGTTGTCACCTAGTGGCAAACTTTTCTAGGCGGAGAGTATTTAAACAGCGGTTTTATGCTTCAACGTTGGCTCAACAGCATTCCATCATTATGACTTCATCATTTGCTACCGGCGAGTTACCCAAGGACTGGAAGATAGCTGTCAATTTCCTTTTGAGAACGGCCCATCGGCCTGACAAATGGCATTGGAAAAGTATGGAGAGGTTCTTTCCGCTTTAACAAATTTAACTATTAAATTCATGCAGATAATTAACCAAGGTTGAAATCTGTGGAAGTTGTATTTTTATAACACTATTCTTTATAACTCCTTTTCCACATACAAAGATTGCAAGTCATATTGCCTGGCCCTCCCCTATATATATCTAAACAGGTAATAAATCGGGAAAACAACCTCAAGGAACATCGACTGCAGAACGAAATAGAAGGAAAACAAAACCTTATTCTAAGCGATGAAAATAGTAAAATGACGCGGTCCGTTAAGACAAATTCTACCAAATTCAGAAAAGAAATTCACAGATATTTGGTATTTGCGATGATATATGAAACCTTTTGTCCAAAAAAAAGATTACATTGCCGTCTTAGGTGTTCATTGGGCTCGATTGAGTCTCTTTGTGAACTAACATCGGAAAATAGTTCATGCGAAAGAGACAGAGCAGTGCGTTAGAGCGAAACGTAAAATGAACGATCGTATCTTTTCCCGTACAGAAACTACCCGCCAAAAATAAAACCATCTCAATTAGTTTGAAAATATTTCATCAGGTCTTAGATGTTGCCTCTTTATATTCGAATGATAGTTGTATGATGGAAAAGTGAAAACCCTTCATTTTATATCCCGCTCTAACCTATTACCCTATCTCGCTAGCATGAACTGATTTCGATTTTAGCTCAGGAAGACACGCAACGGCTCCATTATGGATACATGAGTTATTAGCAATTATAAAAATATACTTGACTGATTGAAGAACGGCTAAACAAACAAATGAACAAAACAAGAAACAGCAACTTGATATGTGTATAGGTTGGACAGGTTGGACGAAAATACTTACAATGTTGACCTGGTGATATTAATAAGTGACATAGTCGTTAGGATGCCTGATCTTATATTGTAAGGTCCCTGGTTCGATTCCCGGTTGGGTCACCATTTCAATTCTGTCCATCAAATTCAATAACAAGGCACACATATTACACGCACATATACAAATAAACACTATATAGTAGGGTTGGTTGTAAGAGATTGTCGTATGATAATAAACCCACCCATTGTGGAATTTCACAATAATGAATAGAAAACGATAAACGAAAACTTTTGTATCACTGCGGGCATATTATTGTAGACTGTGTGATATATCTTCTTATCATGGAGGGATGGAGATGGGTATTATTTTAAATTTCGATTACTAGAAAGGGTGCCATAAATTGCATACCTTTCTGAAAATTTGATAGCACTTTTTAGCGATATTTATAAGCCCTTTATTTATTTATTTTTAAACTGGTGTATGATCGACATTCATTTTGTACATTTTGTGCAATTTTAGTGAAATCACATGCATGACAGCCTAGTATGAAGAGGGGCCTGTACATTAGTCTGTTGTAAATAATGCTTCATGTATTATTCACTCGGAATCCGCTTTTCACCACTTTTTTCTATGCGGGCGCCTGGGATAGTAATCAACTCGGTTTACAGCAGAGCAATTAACGAGTAAGTGTATAAAGCAAAAACAGAAGCGGCGGGCGTCGACGACATGTTCGTTCGCGGCTACCGACAATGACGCAACTTTTATTTCGCCTATTTCCAGAGTGGGCTGCGCTGCATGCCGCCCCAGAACACAGACGGAAGTTTAATTTTACTCCCGCAATTACAGCCCCTGCACCACAGATTAGTCAGCAGTTATGACCATTCACAACAGATACGATACGACCTAAAAGTCGATCGAGTCATGTTTGCGGGTGTGTGAACTCATTGTTTGTTTGTTTGTTTGTTTCTAATCTATATTGCGATATTTTACAATGGGCGGGTTTATCGTCATGTAAGAATTTCTTACAACCAACCCTGCTGTGACGTGTTTATATGTATGTGTGAGTGTAACATGTGTGTAAGTGTGTGTCTTGTTATTGCATTCGATCGACAGAATTAAAAATGCAATTCCTAACGGAAAATGGTGACCCAGTCAGGAACCGAACCCGGGACCTTATACTGTAAGATCAGGCGATCTAACCACTATGCCACCGGGCCGTCTTATGACTCATCATGTTCTCCACGAGCTGCGTGCCGTGGCCAGCGCCGGATTTAGACTTGAGAAGGCACTAAGCTATTTAAGCTGAGCAATTGTCATATACATATATTTGAGTATATATGACAATTGCTCACTCGGACATTTTTTTTGGAGGGCCCCAAGGAAGTGGGGGCCCTAAATAAAATACAAACGGAGCTGCTATGGAATTCCCGACTGTAGTCGGGCCCATCATAGTACTATTATTACACTTTTGGGGGGTGAGTGGTGGATTCCGGACTAACGACCGGCTGTGGTAGGTTTAAAACAGCTCTCTTAATACATGTGAGCATCCACCTAACTACTCATTCACTATCCCTTCAAAGCCTTCGAATTTGATTTTTGGATATTTTTTCTAGGAAGGTGTTGATTATTTTCCTGGAGAGACCAAGATTTTTGAAGAGGTGAAACAGAGATTTGGCTGGCAGACCACGAGCGCTAACTTTCACCGCGTGAAGGTGAACAGCGGATCCGTCATTTGAGCGAGTCATTGAACGACGGTATTTACGAGATTATGATATTTATTTAGTTAATTCTACAATAAGGCCCATCTTCCGAGATGGAGAGTAAAGAGTTATATCTGGACGGAGGGCTGTGCATCCGGGACTTTAAGGGAATGTATATATATACTGCGTAAAAACCGATTTGACCTCCAGAATCTAATATGAAGCTTTCTCGATTATTGAGAAAGGTTTTGTAAAGGAATGCTTTTTGCCATTAGAGCCGTCCCGCACAAACTGTATTGGGAGTTTGGAGAGTACTGTTAGACCCTTGTTCGCACGAGCCCCTGAGATGCTAATTACCTCGCGAATAACAGCAAGGACTTTGTCGTCGCGGTAAGTGCACCGTCCTTAATCTAAGGCCAACTTGCAGTCAGCTAGAATATGTCTAGCTGTACGATAAAGGGCATTGCTATAAAGGGGACATAAACTATCCTCAGAATAACTCCAACGAGCGAGGTTACTAGGGTCTGCGGGTGATGCTGAAAGGCATGTGAGGTGGGCCACCCTTCACTAGACTCCAATTATTTGTGAGCGAAGGGTGGTTCTCATCAATAAGTTTTCTCCGTATTGAAAGTCGTTGCTGTTGAAGTTGAAGTATTTATTCAGAAGGTCTGTGATCGGTTGCCAGTTTGTAACGCCTTGTTTGATGATTCGCCGGTGTGTAGGTAGTGTGGGCTCGAGGTGATGTCGTGGTTGTGTAGCCGAAGTGTGAAGTTTGAAGATCGCAGATAATATATGACTGATCGATGTGAGAGCGCGTACTTAGAGCGGGCGACGGCCGCTGAGAGGATGATGATGATGTGTAGCCGCGGTTACTGTCCACTAGGGGAATGATATTGATCGATCGGAATGTACTGCGTTTTATATCGTGTGAATGACGCAATGGTCACTGTGTGGGGGAAATTAATTGTGTCAAATTGGATCGATCAGAAGAATTGGCATTAGTCATCGGTTGACTGTGCATAAAATGCCGAATTTAGTTGGAATTCAATTGCAGTTGAAGCGTGTTAAATTAAGCGTGTTTGCGGTTTCGATTCTATAGAAATTACTTCTTTTGTTGTGGGTATGTGGGCGAAGTCCTTACAGGCATTTATATAAAATTTAAACATCTCTGGCGTCCAGTCATAAAGAATTACCTTACAGCGCATTGGAGGCGGAATGCAAATGCTTGCGTAGCTTATACCTAAATCCTGCAGTGGCCGTGGTGTTCGAACCATAGAAAATCCGCGTTACATTACATTACGTTATATTCCATTCCTATCTAATTGGCGAATTTGCCTCTCTTGGACGTGTCACAATATACTATAGGTAGTAATATACAAGCTACTCTAAGTAACAGGTAGTTATTACAAGCTTTAGCATGATACTATATTAAGTATTTTACCTATTTTGATACAAATAGAAAATCTAGGGGATCAATATCGTAACAGAATAAAATAATTAAAAATAATCGTGAATTGTTAGATTAAGGTTATATAACGTCAAAATATAAATAAAAAACAATAACTATAATACTAAGAAAAAATCCAATAATGGTATATACAAATAAAAAAAAATCTAACTAATCAATAGCTAGTTACTTGTCTACATGTTGTTTATCAATTATTGCTTTATGTACAACTAGCTGACCCGTGCCCACTTCGTTGGGCGGTAAAATTTTTTACTTGTGATGAAATTATGATTGTGGTTTGGTTAGTACTGAGTGCTATGATTTATTTCCTGACTGCCAAAAGAAGGGTTATATTTTTACTCCATATGTATGTATGTATTTGAATGCCAATTTGACTATATTACCGTTACTTGTGAGTGTCTTCTTGTGAGTGTCTTATTTGTGAGTGTCTTATCTCTTTAACCATTTATGCAGTAAAAGTGAAATTATATGCATTAAAAAAGAAAAGTCTTTTGTTTTAAACACTTGAGACGATAAATTTACTTATTTTGATAATAATTCATAATTGTTGATAATATGACCAATAAACATGACCTAACGATTTAAATTATTTTTTTAATATAAAATACTACTGTTTGTTACTTAAATATAAAAGTTAGACATATGCTGTCGCTGACTTTTTTGTAGGCATTATCAAGATCTACAATTTTTCACTAGAACTTAATCATACATCTCTCATCGTTAAGGCAGCGTTCGTTAGAAACGTTTTCGTTCGACCGTTTTTTCCGACTTACTTTGGAAATCCGACTACCACGAAAAAGTATTTTCATTTTTCTGATTAATATATAGTTTATAACACTTACAAATAACGTGGCTTTCTATTGGTAAAAGAATTTTCAAAATCGGTTCAGTAGATCCAGAGATTACTTCCTACAACGTCACAAACTTTACCTCTTTATAATATTAGTATATATGAAAGCAATATAGTCAGACAATGAATCTATGAATGTTTATATGAAACTATTATTTAAATGGGTACAACGTTTTCAAAGTCATGGTCCTCGATTTCAGGCAGCCCCTAGAAGGGATGTTCTATCAGAATGTCCTTAATCTTTTTTTGTTAATTTTGCGTCCTTTAGCCGGCGACATGAGTCCTCAGAAAAATATCCGAAATGGGCGGACACGCAAAAATATAGGCGGAGTCAATTTTGTAAGTTTTGACCAATAAAAATCAAGCGTTGACGAAGCGTCAAGCGCAGATTCCACGTCCGCTCCCGCCAAGGACCAGGCAGGCGTGTCAAAAACAGCGTTTTCAATAATCTGACCGTTCATAAACATGGGTGACACATCTGTTGTATTAGTTTACATCCTATTCCTAATCTGTGTTTTCACTTCAAACACCGAAGCTGAGTCTCCTCTTGTATTTCATGTAGAAGCCAACTCGTTTTATTTTCAATTAACAGTAATGCCATCCATATCTCGTTAGCTCATCTTCTATGGTGATGGTTTTCAGGAAGCACACAATAGGTAACTTTTGACGCGTATTTAGAAAGATACGAGTATATCCAGATAGAGAGACCATGTTGTCCCCGATCCGTGTGTGAATGAAGACGATGTGTAATCACGGTACGTAATCACTTCGTTTTAAGTCATAACAAATTCTATAGACA
This sequence comes from Micropterix aruncella, assembly GCA_944548615.1. Classification (NCBI taxonomy): domain Eukaryota; kingdom Metazoa; phylum Arthropoda; class Insecta; order Lepidoptera; family Micropterigidae; genus Micropterix; species Micropterix aruncella. Next base: position 33,004,912 of record OX155952.1, on the reverse strand, counting down.
TACGGCCATATTCAGAATGGTTGCTTGAATTATCCTTCTCTTTTCGGCTTTCTTTTTTCACCGTTAGTATGTGCCGTCACGTTTTTGTCCTCGATCATGTCTACACTCTCCAAAATCAAGCGTTTAAGAATTTCCTGGGCAGGTTCATTTAGGCGGCATATTTCAGTCATATTTCAGGCAGGCATATTTCAGTCAGACATTTAACAACTTACTGGTCGATATCCTGAACGTCAGGCAATGGACTGTATTTAGTTAAGGTGTGGTGGGCGGAGAACAGCCACAGTGGAAATAGATACAGGATTAAGAAAAGGAGTACCTCAAAAAACCGCTTCCTTCCTGATCTTCTCTGGCTGCTTCGCTGATGGGTAGCTACCCAGACGCTAGTGCTGATACCGATGAAACAAACTCCCTAAAATGCACGGCACTTCCGGAAGTTATTTTTATGTAATTTTTTAATACTAAATTTAATAATAAATTTATAATCTCGGATAGACGAGTATTTCACGACGTGCGATACGATCCGCAGCGCGTAAATTTGATTACTAAATCGTCAACCGCGCAGATGGTCCGAGCGATGACTTTTGACTGTAGGTACTTATTTATTATAACAGGGAAGGAATAAAATATATTGGAAAACATTTATTTAGGATTAGGGAGGAATAAGACTTAAGTATACACCAGGCGTGTCCACTTACTTTTCCGGTAGAGGGAAAGTTTTGTGAACGCACTTCTGTGTGTCTGTCCTCGATAGAGCTCAAACCCTTCATCCGATTGAGCTGAAATTTGGCATCAGGCATAGTTTGGTCATGGCAAAAGTTGAAAAGATTGTGGTCATGACAACAGTTGAAAAAATCGGCTCACCAGAGGAGGGGGCGGGCTAGACATGCCTCAATCTCGGAATATTGCTACATGCCTCAATCTCAGATTTAAAAACATGAAATTCGGTACACAGATGCCATGTTGGAACGAAGTCATACTGTGAAGTGTTGGTTGCAATATGTTTTATACAAGCGACATAAACATTTTTTTATATAGGAACGCCATATAGGAACTACTACATCATAAACAATATCATATTGGATAAATACCAATATGATGTATTAATACCAATACGATGAAGGAAACATACCATCTACCTTTGAAAATACTACAAATATAGTATGAAAATGCTACTAAAATACTACAAAAATACTACTAAAATACTACGAAAATCTTAGAAATATTTTTGAGATTTTTATCGAACACATTTACTATCGGGGGTGGGCAGGGGGAAGTGGCGGGGGAGAGGGGAAGAGGCAGGGGGCACAGGGGGACGTGGGGGAGGACTTGTCTTGGAGGAGGTCTTGTCTACTTGTCGGGAAAGTCTTGGGGTGACCCAACGGATTTTTTCTTTGGGGTTGCGGGCTCAGCTAGCCACTCCTCACATTTAGCCAGAGCTTCCACTTCCGGGGACATTTATTTATACTAAATTATTCCATTCCAGTCATATTTATTTATTTATTTTAGTAGTAACACATCTAGTAAAAAATTAATGTCATATTTGATTAAGATGTTAGCAAGAAATTGATGCGACATTATTTTTAATGATTGACACAGTCGCCTAACTAGGCCTAGGCCTGTTCTAAGGCAGACTTTTAATGATGATATTAAGTGTGCACTGTCAACTTAATCTATAGTTAGTACTTATTTTTAAATCGACAAATATAAAACTACAAATATTTACGCATATACAAATATCGATAGATACTTATATACATCTATAGATAAATTATATATCCATATATGCACACATACACATACATATATTTATACGAAAATAATAATAAAACCAAAATAAATAAAAATAAAAACTAAAATAATATACCTATATAAATCAATTACATATTGATATGACGCTCACATACCTATAATAGTCATTTAAAATTATCATGGAAAAACTAAATACTAAGTAATAAATACTATCATTCAAAATACAACAGTCAACATATTCCCTAAACCGTCCCTACCCACCTCCAACAACCAATCAGTTAGAGATTTTTTAAAAGTGAACGTGTTCTCACTACTTTTAATTGCGTCGGGAAGATTGTTATACATTCTAGGGCCAATGAACGTGAAATGTCGCTGGCCAAATGTTGTGTAAGATCTTGGCACCATCATATCACCAGTTCTTGTTGCTCTCGTCTTTCCAACTCGTTGATTATAAGGTGTCATTTTATTTTTAGTATATATTAGGGCCATGCGAACATAAAGCTGTCTTACATCCTAAACCTCGGACTGGAGTGTCTGACGGAAATCGATACGGTTTACGTGCGATTATTTTTTAAATACATTTTTGCGCTACTTCTAGAGGGTGTAGAGTGGACCTTGTACAACCGCCCCATCCTATAATACCATAGCATAGTATTGACTGACACAATGCATAGTAGGTGTTTTTCAGTGTTCTCGGGTCCACAATATCTCTTATTTCCCTGAATATACATGCGAGTTTGCGCACCTTCATCGCCAGCTTATCAATATGTGGTTGCCAACGCATCTTATTGTCGATCGTTATACCCAGGTATTGTACCTGTTGTGCTCTTTCTAGAGTAGTGCAGTTGCAATGCTGAGTATTTCTGTCGCAGTCATGAATGGTCAGTCTATGGTTTAAATGTGGATGGCCTTTACTATTGTTGCTGAACGTAAGGTACTTAGTTTTATGTATGTTCAGGCTAAGTAGAGAATTGTCTAACCATTCATGTACTTCATTAATACCCTCATTGGCTACGGAGAATGTTTCATTCCAGTTATAGCCCTCAAAAATAAGGACCGTATCATCGGCGAAGGAAATTGTTTTGCCGACTAGATTGGAGAGTTTGTTGATGTAAATAAGAAATAAAATGGGCCCGAGAACAGTGCCTTGAGGAACACCATACTGGAGGTATTCTGGCTTACTGTGTGTATTGTTAACGGTAATAATTTGTTTCCTATTTGTCAAATAGCTTGTAAACCAGTCCAGAGTGATACCCCTAAATCCCACATTCCCTTACCTCTGAAGCAGTTTGTCGTGTGAAACAGTATCGAATGCCTTCGCTAGATCTAGGAAAATAGCTAAACATTTTTTCCTCTTATCCACATTATCATAAATTACACTTGTTACCTCTGCAATAGCATCAGTAGTGCCCATACCCTCTCTAAATCCAAATTGATTTTTTGATAGAATATTGTATTCTTGCAGGTATTTCGAAAGACGCTTTTTAACCACTTTCTCTATGATTTTAGATAGAGTGTTTAGTAGGGATATGGGTCTATAATTGTCAATGTTTAATTTATCGCCGTTTTTGTAAATAGGGATGACTTTTGCACATTTAAGTATGTCGGGGAAAATGCCTGATTTAAAACTAGAATTCACAATATGAGAAATGGGACAACTTAGTTCTCTTTTTGAAAGCTTGAATATTCTTGAATTAAGATTGTCAATACCAGGAGCCGAGTCTAATTTTAGGGATCCTATTGCTTGCATAATTTCATATGGCGTTGTTGGAGTCAGGAAAAGAGACACAGGAAAATCTATCGACGGAGGCAAATGTCTCGAGAGAGTAATTCTTTTTTGTATTTTTTGCGCTAAGTTGTGCCCAACATTTGTGAAATGTTTATTTATATAATCTGCAAGTCTCTGCGGTGCGGTATCCCTACTGATTGTTTCATTTCCATCGATTAATTGGTCAATTGTATGTTTGGCGGGTATTCTATTAGCAATCTCGTTAATAATTTTCCATGTTTTTTTTGGATCTCCGTTAACTTTCTCTAATTCGTTTTTATAATATCTAACTTTGGTATTATGGATTAATTTATTGCACAAGTTGCGATATTGCTTGGACCGATTTTTCAAATCGAGGTTATCAGGGTTACGTCGAGATGCCGAGTGGAGTTTATCTCTTCTATGTATGCAAAAGATAAGCCCTTTCGTAATCCATGGTTTGTATATTTTTTCTTTACGCCTTCGTTTAATAAGTTTAACCGTACAATTAGTATTTATCACCTTTTGGATTTGCTGCAATAGTGATTCGGTGGCAGTATTAACATCCTTTTCCTTGTAGACAATCGACCAGTCCATGTCAGATATTTCTTTCTGTATTTTCTTATAGTCATATGTTTGTTTTGTAATATTTTCAGTATCCTTTTTTTTGGATTGTCAGCATTATAGTTCATTTTTAATAAAAGAACGTGATGGTCAGTGATTGTAGTTTGATACACTAAGGAGATTGTCGGATTGGGCGATCTACACATGATATGGTCTATACATGTTTTCAAGTTATTGGCTTCTCGGGTCGGTGTGTCAACTAGACAGTGGAGCCCATGTAGCGAAAGGAGCTATAGATATTCGTTAGCCTGTTTGTTTTTGTTCCCATGTATGTCTATGTTTAAGTCCCCTGTTAGGATTAAATTTTTGATGCTGGAATTCTGTGTTAGTAAGCGATCTAGGCTCTTTAGGAAATTGTTAATATTAAGAACCGAAGGACTTCTGTAAATAGCTATTATGCAAGTTCTTTTGTTTAATGTAATATGTAAGCAATTTGCTCCAAATAAATTAATCTCATTGACAATTATGTCTGTGAATTTAGCACTTACATAAATACCCACTCCATCATTTTGAAGGTGGTTGTTTTTAGTATGAAAGAAACTGTACCCTGGTATACCTATATGAGAAAAATGTTTTCCTATCCAAGCTTCCGTTAAAATCAGAATGTCGAATTCAATTTTTAAATCATACATCATAACGAGCAGTTGGTCCAAATTCTTCTGCAAACTTCTGATGTTAAGGCATAGCATCCTTAGGGCCGAGCCTCCTGTTAATACTCGTCTGCAAGTATCGACATTCGATGACACATGAGACTCGTGCTGAGTGACATCAATGACATTCGCTACATTATCATCCAGCATTTAAAATAATTAAAATAATTATATCATATTGATGCACACGATAAAACAAACAGACTGTAACCAAATCAATAATCGATCTTCCACTTTAGCGTCGCGTTATCCGAAAATTTCAGGCGCAGCGTTCTGCGATAAATCCATATTTGAGCCGTGCGCTTTAGTTGTATATAGGTATATGTTGACGATAAATTCAAAATCCGTATGTGTAATAAAGTGGCTACTATAATATTATTTATTGTCTATTTGTTTCCATATATGATATATCGGCATAACGATCGTTTCCTTTGGATACAAAGGGGTCACTGTAATATACAATTATACAGACTGGTAGCCTCATTCTAAAGAGAGAAATACCAAACAAATACCATTGCCGCATGGAGACTACGTCACAATGTCATATTTAATTTGTCCCGCCAAATAGCAATTCATATTTTTCACTCTTCTATTGTTACCACTCTGGCGAATGATTGGATTCGGGTTAATTGTCATGTCCTTTTATGAACGGAACATCGTGTAACCGCGAGCGACTACGAAAGAGCTTGCCCGACCACTAGTACTAAATAAAATGTCAACTCAACAACATCGCTCTGTTTCACTTCCGCGCCGCGCACCGCTCCTCGGTGGGCCAGCATTATTACCAACGTCGCATACTCTAGCATTTTCCACAATCGGACCAAAAGTGCGCGTTAAAGAGATCCTAATCATCCCCCAGTGAGAGACAACGGTAAAACCGGTAAGGGAATCCTAATAATTTAGAAGTCTTTAAATTGAAACCCAGCATTCCAAATGCCTTTTCCGTACTTGTGTCGATATGATCGATAATCTGCAATTTATCATCTAATAAAATATTTAGGTCATTTCTAAAATATCAAGGATTACAGATTTTTATTGAATACAGGTATTAAAGGTAAGGTTATTAAGGGTAGAAGTAATTCCTTCATTTGTCCTTCAGTAGTCCAACAGTTTTTACGATAGGGTTCCATTGTGCGTCAGTGGTTTTGGAGATGTTCAATTTAAGGAAATGCTCCATGATATTCTTATTAAGAACCCAATTTATTCTATTAAGGACTTTGGCAGTATTGAATTTTATAATATTTCTGAATTTATAATTCAGTACCTACCCCTGAACCAGTGAGCTGCTCACTCGCTGAACTCGCGCTGCTCACTTTCCTGCTCACTTCCCTGCCTCCTGCCGCGGAAGTGAGCTGAATGTAAACGGGCTATTATAAGTAGCCTTATATGTAGATTGTGTACAGTAAGGACCCAAGAAGAAGAGCCCAGCAAGGGCCCAGTAAGGGACCATGACGTACACCAGACTTTACCGATACTCTTTTAGGCTTGAAAACTCCTATCATTACTAATATAGGGTTTGAACCACCTTATTAGGTCTTCATAGCTATCTTGAATAGTTTCGATATTAAAGAAGCATTGTTTACCTTATCGAAAGCCTTACAAAAGTCTGTATATATGGAGTCAGTTTGGCAGCGTTGATCCATAAAATAAATAAATATAAAAACCACAATTATGATGATGACTGTTTGAAATGACTGCGTGTCTACAAGAAATATCTCAGGGAAAAAAAAGAAAATAGGGAGAATTTCCTCCCTTCAGGGTTCAATCGAAATGTACCCGCCTAAATAATATTCTCGGCCTCACGTCAATGATTAATCCGAAGGCAAACATCCCGCAGCGGAGCAAATAATCGATCTGCCACTTTCGCGTCGCGTTATCTGAACTTTTCAGGCGCAGGCCTCCGCGATAAATCCACATTTGACCCGTGCGCCGATGCTGTATAAATAAATACCTACGTCACGTCGATAAATTCAAATTGGCGCGTGTCAACGTGTCGCTTCGCTCCACGCGGCTAAAAAGGTGGCGAAGATATCCTAATGTTATTTATCGCCCATTTGTTCCCGTTTATGATACATCGGCATAACGATCGTGTCTCTCGGATATTACGCCGGGAAATATTCCAGTATTTCTTCCACTTAATGGCACGAGGGTCGTCGAGAATTCCGATAGTAATTTATTGGAAGTTTCTGTCTTCCCTTTTCTTTTTTATTGATGTGGATATCTGTCGAAGTATTGATTGATAATATCGTCGTCGTGTGAGAAAATTCATGTGCTAAACCGACCAAAAGTTACATTTGAGATAAGGATTATACATTTTCATTTATGTATTTATTTGTTTATTAAGTACACAAACAATACTCTCAAAAAGACATTAATGATTACCAATATTTTCAGTTTATTTCGTTTTATAGCATAATATTCTAAGCATGCTTAATAAATTACTGCCTATGTTCTGTTTAACTACCGATTCATTATATCGGTATTAATATAAAAAGTGTGTTAGAGCCAATTCTTTTCTAGTCTACTTTAATGACCTTACTAATGTGGCATTGCATGGAGGAAAGGCTGTTGGCTGATGATACCGCTTTAGTTTTTCATTAGAAAACATAGCCAGATAAATGCAGTTATTAAATCTATTAAAAGAGAGTTAAAATATGTTAGGGTTTTTTGATTACAAGTTGTTGGATAGTGTCAGTTAAGTATTTTTCCACTTTTATTATTTTAATAAATATTAATCAGATTTAATTGAGGACTTTATTATTTGATAGAATAAGATTTGTTATTAATGTCGTAGATGGTTACAGTATTTATTTTCTTTATTTATTAAGAATTAGTATCTAAAAAATAATTATTTTGGTTACAAAAATAACAGGAATCAAATGGCAAATCCTTAACCTCATGCTTATTTGATTTTGTTACAAAACTTGGACTAACCTTTCTAGAGTGAACAGGGCTCTAATAGTACAATAAATTATCTAAGCGGTGTAGAAAAAATGCTCATAAAACTATTGCCTTAAATTACCTTAAAATGTTTCCTAAAAACTTAATTCCAATAATGAAATCGGCATTAAAATTGAACACAAAATTCCATTAAAAAGGGCGAAACAATGAAATATCAAACACGATAAATACGAAATTTGCATGATGGATGCCGTTGTATAAATGAAAAACTATGTGGAAATTTTTCCTTAAAAAAAGGTTGGAAAAAATCCTTTACTCAATTATTCCCGGGAAGTAACTAAAATGACTTTCGCACGCCCTTTGTTCGGCAAAAATCGTGGTAATTAATTTACTCCGCTGCGAGCGTGGTCCCAGCAAAGTCCCAGCCAGACAGCTACATGTATATGTACAGAACCGACACGAGAGAGTACGGGTGCGAGCAAAATACGTATAACGAGCGGAGCCCGGTTAATAAACGTCAATTCAAATTTACGTTGCAATTTAGTGCAGCGTAGCTGGAAGTTGGCTTTGGAAGCTGCTGCAGACTCGGTCATATATTAAACAGATGAAATAAACAATGTAATAAGCAAAACATCAGGACAATGGCATGCTATGGGCGCTTACCTACTTGCTTTGTTATGGTAAGTAGGTATTAAGATCTTAACTGGGGTAATGGAGAAAAGCAGCTGATAAACAGAAATACGAATCTCAATACGAAACTGTGTCGTTCTCATAAGATTAGAGATTACGACAGCAAGAGTATGGCTCATGCTATTGGCCTTCAATGCCAGAATGATTGGACAACAATTGGGGACTTTTGCATTCCGCCTCCAATGCACTGGAAGGTAATGCTCTATGACTGGACGCCAGAGATGCTGAAATTTTATTTGAATGCCTTTCAGCATACACTTCCAGACCCCAGTAACCTCGATCGTTGGAGATTTGCCGAGGATAGTTCTTGTCCCCTCTGTAGCAATACCCCTTCCACAGCTAGACACATTCTAGCTGGCTGCAAGGTGGCCTTAGATCAAGGACGGTACACTTACCGCCATGACAAAGTTCTCGCTGTTATTCGCGAGGTAATTAGTCTCTCAGTGGCTCGTGCCAACAAGGGTTTGACAGTATCCTCCAAACCCCCAATACAGTTTGTGCGGGATGGCTCTAAAGGCAAAAAACATTTAACTACAAAACCTTTCTCAATAATCGAGAAAGCTACGGATTGGATTCTGGAGGTTGATTCGGTCTCTAAGCAGTATAAATTCCCTGAAAGTCTCGGATGCACAGCCCTCCGTCCAGATATAACTCTTTACTCTCTATCTCGGAAGGTGGCTCTTATTGTAGAATTAACTGTTCCATGGGAATCAAATATCCCAAAAGACCACGACTACAAATTAAATAAATACCATGATCTTGCAAATGCCGTAACCCGGAACGGCTTCACTGTTCACCTTCAAGCGGTGGAAGTTGGCGCTCGTGGCCTGCCAGCTAAATCTCTATTTCACCTCTTTAAAGATCTTGGCCTTTCCAGAAAAATAATCAACTCTTTCTTAGAAAAATTATCTAAAACTGCGATTTGCGCATCTCAAATTCTATGGCTTCGAGGGGGGAGTGAATGGGTGGTAAGGTGTACGCTCACATGTGGCAAGACAGCTATCCTAAACCTACCACAGCCGGTTCGTAAGTCCGGAATCCACTGCTCACCCCTCAGAAGTGTAAAAAAAAAGTATTATGATGGGCCCGACTCCGGTCGGTGAATTCCATGGCAGCTCCGTTTGTATTTATTTATATTAGTGCTTGAATAGCGTAATATCAGTCCTTGTCATTTATATCAAAAAATGTTATTATTTGCACCTCCTTAAGACTCTGTCCGTGAGTTTCAACATTTGAAGGGACATTGTTCAGGTGTGCTGAATTATAAAATATGTTTACTGTTCAGCGGCCTTAAGAGTTTCGTTTGCTTTAACGTTCGCTAGGAGCTTTGGGCGCATTTCCCAAAGATGAAAGAGGAGTACTCTGGTATATTAGATGCGTCATCGTCGATCGTCTAACGAAGCAAAATCTGCTAAGCTGAATGGCGCCCGTTATAAATATATATTATTGTTTAAATATTACACACATAATTATTGGTTAAATAACCTTTATATATAGGTTAGCTCTAAAATATTGCCTGCAGGCAATAAGCTCGCCTTTTCTTAAGAATAAAGAGTTTTATTATTATTATATATTGCTTGTACCATATTATAATATTTTTTAGTATGTTTGCAAGCATATATAACAAGGTAATTAAATAATACACATAATATTAGCGGATCATGTAGATTCATTTTATAATACTATTTTAAAGATTTTAGAATTGCTTATGCTTGGGCACTCTGATTTCATAAGTTTTCGGATATCATAAATATTGTTTATAAATCTCAACCTCGTGCAAATGGTCGAAGATAGCTCAGTATTACGATGGTTATATTTACTTGTAATGATTCCGGTATCTTATATTTACCTACTGTAACCTGGCTAATAATTTTGGTCATTTATTTGCCAATATCAAATCAATAAGCAATGCCGTTTCCTCTCATCCGTTTAGTTGGACAGTTCTCTCAGCGTTACCAAAATTAACAAGTAAATATATTAAAAAGAATAAAAGACACGACTGTCGTTACAGGAAGTGAACTAATGTATTTATAATTATTTTTAGTACGGGTTTTATTATTAAATATTTGTAGTTTTGTGTATTTTTCCAAATACACATGTATATTTCCGGAATGTACTTAATCAGACTTTTAATTTGACACTAAACAAGATATATTTATTTAAATTTATGGACATTTGGACATTTAGACAACTACTTACTTGATATTTGGACAGTTAAGGTACTCTATGACACTCGGGATGACATATAGATTCTAACAATACTACACACTTCTAGGTCGGTTCCATCGTTTACAAATTAAGTTGGAATAATGAAACGGAAAACATACATATTAAAACCCTGAACACATTACATTCCTTTTTTTGTTGGGCGGTCTTATGAAAAGTATAAATAAGAAAGCATCGAGTTTAGTTATATCTCTTAATGAATAAAACATACCTAATATTTTTATATACCCGTGGTTTAAAATGAATTAGTGAATAAATAAGTTACTTTCGCGGTCAACGCCAACTACGCGATACGCAAATGAACAGCCGTTGAAACGCATTCTTTGTGGAAAACCTGAGGGGCATCCTTTTTTAAAGATGTTTATGATACTAAAGTTTAAAACGTTTATGATACCCATGGCAAACCTTTTTTAAGATGTATATGATAAAGACATAATTTCGAATTTTTGATATTTTTTTTGTGTGCACAGGTTAAATGTTTCCTGGTACACCTACCTTAGTACAGGCCTAGGCCTAGTTAGGCGGTGTTGACTTAGTGACCAAGATGCTGCAGTGTGCTCTATTTTTCGCTACTGGTCCAATTTTTTTTTGTAATGCTGCAGGAAATTATACTTTGTGCTTTACCCTTATTAAATAAATAAATAAAAATACTTTGACCATCATCCCGTTATCAACAGACGTATCTGATCTGATTGATTTGTACTTTATAGGAGACTCACAAAACCATATTTAAGAATCTGAATATATGAGCCAAAATGATAATTCGATCGTGTGCAGACGATTTATAGTATTTATATTACATTTCGAAAAATAACACTTTTACTATTGGACAAAATCATATTCTTTAATGCTGTAGGATATTAAACCTAGGCCATGGAGCGAAGGTTCCACTTTCGATACTTGATCGTGTTATTGTTAGTATACTCTTATAAAAATCTCTGTTTTATTAGCCTATCAGAGAGATCGGCATGTTAACCGTGGCAATTTTTTTCATACATACAGTTTTCATACCAGATACGAAAGTTGATGATGCTGGTTTTTACACTCTTTAGAAAATAGTACTATAATCAAAAAAAAGTTTATGATATACGATGGTTAATAGTACATTTACTATTAATTCAGATAGAAAAAAAAGAAAAACGCAATAGTTCCGGATGTATTCTACCTTCACTTACGAGTGTAATATTTAGTATATAGTTTAAACTTTGTGATACCAGAGGAAAGAACGATATTTGCACATAGGCAGGCTGGCACTGCCTTCTTAATGTACAGTAAATTGTTAAAATATTAGATACTATCGATAGTTTAAAACTATAATTAATAAATGGCTATTGGATTCGGGCGTTCTGTAACGGAGAAAGAACTGAAAATTGTAGATTAATTCGTATAAAATATTATATCTATGAATGATGTCGACATTCTTATATTGCTATTATTATTATATCTATTTAGTATTTCATAGGTAGTAAACATATTGTGTTTTTTAAAAAAATCTCCATATAATAATACGTTATTTTTAACCTCTTCTAATAAACTTTTTTTTTAATATGTCAGCTTGCAAACTAATATAAGTCGTAAATCGCACATCTAGGTACAGGTGTAAGCCTAGTTAGATGTGTGATGTTCCTCGGGTTGAATGGGATTAGGATGAATCAATTCGTTGTTATAGTTTAATTAAATAGTCATAATTGTTTGAAATATAAAATATGAAATAAATAAAGAAATATAATATAAATTTCATATTGCTTAATAGATAAATTGTAACTTTTTGGCGGGATAAAAGTTAAAATGACCAAAATGCCAGAGATGATAGATGATATGGTTTCGCTTTGTAAGCTGCAATAATTATTTGTCATCAAACACAACACGGGTGCTACGATTCGCTCCTTTGAATACCTTTGTTTCTATGACCGCATTCATCGATCGAGTTTGTGTTGTATCTGGTATAAATACATATAAATAGATTAAGCTATGGCTGAGCCGTAGGCGTCCTACTGTCGTCTCACCTGCTTTACATAATATTACCGATCCTTATAGAACCTCTTGCCGTTTCATCACTTTGTACGAATATTTACCTGTGCAGGGAAAACATTTGTCGAGCGGACCCGTCGCGCCAACAAAATTTCAACGAATTTCATAAATAATTTCGTCGGTGTACAGACTCACCCGATTTTAATAACATACAGGGAATTGTATACGGTGTGTGATTTCGATTTAAAATTCAACGGCAACGGTGTCGGGTGGAGTAATCAAAGGCCTCTTACCGGGGCCGGGGAGCCAAATTAATAGCGGGAAAACGTTTACTTCTGTCGAATATGTGAAATAATAACATAGAAGGAAATTTTGGTAACAAAAATAATTAAATTAAAGTACTACTGAACAAGAAATTTAATGAAAACCAACAATATCGCGGTTGTTTACTTTTATAAAATAAATAGTGGAATGTTACTAATGACTAATGAGAGTTGCTCGGGTATCCGCTTCCTTCCCCTCCCACTCTTACCCCCCACACTACACACACCCGGTGTGCACGGGGTGGCATAGTGGTTAGGTCGCCTGATCTTTCATTGTAAGTTCCCGGGTTCGATTCCCAGCTGGGTCAACATTTTCCGTTGGGATCAAATTAACGGAATTGCATTTTCAATTCTGTCGATCGAATGCAATAACAAGACACACCCTTACATATGCCACGTCATAGTACATATACCACGTGATAGTAGGGTTGGTTGTAAGAGATTGTCATATGACAATATCCCTCCCATTGTGACATTTTCGCAATAAAGAGTATAAACAAACAAATACCAACGTAGCCTATGTTACTCACCGTTCCTTCAGATATCTCTATTTAAAAAATCACATCGGTTCATTGGTCCTTTTCAACTTTCTATTTCGTATTTATGAAATTTCCATGGCGTTCGGTTAAACGGTATAGAAGTAGATGTGCTGCAGCGCCTTCTATTGGTGAGTTATAACAAAGTGGATAGCGCCAAAAATCTGTGCAAAATCATGGCTGGTATCTCATCGGAATGGTCGACGGGAAAACTAAAAGTATACTTTACACCGATGCTCATCTTCCATCATGCATACATATATGTTTTAATATTTAAAGTCCATGTAATATTACGATTATGCGATTATTATAGGATATTTACTATCGCGATATAACATTGAGGGCAGTATAAAAAATGTCCGACAAGTAGGTACAGATAAAAAGAGAAATTTGAAATTTAAGTCGAATATTTCACGAAAACGACCGCGATGTCGGCTTGTATTTATTAATATTCCATTTTTGTTGTACGACATTATCGCGGGCGGAGCAGCAGGTACAGCTAGTATTTATATAAAATATATACACTTCACATTATGGAATAAGACCTAATCACTCGCCTATCATATATATACATCAGTTCAATAAATATAAAATTGAATATATAGATACAAGCTACATTTGCCTAGGCAGATAAATATCTAGATATTATAGGCAGATTTCTAGATTTCTAGATCTAGATTTCTCCCTGCAGAAACGCGCAATAAGAATTCCAAATAACATGGACAGCTTTCAATCGTGTCGTGGATCATTCAGGAATCAAAATATACTCACCCTGCCATCACTATATTTATTTGAGTGCATCAAACTAGTAGCTAAAGACATATCTAAATTTAAGAAACCTGTAGAAGTACATAATCACTTGACTAGGTCGAGGAACAATCTACTATTACCTCGTCCGAACCTAGAAATTTTACGCAGAGACCCTAACTACGTGGGAATGTCCTTTTTTAATAAACTGCCACAAAACCTAAAAGACCTAATATGTAGGGAAAAGAAAATATTAGTTTTCTATTCGGAAGTCAGAAAGCTACTAATTTATAAGGAATTATATGACATAAATGAATTTTAATTATATTTTAATAATCTTTAATAATCGTTTTAATGACAAAAATGAATTTTAATAATTAATAATAATGAATTTTATACATTAATAAAATTATAAAATTATTAATTTTATACATTAATAAAATTATAAAGTAAATTATACATTAATAATAATGTATAATTTACGAAGTGAACTTTAGAACTGAACGGAAATGAAATCACGAAGGAATTAAATTGTAAAGACAGAGACAATCTGTAAAGATTTTTTGAAATAAATGAATTGAATTGAATTGAGGTTAAAACATATATTGAGAGGTCACACGTCTCATATGACCATGTGCATGACCTGATGAGCATGGTCAATATCTTTCTAGCACAGAAACCTGTATGACAACATTAAAATATATATTTTATATGTATGAATAAATAAATAAGTTTGTCATATATATTAATTGCTATTATAATGAAGAAACGTATAACCAGATCGAACACAAATTAATACTTGCCAAAAACCCATTCCCAATAGTTCTAATCCCGGTCAATGAAGATGTATCATTAAGGGATTACTCCCGTGTGGTTATTTCATATAAAGGTGTGTCAAGCTGTATCACTAACGCCACATTATTAGGCGATACTAATCTGTTACTCGATTCGCACTAATCACACGGGATCGTTGAAATGAATGATATTGGATCTGATTAATGGTAATTAATGCGGATACAAAGCTAACAAGCGGCATATAATTATCTAATGGCCGATCCAATCACTCTAAAATATGTAGCTACAAGTATACGACGACATCGCCGTTGTGTTGCGTTGATTGCATTGATTGGATCGACGAGATACAACAATTCGTCATGTAGATTTGTGACGATTCAATAGGAGATTACGTTATCGCAGTCACTGACTATGACAATGACAACCTAATCTCTTTTTGAATATTCATTATTGTCCATCGTCATTTATTTTATTCAATATATATACACTTGTATTAAATATAGTAGTAATTAGAGGAGATTTGTATAAAACCGGGTAAAGAGTAGAGGAGATTTGTATATAACGATATACATCGTTTTTTCAGCCGAGAGATAATTACACACTCAGAAATAACACAGTCTACAGTTTAGCTTGGCTAACATGCCAGTAAGAAGCCGAAGCCTTACCGCGAGACACAGGAATGTAAAACCAGCGGGCGAACTTCACGCCCTTACTACCAGATTTGGAAAGATTTCTCCATCACCCGGTCTGGTCACGGGTTCTAGGTCGCTTGCGCGGCCTCTACCTGACGTGCGCGGTTATTCACTTTATATAATTTGCGTACTGCGACGCCCTTTGCCCTCCATGGTCACTCGGGATCAGGTGGCCGACGGATCGATTCAAAGGTTGAAGATGTCAGATCGACACAACTACCCGCCGCTGACAAAGAGTTTGGCCAGCACCACCGTTGTTGGTACACGGAACCATTAGAAAAGGATGATATTCTTTTTATTATCGAAGTGCCTCTCCATTACTGGAGGTTGGCCGTTAGTTCTGAATACTTTTGTCGGTCTTGCGCCATCCGGAAAAGCTGTTCGGTACTAGTGATCCCGGTCCAGTTTTCCACCCGGGGATTCTTAGCACCCCTGACCTATTTAAGGGCCGCTGGGCACTCGGGGCCATGGCTATTTTTGATTTTTCCATTGCTAACTACTAGGGATATATAGTGCAGTGGTCTCCCGTTGCCTTCTGCACCAGACATTTCAGGTCTACTTAGGACCTTAGGTCGCTGAGACCTCTTCAACCCGTTGCCCAGATGGGAATGGTTATACCGTTATTGACTCGGTCTTTTGCTATATACTTTTGCTTCCCGTTATAATTAGACCGATATGCAAACGGCGATCGAGTATATTCAGGACGCGGCCTGTGTCAATCGCAGGTTAATCTAGACTGCATAATTGCACTTTATTCACTACATTTAATAATTATAATTAATATTTATTGTTGAGAAATTTAAAAAATATGCTGTCACTATGAATTTAAATGGATTATGATATTTCGGATGATATGGATTACCATTAATTGAGAGGTTCGTATTACCTTACTATTTTGCTCGATGATATTTTTACAATATTTAAAGTTTTATTATAGTTTTCTGTCCGCATGATAAATATTATAGATTTGATAATAATACAATCAAGCGTTTTAAATTATTTACCTTTTAGCTTTATTTCCAAAATTAAGATTGCTGGTCAATATTTACCCCTTTTCTCTAAAATTCGTCTGATGTGTAGTTTATAGTAGACGTCCCCATATGTAGTTTTCGCCCATTTTTATAGCCATCATCTTATATTTTGAAAGGGATAGTTTTATAATTTTCTTTTAATGTGCTGTACAGTGTACAGCATGCCGCAGTAAAGAGGGTGCGAAGTAAAAACGTAGAGAACAAACACCTTCCGGCGCTTTTTACTCTTCAACAAATCGCGTACACATTATGCATAGGATGTCAAAAGAAAAGTGAACACCTTTCCCTTACTTTGCATATGTAACCATCAAAGGCGCCCTTCTTTCGATGCGACATCGCGCGGCCTTTATCTACCAAAATCTCCCTTATACTAGCTCAACATCGACTACTAGGAAAACAACCGACGGAGGGGACGACGACGCGACGGGGTATGGAAATGTAATCTCACTAACGCGACATCGCGAAATAGTAGCGACAGTGCTGGATTGTCATTTCTGGATGGTGCTTTAAGAGATTGTGATATTTTTAGGGAAAATGCCCGGGAAGGCGCCCAGGGTAAATTTTAAACAGCCCCTCCATTTTTTTTGAAATGTTAGAAGGACCGAACATTTCGAAAAAAATGCAAACTTAGAAATATAAGTTTGGTGAGTTTTTCACTAGTGATAGTCTAATAGTGGGTATAATAAGCAAGTATAAAATTAAACTATAAAAAGAACAAGATTTGAAAAATTGTTTTGTTTATTTTGAAAAATAGTATAAAAAGAGATGTATAAAAAGTATAAAAAGATATATAATATTATATATAATATATAAAAATATGTTAAAATTTATGAGCGCGTTGCGCCATCTAGCAATAGTTAAAATCTCGCGAATATTGTTTATTCGCGCTATTTTACCTACTGCTAGAAGATGCAGCGCACTCAACGATTGTCAAACTTTTTTTCAATAGATAATTTTCCTATAGCAAAGTGTAATTCTATCAAGGACCTGGGTACGGTATTATACGACAGGTTAAGTTTTCGGGCACATGTCGCAACAATTGCGGAAAAATCCACCAAAATGCTTGGTTTCATAATTCGCGCATCCAAACCTTTCTCTGATCCATTAATATTAAAAAATTTGTACAATGCGTTTGTTCGGTCGCACCTTGAGTTTGCCTCTCTAATATCGTCTCCCCACCATCAAGTTCATATTTATAGATTACAGAATATACAAAACAAGTTCGTTCGGTATTTAAATTTCAAGACCAAAGTTATTGCAATAATACTAACGAGGCGGCCCTGCAATTTAAAATAAATGCTCTATCATATCGGCGCAAAATGAATGATACTTTATGCCTGTTTTAAATAATGAATGCTATATTTGACTGCACTGACCTGGTAAGCAAGCTTAATATTAACGCCCCAATGAGAACCCCGCGCCAATTTCACCTTTTTAGATTACCACGGTTTAAAACTAATTCATCCAGAAATGGAGTCCTCACACGCTGCTCTGAGCTTTACGACACCCACTTAAATAGTCTTCATATATTTAATAATTGCATAACCACATACAAATACCTTGTAAATGAAACCCTAGCCAATACAAAAACTGACTGTTTTTAGCTATTTTATTCATGATTATTACTATTATGATACTATACATACGGTATTATTACTATTATATGCATTTTTTTCACTCCACACCCACACAACACACTCGCAAGCACACATGCACACACACACAGCCACACATCCTAAACGCAAAACACATCTTAAGTAGTAATAAAGTGTTAGGTATTTTAGTTTTATTAAATAACTACGTTAATTTCTTCGATTTCATGGAAATCCAGAATCGGTTTTTTAAGTAATCTTTAGTTTCATAATGTAATTTACAGTGCAATTAATACGGTATGATTTCAAAATAAATAATAATGAAAAAATAAATAGAATGACTTCTAAGAAAAAAAATCACAAAATAAAATGTTTTTAAAAGAAACGTTTTTCAATGTTTTTTAGCAAAAGTTTCTTACTTGCTCGTACTGATTCATTCACGCACTACAAAGATGTCACTAATTAAAAACTCATTCTGCACATAATTGAGATACATCTTTTTTAAATTTGGCTCTTCATTTATGGCTGTTACAATTTATGGCTGTTACAATATATGAATATAACAATACATAATGACTATAAGGACAAAACAGGTGTCCAGTGTGTAGTTTACTTTCGGGAAATTATGAAAATATTTCTCCATAACCTAACATTCGATCTTTTACTTTTTAATTGAAAGTATGGCGAGTGTAACAGTCTCCATATAAACTTTCATGTATCTTATATTTACATTAGCTCGTACGTAATAAAGATATCACGCAAGTGATAAGAGCAAGAAAGGCATACGTTTAGGGTTCCGTACCTGAACTTGATCGGGAAACTCTCATACATAGCGCACGATTGAGAAATCACATTTTTATCCGTACGGCCTGCAAATTTTTCATGAGATATCCGAATCAATAAAAAAACGGATTTTTGTAAGAAAATTGAAATTGAACTGTAGGATCTTGAGTTACAAAATTTAAAGCTGACCTTTAAACGATTTAGCTGATATGAAAAAAAATCGCTTATCAGTTATTTCATCAATGGGAAGTGCTGGTTAGATTTTGGGGGGCGTTCCTTAAACCAAGTGCTATAATTCCAAACGGGTGAATGGCAATCACAATCAGTTTTTGAAATCGGATTGTGCGTTCTTAAGTTACAAAATTTAAAGCTGAGTAAAGGCCTACAACTTTTACATGGATCATCCGTTCGAAAAAAAAAATTATCAATTATTTTCATTCATCGTTTGGTTAAGCTCATTATAACTGTTAAATATAAATCAATCTGAGACCAAACGCTAACGTTTCGAAAAGTATTTACTCGTTTTATCTTACTACAAGTTTTTCTATTATAAACTCAAGCTTAATTTGTTGACCAACAACATTTATTTACACGTATTTGAACGAATACATGCTTCAAACAGTACTACGTATCGTTAGAACTTAACCCAAAAACATCCTATTTCTATGGCATTGTCCCTTGCTTGCCTAGCATGGTCGGTGGGTGATACCAATAGGAGCGGCAATCGATGAAAGAGTAGTTTCAATCAAACTCACTTTTCTCCTAAGTGAACGTATATCGCGTGAATGGAAAGAGGGGGAGGGGACTTAGACCGTCGAGGGTAAATAAGGACGCTTTCATCGGCGGGAACGTTTCTTTAAAGTGGCGGGGGCACGCGATACGAGTGCAACCATGCTGTTGGTTACATTTCAAATTTAGGTATTTCTGTATCGTTTATAATCTAACGTAATCTTCGTCTTCTTCTTGAAGTACCTGTCCATTACTGTAGTTTGTTCGTTAGCTCAGAATTTTTTTTTTGGTCTTGCACCATCCGGAAGAGCTGTTGCGTATTAGTGATCCCGGTCCCTGCTCTGACATTGCACAGCCAAGACTTTTTCCTACTTTCACGACGCCGTTTACCCTCAATTTTACCCATCAATATCAGTTGGAACAGCTGATATCTGTCGTGCCGCAGCACGTGCCCCAGATGTTCAATCTTGCGCTTTTTGGCGGTATGCAACAATTTTCGGGTCGTACCAGCACGCTGAAGCACTATTTCATTGCTCACTTTATGGGTCCAACTTATATGGAGCATTAGACGGTAGCATCACATCTCAAACGCTTCTAGCCGCCGCGCCGTCTGGTGTATTCTTTTATGATCAACGCTTCGCTGCCGTACATAACCACTGGTCAGATGTAGTAATGCAGGATCCGAGTTCTGAGTCTTAGATTGATTTTCTCATTTATTATTATTATTATTATTATTTCTATCCGGGTTTTAATTTCTTGATCGGAATCCTATATTTTATTTACCCATGCACCGAGATAATTGTATTGCTGGACCCGCTAAAGAACTCTACCTGCTACCGATATACCGTTTCACCGCTTCGAAGGGGACAGGACCGCGCAAGCGACCTCGAACTCGTAACCAATCGAGAGACCGGAGTAATCTGGTCGCAATTGGAAGTAAGGGCGTGAGTGTAATCCCGCTGTGTAACATACCTGGCTATCTCGCGGATAAAGCGATGGCCTCTTACGGGCATGTGGCGGAATTTGACGGTGGACTGTTTTGTCCAAGTCTTCTGCGCTCTATTCACGGGAGATAGAACGAACAATCGTTAAAACTTCCTGAGGTGACGGGTTCGCCCGTTGTAGTTGACCACTCTATTTGCTACCGATATAATAGGTCGTAATTCCGAATCCCTGGTAATACCTATGACTTTGATTTTCGAAATATTTATTGACAAGCCAGCGTTTTCACTGCACTCATTAACTCTGTCAACCAACCTTTGTAGGTCTTCCTGAGTAGAGGCAATAAGAATGTATTAATCGCTGTAATATAATTATATAAACGAATTTAGTTCATATATCCACGATGGAAACATGTACTCGTTTACATAATAAAGTTCTCTTGGGTCAGGTTTTCTATCATTTGAGTTTTTTTCGAAACGTTGTAGTTTTTCTTGCTTACACAATAGTTTGTATGCCTTAGAGAGATTTCAGTGGTGATATTAGTAAACCATTCCTGGGTCCTGTGTAGTGGTTGTAGTTTTCTCCCTGTGTTCGCATGTTTTTATAATCTATAATCTAATTTTACTCATTCGATCGTTTATAAAGACGAAATTTAGGAATCTAAAATAACCACGACAGGAGTCCAGAAGAGTTAAGTATGCATTCGGTCCAAAACCAATTCGGATTCCTTACCTTAGATGTGATTCTAAATGTGCCGAGTAGATAGTTTGGTTGAACTTATGAGTTTTCTGAATTGCCGCAATAGAAAACATGCGAAAACTGTGTCGCTTAGCTCTTTACAGTGACCATTCCATCTTCAGTAAATATCGATTTTTATGCCCAGAAATTTACGAATAATGGCATTAGTAATGTTATTAGTTTCAAGATTTAGCGTTGGTATAACAGTATTCGACGTTTACTGTAACGCATTATAAATATTGTCTATAAGAATAGTCTTCAGACCGCAAAAGTCTTCAGATCGCATCATTATCAGCACTATGGCCGTGTGGTGTGCTGCTGCAATATTTTTTTGTCTTTCAGTATACTCCAAGTTGTTTGATGTGAAAAGGTGGTGTCAACTTGCGGGTTATCTCCGAATTGAAAGTCGATTGAAAGTATATCAGAAGGTATTTATAGTATCAGAAGGAATTTATAGTGATTTATATTGCCAGTTTGTTAACGCTTCCCGAATATGCCAGGGGTTGACGCGAATGCGGTGGCTATCTGCCTGAAGTTACGAGGGTGCATGGATAAGGATTATAGTTTGAGTTCAGAGTATCTTGTACTCGACACGGCTCGAGTCTGTAAGAGTTCATACTGATGGTTGCTCGTCTCGATATGAGGAAGGAAGGAAAAGGTACCCAAAATGGTCGGACCAGTTGACCCAATCGTGAGAGTAGTACCGGGTTGATTCCGACGTTGTCTTGGGGGGGGGGGGGGAGTGATTGGGGGGAGGGATTCGAGAGATTATACCCTGGTGCTATTTTCGCCGCCTTATAAAGGCCGAAAAACGACGCAATCCAAAATATTCCGAGTAAAAATGTTGTTCAATGTAACTGATTTGACAAAGTAGTTAAAATTCGCGTTGATTCAGCGCTGCACGAGGTGGAACAATGGCTGTTTGGACGTCAGTGAATTTCACTGGAATTCAATGCATTTGTTTACTGGCATGCACGATACTTAAGGATCGTAACATAAGAAAAAGTTACAGATATTGGAGAGATTTATAAGTATTATATAACATGACTGAAATATCGACTGGTATGCGCGGAGCTCCAAAGGGAACCTTCAGATGCCCAGTAATTATTAACAGTCTAATAGCTACCTAATTTCATTACGTTACCACTAAACCATTCAACTACCTCATCAGAAATGCAATAAAGAAGGCCGCAGAAAGGCGCTTTCGTTAGTGGTTAACCCCGCGCGAAATTATCCGCCCGCGTGAAACATTCACCCATTTCGGCCGGCTTAATAAGCACAAAGCACAAACAGCCAGCCGCGCGGCCGGGTTGACTTGTTATTGTCTTCATTACGGGCGCGTAATTGAAAGCAATTCGCGGCGAAAGCGAACTAGGCGCCGCGCGAGCACCAAGTGTAGCCGTTTTCCGTGCCTCGGCAACATTTCGACGGGCGCATTTGGTATGACGCGACGGCAAATTTGACGGCAGTCGCGTGCTGCAAAGGAACGACGAAAACCTCTTATTTATATCTGATCCGATGTCGATTCCTCTGGAACGGTGTACATTCGGGGGCTTATCCTCGAAATTACCCTACATATCGTCGCTCCATAAGTGAGACCTCGCACACGCCAATAAGTAAACTTTTTAGGCCATTGAAAAAACTGAATAACGTTCACGATGTTTTTTCTTTATTGGCTCACCAACCGTATTGGTAAAGTATTGTAAACGTGCAAAAAAATCTTTTTAGAAAGATTCTCAAAAAGATTTACATTTTTTTCCCTCCCCCCCCCCCGCCCGAGACGATTAAAACATGTAGCAATTAGCCAGGCTTAAGTCTGGCTGTGTCTCTGTGTGGCTGCGTGTGTGTCTGGCCATGTGTGCCTATGTATATATGTGTGTCTGACTGTGTGTATGTTTGACGCTCTCTCTCTCTCTCTCTCTCTCTCTCTCTCTCTCTCTCTCTCTCTCTCTCTCTCTCTCTCTCTCTCTCTCTCTCTCTCTCTCTCTCTCTCTCTCTCTCTCTCTCTCTCTCTCTCTCTCTCTCTCTCTCTCTCTCTTTCTCTCTCTCTCTGTGTGTGTGTGTGTGTGTGTGTTCCTCCACGATAGCGTCTAAACGCTTTCTTCGATTGTGCTGAAATTTAACGTGCAGGCGTCATTTGGTTATGGCAATAGTTCAAAAGATTGTGGTTGAAATCGGTCGACCAAAAGGTTTCGCTTATCATACTTTTATTGAAACTTGAAATTCGGTACACAGGTGCCTTATTGGGGTAAAATCACAATGTTTAATTTTGGTTGGTAAATCTTCTATACAAGCAATAGAAATAAATTTGAGGTCCGCAATAAATTAATTAAATACTAAGGCCCTTAAAAGCGGCGACGCTTGCGATGCGTGGATCTTTCGAAATTCGACTTCGAAGGGTCACGGCGATCTGCGTTTGCATTTTTATTTTTAAATTGAACGAGATGACGCGTGTTCGAAATTCAAATTTTCATCGCATTGCGTCGGTTTTAAGCAAAACAGTGTTGATAAACTTCTCAAATAAAAAAGAAAAACAGTTCGCGTTAAATTATTCTATCGAGATTGCCAAGTCGACTAAATTTCTAGGAATTTACATCGATGAAAATATGTCATGGAAAACCCAATTAGACCAGCTTAAGTCAAAATTATGTTCAGCTTTCTATGCGGTATCCAGATTAAGAAAAATATTGGACGAAAAGGAAATTGTGAGTGCATACTATTCTCTGGTTGAATCCCACTTGAGATATGGGATTTTATTCTGGGCAAATGCCACTGATATTAAAGAGGTATTTATTTTACAAAAAAGGGCCCTGAGAGCAATACGCGGATTAAATATAAGAGAATCTTGCAAACCACTATTTCGTGAACTAAAGATCCCCACCGTTTATACCATACTTATTCACGAAAGCCTGTGCAAATTCTATAAAAATAAAGGAAAGCACCAAACTCTTGCCCACATACATTCCCACAATACAAGGCACAAATCGATGTATACTCATAATTCTATACCTGCAACATCACAATTTCAAAGGACAACTCAACACAGAAGCATAACATTGTATAACAGGTTACCAGATGAATTAAGAAATATACAAACATATGCACTATTTAAAAAACTTACCAAGGAATTTTTAATGCAAAAATGTTTATATGGCACGGACTTTTAAAATTTTATATTCACAATTGACTACTTGTTTATTTTATTTATTTTTATTTTTTTTAACTTCCATTTTAATCCTATTCCGAACACTTCATTTTATAGACAATTTACTTACTGATTATGTAACATGATTTAGGAATTATTGCTTTTATTTTTATATTTTTACTCTGATTATTATTTGATGGTTTCCAAATTGGACTCCTTGATTATTATTATTATTATTATTGTTTTTTTTATTTAAAGATTTATACTTTTTTTTTATTTTTGGATTTGGTATGTCTATTTTTGATATTCCTAAATGATCTTTTTGATATTTAGACAATGTAATGGTTGATTTTGTATAGTTTATTGACTTTCAGATTTCTAACGTGATTTAATTTTATTTTTGCCAGATATATGATATGTTTAAAATATGAATATTATAAAAAATGTATTTATTAATTGTAAGTTCTATACCCTTACCGGGTTTTTTGGAATAAAAAAACTTTGAACTTTGAACTTTGAACTTTGAACATATTAACAGGTATTTTCGCTGCTCATCCACTTTATTTATGAAATAAAAATTCATATGAAGTAAGTCCCTGGTTACTTGCCGAGAAAGTCTTAAGGTGACACAACCGATTTTTTTAGCTGTGTAAATTATTTTTAGTTTACTGTACTGACGATTAAAACTGTCAAAGGGTTAAATTGTTTGCGAGGAATTACTGCTAATATAAGCATGTACGTGGTATCACCGGATAAATTCCTTAACGCATGCCTACGAGACGCCACTGCAGTGAGAATCACAAGAAAAATAAGCAAGTTGAGCCCTCGCGACATGGACAGGATGATCCGGAGCGTTATTTTATATCAATAATAATATAAAACGCAATTTTTATGGACGCACGAAGTCTCACATATAGATCACCCATATAATTGTAACAAAAGCAATATTACGTTAGGCAACGACGCGGGCGGGCAAAGTGAATGCCCTACTTTATTATTAGCTGATTTTTAAAATATTATAATATGAAATAACGAAATAATTTAAATTGAGCAATACAATTGTGCATAGATTTTGTTTTCGTTTGTTTTTGGAACAGTTTATCTAAGTCTCTTTTACGTGGAATTTACGTGGCAATTACGTGAAAGATCACGTAGGTAATATCCAGGTAATTTTTTTTAATCCTTAATCCTGAACTGTGAAATCGGTTAGTATATTGAATGAATAATTGCACTCCTCATCTCATCGGCAACAAAATCCCCATCCATACTTGACAGGCTGACGTCAGAAGCTTTTTTCTCAGTGAAAATCCACGGACAATTCGCCGTGTCGTCAGTGGCCACACGGCGAAAGCTTGACTGAAACTGAAACGGAATCACTATGAAAGCTTGACCACAGATATGGCGGCGGCGCCGTCCGGTTTTCCGCCTTGTCCGTGGACAAGCTTCCATAGTGATCCATAACCCTACTGACGATACAACGAATTGACCATGGATTTTAATGGCGAAAAACGCTTGTGGACAAGAGGGCTAAGTTGTCCGAGCGCGCTTACGTCGCCTTAAATCGCGGCTGTATTGCACGTGGTTTTTGACTCTTTTAAATGTTGTGCTCTACGCATTCGTACCTGATTTTTGTAATTGTTGTTGAGCTTTACGTTGCGCCTCATTTATCGCAACATTTTAAGGATTGTATCTTTTTTAGTATTTAGGATACACACTTGGAGCCCAGGGTGAGTTAAGAGCTACTGATTCTCTCGGATCGAAGATTTATCCTATGACATATAATCCCGTTTATGGAAACGTGTCAAATCTGGACAGTCGAAAACCGTGGGTTCATTTCGCACGTGCGCAGTTTGCGACGTCCAAACCGCTACGAATGCCGGAGTGATACTCGGCATGGTGGGCTGTAATTCCCTTAATTTGCGTAGAGAAATGCTCACCATAGCCTTCGCTTTTAAGCTGGTCCGGGGCAAAGTTGATCATCTTAGCATGCTAGCGAAGATTTGTCTCTTTGTTCCGGATAACTACATTCGAGCTCGGTCACATTATTTGCGAAGCCGTCCTCGCAAACCAACTTAAGTCAATGGAGTCTCCTTACGCGTACTTTACGACACATAAATGTGCTATGTTCGACAGCGTCAGATTTGGATATTTTTACTGCGAGGCTGTTTATGCTAGAATAAGATCGATTGTTTCTTTTTATGTATTCTGTTACTCTTACTATTTTTAATGCTTCAGCTTGCATATTTAATGCCTTTTATATTTATGTACTCGTATGTATATTATATCTCAATGAACTAGTGTGTGAACTCAATGAACTAGTGTGTAATGTTGATTTGCTAAATAAGTACTTGCACAAACTTCCATCCTTTTGAATAAAAACCAGATCAATATGGCCGCTATATCTATTTTTAGACGAGCTCTTGGAGTTTCCATTAACTTCGTCAGAAACTGTCGCTTATTTGAGTGCTATTGCTCCCCACACCTGGCATCGATTTAAAAGACGTTTCCATGTCAAAAATTGTATGAAGCCACTCCAATTTATTTTGTGTAACTAAATATGAATATATAAAATCGTTTGCATAGTATTTTGACTCGGTGATAAAGTGATTAATATTTAAAGTTGACGTGATTTTAAAGTTGACGGCATTTTAAAGTTGACGTGACATTTTTTTGACGCACGCTTTCGATTTGAACGATACGGAATAAATTATTACGTTTCTTTTTGTTTCGAGGGGATAAAATCATGTCAGCGCTGTTATTGCCTCTGAAATGATATGACAATTATATAAATGGCGATTTTATTATTATAGTAAAGTATATTTAGAATCTCTTCTCTATGATATATTCATTTCAGCGCTGTTATTGCCTCTGAAATGATATGACACTCATGAAAATAGGGATTTTAATATTATACTAAAGTATATTTGGAATATCTTCTCTATGATATAATCATGTCAGCGCTGTTTTTGCCTCTGAAACGATATGACACTTGTATAAATAGGGATTTTAATATTATAGTAAAGTATAT
The DNA here is from genome assembly GCA_944548615.1 of Micropterix aruncella. Lineage (NCBI taxonomy): Eukaryota > Metazoa > Arthropoda > Insecta > Lepidoptera > Micropterigidae > Micropterix > Micropterix aruncella. The sequence goes on along the minus strand of OX155952.1, from coordinate 32,977,273 downwards.
TTGGAATCTCTTCTCTATGATATAATCATTTCAGCGCGGTTATTGTCTCTGAAACGATATGACATTTGTATAAATAGGGATGGTAATATTCTAGTAAAGTATATTTGGAATCTGTCTTATATGACCAAGGCAAATTGTATTTGCCTTGGTTATCGATATATTTTTGATGATATAATTCAAAATACTGTTTTCCCTCGTAAACCAAACAATAGCACATTTCTTAGAATTCAGGAAAAGCGATTCGAGACAAAATGAAGAGATATTCTATCTAGATCAGCGATTACCAACCTGGGGGGTATCTACACCCAAAAGGGCAAAATGGGGTTTTCTGAGGGTTAAAGATAAAACAAGGATGGATCATCGTTCAACCAGAAAACAACATTAATTACACAGTCTCATCTCAATCAGATCTAACCTCTACCTAATTACTAATCATTAGGGATTAGTTAGCGAATTCGACAATTTTAGTTAATGATATTTTCTGTAGCGATTGGAATAGGAGCACGACTTACGATGTGTATTGGCTGAAACTGCATCGAATATAAAACGGATTGTAGAAACTAAACATTTATTTTTTGCAATTTAAAGACAAAATGCAATAGTTAATTTATTTTGAAAATAATATTTTTTGGGGTATTTGCTAATACCTAACCCGCTTTATGGGTTAGGCTTCAAAAACAGGTTTGGAACCGCTGGTCTAGATCATCTTGGATCGATTGACAATCATCAGGTGTTAACAGGTGCATACGATTAGGTCAGGGTCTATATTATATCAAAAATTAGCTTTTCAAATTGTTATGTTCTTTTATATATTATTATTATTCAAGGCACTTCTGTACATGTATGTAGTATCATTATATTAAAATATGTCACTATATGTAAGTACTTATGGTTGTTCAACGTGTAAATAGTCGAACAACCGGCGGGATCGTAACCGTAAATAAATAATAATAAAATAAATAAATAGATTTTAATATGCGGGTACTTCACAAAATGAGACAAAATCGATGCGCGCAAATCCTTCAAAACATCAACACGTAATCAGATATATGGCTGTAAAACACCGACTGACCTGTGATGGCTCCTCGCCTAGCTGAAGTTCCGGCACTGCTACGGACCCTCGAGGTTCCTGCTGGTGGATTTTTCACGCAAGTCTCTTCGACAATGCCTCACACTAAACTCACTCGACGCGGATTAGTTCCTTCGCGGAGTTTTAACTATGCTTTTGCGGAGCGGTTCAATAAATAAAGCGGTAAATAAAGCGGTTCAGAGTCGCGAAAGTATGCAAAACCTCTGATAAAAATATATATGTGCAGTCGTCGTGACGGCGCGGCGGAATAATTGTGAACACTAGCGGCGGGTAGGCATTTTTGAGCGATCGCAGTACTGGCGGCGTTGAAGTAGTTGTTCTTCTTCTTCGGAGTCAACATCTGTTAGTGAAATCGAACATCCACATATACTAATTAAATGCTGATGCAAAAGATACTTTGCGCGCAACCATGCTCCCCACCTTGGAAACTCGCATAGTTTTCAATAAAGAGAAGATAATGTTATATAAAATATAATAAGATATGTATATGTATGTATATATATTGCGGTTAATTAATAGCGGTTGAATATAATCTATTGAGATTGTTTGTGGGCGGTTGAATATTGGCGGTTGAAATATTGGCGGTTGAAATATGCGGTTGATTATTGGGAAGGGATTGGATAAAGCTTCACTACAGGGCGTTTGAAGGTTCCAAACCTTGTTTTCACCAGAGCAACTCTAACTACACCGTCGGTGCCTGGATAAACTGCTGTTATTCTACCGAGTGACCAAGTTAGAGGGGGGGTATCCTCTTGACCAACCAGCACGATTGTTCCTATTTGAACAGGGCGATCTGGACTAGACCATTTCTGCCTGACTTGCAACGTGTGAAGGTACTCAGTACTCCACTTTTTCCAATATGAATGGACCATGCTGTCCAATAGTTTCTTTCGATTGGTGAGACTGATACGTTCATCAGACAAGTCAGATGCGGGCAAACATTGTAGCGGTGTGGACATAAGAAAATGAGCGGGCGTTAGGATATCAGGATGTGGATCCGTCGAAATTACACAAAGTGGACGTGAATTCATGATGCTTTCAATTTGCACAAGAACAGTCTGTAATTCCTCATAAGAGAGTATTTGACTACCAATAACTCTATACAAATGAGTTTTGAGACTCTTTATGTTGGACTCCCACATAGATCCGAAATGCGGTGTTCGTGGTGGTATCATTTTCCACTCAATGCGACGTTTTGTAAGTTCCTCATTGAAGGAGTTCTGATACTGAGAAGTAAGTAGAAATTTATACATTTCGTCCAGTTGTGCTTTCGCACCAACGAAATTCGTCCCATTGTCTGAATACAAACAGGAAACTGGACCGCGGCGTGAAATGAAGCGCTTAAACGCGACTAGGAATATATATGAAGTTAAATCTGAAACGAGCTCAATATGTACAGCTTTGGTCACAAGACAAACAAACAGACAGATGTATGCTTTCTGTGATTGTTGACCGCGACGGCGCGTGAGCGTAATTCGAAGTGGACCAGCATAATCTACACCGGTGTGCACGAATGCTTTCGCTTCTTGGACGCGGTAAGTCGGAAGATCAGCCATTTTTGGCGTGGGGTGCGTAGGCTTCACGCGGAAGCACGCGTTGCACTGACGCACAATCTTCCTGATAGTAGTTCTGGCATCCAGTATCCAGTAGCGTTGACGAAGAATTGACATAAGCAGACCAGGTCCCGTGTGACAATTAATTTTATGAAAATGGTTTATTATAAGACCAACTACTTGATCCTGTTTTGGCAAAAGAGCGGGATGCTTAGCTTCGAATGGTAAGTCGGATTTACATAGTCTTCCTCCTATACGTATAATTTCGTCTTCGTCAATGAATACACTCAGATTTTGGAGTTTCTTAGATAATCTTTGATTTAGTTTTATGCGATGGATATCTTCTGAAAAGTGTACTCGCTGTACTGCTTTAATGACAGCTCTTTCAGCGAATAACATCATTCCGACAGTTCCAATATTAGGTAGCCTCTTTATAAATCTAAATACAAGGACAAGAATGCGGAGTAACTTCTCCCAAGAAGATATTCTCTGAGACAAGTCATAGCATATGGATTGTTCACATTGAACGACAGCGGTAAATGTTTTTAATTTGAATTCAGGAAGCTTATCACACTCGATGTGAGATGAAGTCTTTTTAGGCCACTTAGTCGGCGCAGACATAAGCCACGAAGGCCCCTTCCACCAAAGTTCGTGAGATATGAGCTGAGAAGGCAACATACCACGCGAGAGACAATCACTAGGATTTTCGACACCTGCGACATGTCTAAAGTTAGTTGGAGTTAAATTCTCATGACATTGAGCTACGCGGTTACTCACAAAGACAGACCATCGATGGGGCGATGAATTTATCCATGCGAGCGCTATAGTAGAGTCCGAAAATGCATAGACTCCGTTGATTGAAATGCGGGTCTCATAAGTATCTAGAACTATTTTAACTAGTTTAGACATTAAAAGAGCGGCACAAAGTTCTAAGCGAGCTAGTGTTGTTATTTTTGTGGGTGAAACCTTAGATTTGGAACACAAAAGTCTCACTGTTATGTTGTTTGCAGGATCGGTAATATGCAAGTATATGACACATCCATAGCCTTTTAGACTTGCATCACAAAACGCGACGATATTGACAGTACATCCATTTGATACTCCAATATGTCGTGGAATCCTCAAAGTATCTAGTAAAGGGAATTCTTGTACAAGAGCAGAAAAGTGATTAATTATGTGTTCGGGTGGTGTTTCATCCCATCCAATATTGCAAAGCCAAAGTTCTTTGATCAGCAATTTAGCATAAAGTATGACTGGAGCTACCAAACCTAGAACGTCAAATAAGCGAGCGACTAATGAAAGTATGCTTCGCTTTGTACACTTCTCATCAAATAGAGAAGTAGTTATGGAGAATTGATCATTAGCGGGTTCCCATGAAAGGCCTAATACCCTCGACGTAGCATTATCATCAGAAAAATCTACAGATGTTCGATGCGAGTCAGGGAGGCTCTCAAGGAGTGCAGGTGAATTACTTGTCCATTTCACTAGATCCATGGACGCAGATTTAAATAAGGCGATTAGTTCTTGAGATAGGCGTTTAGCGGTGTCTTCAGTAGGGGCGGAATGAACTAAATCGTCCATATAGAGCTGTGACTCAGCTATCTTTGCTCCTTCAGGATAGCGGTGCACATTCTCTGCAGCTAGATGGCGTATACATCGCATGGCTAAATACGGACTGGGTTTAAGCCCAAAGGCCACGCGATCAAAATTATATGTACGGACGGGTTCATTGTCACTAAAGCGGAATAATATTTTTAAGTATTTACGATGGTCTTCAACAACACCAATCTGTAAATACATCTGTTTGATATCGGCGGTCATCGCAACAGGAAATAAACGAAAATTTATCAAAAGTAAAAATAAATCAGCCTGTAGATTAGGACCAGCATAGAGGATGTCATTAAGTGACAATCCTGTATGAGTTTTTGCACTAGCATCCAACACAATACGAGGAAGTGGCTTGTCTGCCCGGACGACGGCATGATGCGGAATAAAGTAACCGTCGACATTATTATCAGATTCAGGCACTTCGGATAGGTACCGGTTCTGAATGTAATCCATAATAACTTCATTATATTTTACGCGGAGCATAGGGTCGTTTTTAAACTTTCGTTCCAGAGCGAGAAGACGGCTATATGCAACGGTTCGAGAATTACCTAAATCGGCAGGACTCTTTGAGAAAGGTAGCGCAACAGAATACCTACCTTGCTCATCGCGAGATACGGATGCGGTGTATATATTTTCACATTCCGTTTCATCCGGACTGAGAAAGCGTTTCGTGGGCATTTCTTCTAATTGCCAAAATTTATGTAAACATGCTTCAAGATCATTGAGAGCAAGAGCGGTGACGGAATAAGCATTCTTTGGATGCGGATTTCTATGAGGATAATCCCCCATCAGAACATATCCAAATGCGGTTAAGATTGCGGGCGGAGCGTTAGTTTTAGATTCCACCTTAATTCCCAAATAAATATATGGGAATAATTGGGCACCTAATACTAAATGTATGGTTCCTGGAATGTTCCAAGTGAGATCAGCTAGTGGTAGATTATTTATATGTGTCATGTCACACGTCCTTTCGATATAGTGTGAGGGCAGTTGGTCAGTTATACAATCGACCACTAAAGCGTGAATATTATATTTATTGTTAGGTTGAAAGCGAGACTCTATGTTCAAATACACAAAGCCATGGATTGGTTTTGACGATAAACCAACACCTTTTATATATGAATTATTAAGAGGGATAATATTTAAATTTAATTGTTGGCAACACTCAACAGTCACTAAATTATTTTGTGAACCATTGTCAATAAGACATCTTACTATAATTTTTCCATTAGCATTATTAGGCTGGGCATATACTTGTGCGGTGGATAGAAGTATAGTAGGAGATGGTCTTGACTCAACCTTGAGCATTAGTCACGTATTGTTTTGGAGTGGCTGCGAAGGATGAGATAAATTCTCGGAGGATTTAGGAGACTCCATATAATTCGTATGAGTATGCAATTGCGTCGTTTGCAAATGCGTCTCGTTACCTTTTGCAGATCCTTTATTTAAGGATGTATTCTTTTCGAAATGCAAATAAGTATGATGTCGTTTTTGACAAAGGTTACATACATGCCGTGAATTACATGCAGAGACAGCGTGTGAAATACTCAAGCAGTTGACACAACCATTTTTTGATTTAATGTAGTCAAACCTTGCCTGCGGTGAAATCATATTTTTAAATTGAGTACATGCGTAAAGGTGTGAGTGATCCTTATTAGCGCATAGCACACATGAAGCGGACGAAGAGGCTATGAAGGCTTTTGACGTTTGAGGGCGTCCATTTGCGGCTGAAGGTCTCGTGGATGTGCCTGGGATTCGTGGATTGGAACCAGAGTAATTGCTACTAGATCGTTCCAATATTTTCACTTGATCATGAACGAAAGCAATCAAGTCTTCAGATGACGGAATTTCTTTCTGGCGGACTGACATTTCAAAATTTTGTATTGTTTGTGTGTCAACCTTTCTTAGAGCACAATGCAATAAAATGAAATCGAATGGGTCTGCTATTTCCAATTGTTTGATAGCGGAGATCGAAGCTGAATATTTTTCAATAAAAAGATTAAGACTATTTGCGGTGTTTTGGCACATTTTAAGATCCAAAATATTATTTAAATAATGTGTGCCCAATGCACGTTTATCCTGATATTTATTTACTAAACTGTTCCATAATATTTTATAAGTTTTACTCGTAGGTACAATACCTGATGTTATTTGTATTGCATTATGAGTCAATTTTCCCATAAGATACTGGACGCGCTGTGAATCAGTCAGCTGATTGTTATCATGTATATTCGCCTTAAATGATTCATAAAATTGCGACCAGTTTTCCATCTTCCCATCGAAGAAAGGAATTTCAATTGGCGGCAGTTTAATAACACATTTATCATTGGACGCGGTGGCTGTGTGTTTTGACACATCAGCTGATATGGAGTTTATTTTATTGCGTATACGTTTCACTCGAGAATACAGGTCTTCAAATGCAAACAGAGATTTATGACTGACTTTAAAATCTGGATTTATTTTTAAGTTTATAATATTCATTTCATCAATTATTTGTTCATATTTCATCTGCCAGTCATCAATAGTTTCTGTTTCAGCCATGAAATTTTCATTTGCCCTTGATTCGAATGAAGTAGAAGAAGAAATTGTTTTTGATAATGTAAACAAGTCATTCATTCGTTGAAAAATAGCTTCCTTCTTCGAATGTAATAACTCTAATTTCTGTTCATCTGCGATGTTCGCCATTATAAGGACTAATATAAAGAGATGAAATAAATTATGATAATATAAGAAAATATTATAAGTATAAATAATATATACAAAATAATAGACAAGTAGAAAATAGTATAAGTATAAATTATAAATATATATCGTACGAAAAATCTATAGAAATTTTACCAAAATTACGTAAAAAAGACTATAAATCACATTTACATAGAAGCTCTACCAATGTTACGTAAAACTATCTAATAAATTTACAAAGAATAGGCACTTTATTCACCAAATTTACGTAAATAAAGCATCCATATGCGGTATTCGAAATATAATTTCGCCAAACAAATACGCAAAATTTACTATATCTAAACTGGATTTATATCCGAGCTCTAAAGGACCAATAATTATGGTTGTTCAACGTGTAAATAGTCGAACAACCGGCGGGATCGTAACCGTAAATAAATAATAATAAAATAAATAAATAGAATTTAATATGCGGGTACTTCACAAAATGAGACAAAATCGATGCGCGCAAATCCTTTAAACATCAACACGTAATCAGATATATGGCTGTAAAACACCGACTGACCTGTGATGGCTCCTCGCCTAGCTGAAGTTCCGGCACTGCTACGGACCCTCGAGGTTCCTGCTGGTGGATTTTTCACGCAAGTCTCTTCGACAATGCCTCACACAAAACTCACTCGACGCGGATTAGTTCCTTCGCGGAGTTTTAACTATGCTTTTGCGGAGCGGTTCAATAAATAAAGCGGTAAATAAAGCGGTTCAGAGTCGCGAAAGTATGCAAAACCTCTGATAAAAATATATATGTGCAGTCGTCGTGACGGCGCGGCGGAATAATTGTGAACACTAGCGGCTGGTAGGCATTTTTGAGCGATCGCAGTACTGGCGGCGTTGAAGTAGTTGTTCTTCTTCTTCGGAGTCAACATCTGTCAGTGAAATCGAACATCCACATATACTAATTAAATGCTGATGCAAAAGATACTTTGCGCGCAACCAACTTATTTATAATTGTATTATATATGTTTTTATAATATAAATTTATATACAGTTTATATATTATATACGTATGTTTAATTACAGTATCTAAGAACATTGATGAATATTTAAACTCAAATATTATATCCTGTTTTTCTGGCTTCAGATTTTTATATATAGTTTAAAGTAACTACTTTTAATTCTTACAATTACTAAATTAATAATAATTCCAAAACAAACCTTTTCGGCAGGCAATATAAAATTTCTGTCGGTACCACTATACCGGGTTATTCCCGGTATCCAGGTGGTTATTCCCGGTATCCATATCTATCAGATCTGAATCCCTTTCCGAGTTAGGCATCAAAATTTGTAGCGTCCGTAGCCCCGTTGTCATCGGTTCTCCTCGTTGTTACCGAAGTTAAGCAGCGGCGGGCGCGGTCAATACTGAGATGGGTGACCGCCTGAGTGTTTGACTGCGTGATGCTACAAATGCCCACCTAGAAGATGGTGCTAATAGGCAACAAGGCGGGTTCCACAAAAAGGCATATGTCTTGTGGGTAAAAAAAAAGGAAAGGAAATGTTTAATTATTAATTATTAGGCTAAGCGAATGTTTTTTTATGTAATTAAATGTTAATCTGTTATGGGCTGTTATAAATCTGTTATGGGCTGTTATAAATAAATAAATACAATTTTATATCGTCTGCGGAAAGTACGAAATTACAAAATTTAAACATTGCAAACAATTTTAATTTTATTTTAGCGCTGTCTAGGCTTCGTGTGCATTAATCATGTTGTTTCCAATTTCAAATTCGCAAGTAAGTTATTCTAGTTTGTTCTCGGGGCGTGGTTGGCGCGGCGGTGGAAGGAGGAGATTCCGCCTGCGCGCAACAACTTATCGCAAAGGCGCGACCTCCGAAGAAGAAAAATGAGGGAAAAGCAATATAAACGTCATGTTTGAACTTGTGTCGGAGGGGATATCAGGGGGCGGCCGCACGTACGGGGTCCGCTGCGCACGTTGAATTCAAATTTTCGTCAATTTCGCGTCCGCTGACGCGCCATTCTCTACGTGACCCAGCCGAGATCGTTGTCACATGTGCGTCCGCCTTAACGTGCCTCGATGGATGACTCCCGCTGATATATCGCGCGTGCAATTGTGTAATTATAGCTCGCCCCTTGAATTATGCATATGTTCAAAGGGTAGGGTTCCTAATGGTACCGAGCAGCTTGGGTGGTGTTGGTCAAAAATCTGTGTCATCTGGCCTGCCCAACTCAAGGTTCAACTCCTACCTGGTGGCCACCTCGAAGAGGGGCTTACGATGTCAGGGACGCTGTGAGCTTCTGACACGGTTGTTATCATGCAGTCGGAGGCGGTTGGGATTAGAAGATCGCGGATTCGGGGGAATACCTCGGGCGGAACTGGGTAGTTGGTGTACCATTTGAATTGGTAGGTTTTGAATGCCCAGCTGACAAATAACCAGAGGGGTACGTTTCCTATGAAAGCGTAGGGTAGTTGTTGACCTTACGTCTTTAGCCCTTGATTCGATGTGTCGGCCATCCGATCCCATGGCGGGCAAAGGGCGTCGCGGTCCACAAAATATTAAAACTGAATAACCGGTTGCGTCATGTAAAGGCCGCGCAAGCGACCTCGAACCAGTGATCAGATCGGAGGGACGGAGAAATCTGGCCAAATCTGGTAGTAAGGGCGTGAGGTTGGCACGTTGGATTCGTATTTCAGAGCCCTCGCGGTAAGGCGTCGACTTCCTACGGGTATGTTGGCGGAGCTAGACTGAGGACGGTGTTGGTCCTGAGTCACTGTGTAATCACCTCCCGACTGAAAGAAAGAACTATATCGTTATAACAGCCTAAGGTGTCCGGTCCGCCTGTTGCAGATGACAGCTCCAGTGTTCCAACGGTAGGCCAAATCGAAATCTTTGGCGCTAAAACTATTTCGTTTTCATTATCGACTTTAAATTATTTCATATTGAAATCACCCAAATTTTACTCACAAAAATTGCGATGGCGGAGCACTGTTAAATTGACCAGGCGCGGCGGCGGAAAAACGCCTGCGGCGAGATGAGTAGTAACAAAATTATTTATTCCAATAGATAATAATGCTCTATTCGGTAAAAAATATTTCATCTACACATACAAAATTCAATCTAGATTTTTCAGCTGAAACCACTACGCCAGCCGCCGAGAAAAATCTCTGACTCCCTCACTGCCATGGCTAAGGCAAAAAGTTATGGGTTATTGCTTTACTATTTTTCCAATATGCACAGTACCGTGCGAATTAATTGGAACGAAATGTATTTTTCTTCAAAAGTGCTTCATTGGACGTAAAAATACAAAAACAGTACTGGTAGTTATAGATATTTAGTTTTATTATATGTAGAATGTATCCTGATTTTGCTTTGATAACACCTTTCACTCTTGTAGGCATATAATTTACCAGGTTTTGACAGCTTTTTTTCAGTTCATCATCGTGGAACCAGACTTGAATTACTGCACTGATCATCTTGGTTTTTGCCGTAAAATCCATCTTGGAAAGCCGTTTTTTGCAAATGGCCCAGAGGTTTTCGATCGGGTTGAAGTAGGGGGAGACAACGAAAACCAAGATGATCAGTGCAGTAATTCAAGTCTGGTACCAAGATGATGATCTGAAAGGAAGCTCTTTAAAACCCTGGTAAAGTCTATGCCTATTTAAGTGAAAGGTGTTATCAACGCAAAAGAAGGGCACATTATATATTAAAATACATTCTATATTAAAATAAACAAACAGTACCTATTGGTAGTTACCAGTACTGTTTTTGTATGTTTATGTTCAATAAAGCACTTTCCGAAGAAAAAATACTCTTTGTTTCAGTTAATTCGCATGGTACTGTAAATAGATTTCGATCTTGGAGCTTCAGTGGCTGCCAAATATACATTTTCAATCTTGATCAACTGAATCCAATCTAGCAAATTGCGAGCGAACACATTGTACATACTGTGCATCTGAGGCAACTTAAACAATAAGGAGAAGCCTTTAGATCTTTCTCGTAGCTTGTAGCTGCGGGCATTTTGTAGGGATCATTTTCTGTATCTTCTGTTAAATTACTCCGGTTTACATTATCAACAATCACATCAAGATCACGCATGCTTATGTATCCTACATATATCCATGCACGGAAGCTCACTTCCCGTGATTTATTTGCTTATGAAAAAATACTGATTTGACCTACTGACGCAGAGTTTACATAGATCTATTACGTCATGCCGTAACAAGATCGTTGATATGCTGTTTCTTTCCACATCCATTCGCTCGAATATAATAAGTCCTTTTTAGCCTAAGGGGAAATATGCTCCCCTATATGCTCGACTAGAGCCCTTGACCTTATTATTTCATTGTCATTTACGATAGGTAGGTATATTCGTCGAGTATCTTTTGCGGCTCGATTATAACGAAGCAGACATATCTATGACCATTACCCTTCCCATTCGCTTCGGTTTCTAACTCAGCCGGCCAGACCGTGTAGCTCCTCGCACGATACCGCTTGGGAAATTTACTCCCTTCTAAAGGTCAACGAGACTCGAAAATCTCAAAGCGTATTTGGTTAGTCTTCGGGGTCTGCGCGCGTATTTCTAAATAAACGCCCGCTCCACTTTATGCCCTCGCGCCGAGTGCTAATTAAGAGATATTTAGTTCAGTGTTTCGGACGTTAAGTTACGGCCCGGACGGCCCCGCGGTGCGGTCATTGTGGTTTTTGTGTGTGAACAGCTGCGTTGATGAGTTTTATGAAGAATGCAAGGTTTTTGTAGGGATAGTAGTAGACCTATGCGAGTTTTGCGTGAGTTGGCAGATTATGTGGATTCTAGCGCGTAAAAACAACGATATGTAGCGCCATCGAATTTACGTGTAATATAATCCCCTAATCAAAATTACTTTATATAGAATTTATATTTTTTCCTTACTGGCCGCATTGGTCTACTACTTACTTTGGTCTACTACTTTAGCCTACTTTAACATGTTTAGCACGGCATTGATTATACACCTTGAGTTTTTAGTTACCGGCATCTTTGAAGGGGGTGAATCAGTACGAGCAAATAAACAACTTTTCATAAAAATATGTGACAGAAACATCAAAAAATTGTTATTTGTTATTGAAAATTAGTTTTTTTTATAGTATAAAATGCGTTGAGTACGATGCGTCATCTAACGGTAGGTAAAATATCGCTAATATTGTGTATTAGCGATATTATACCTACCACTAGATTGCGCAGTGCGCTCAACTCTTCTCAAACTTTTTTTTAATAGATAGGATTTACAAATCGAAGAAATAAAAAGACTAACATTCTTTTCCATTTTTTTTTCTTATTTTTTTACAACGCTATACAACGATTTGGTCATTCTTGTGAAACAGTGATATGCAGGTGACGATAATAGCAGGGACGACAAAACCAATATCAATTTATTTGGCTATCTATAAGAAGACCTAATGAATTATTGTTTATAGAGGACCGAATATTTATAACAACCCCAAAAATTTTACAAATGATAATAATAATAACATCCAATTATTAGTTACATCTGTCTCATTCTTTGAAGAGGCTGACTACACCACGGAAATAATATGGAGAAAAAGAATGTAATCTATTAGTGTATTTGAACTTTGAAGTGCGTATTACGTATTGAATAAAAATAAAATACAAACGGAGCTGCCATGGAATTCACCGACCAAAAATCGGGCCCATCATATATAATTATTACACTTCTGGGAGGTGAAGGGTGGATTCCGGACTAACGACCGGCGGTGGTAGGTTTAGGACAGCTGTCTCGCCACATGTGAGCGTTCACCTTACCACCCATTCACTCCCCCTTCGAAGCCTTTAGAATTTGAGATGCAGAAATCGCGGTTTTAGATAATTTTTCTAGAGAGGAGTTGATTATTTTCCTGGAGAGACCAAGATCATTAAAAAGGTGAAACAAAGATTTAGCTGGCAGGCCACGAGCGCCTACTTCCACCGCGTTAAGGTGAACAGTGAAGCCGTTCCGGGTGACGGCATTTGCGAGGTCATGGTATTTATTTAATTTGTACTCGTGGTCTTTTGGGATATTTGATTCCCAGGGATTTCCCATGGATGCCCTATACACCAAATTTAAAAACGTAAATAATATTAAAATAATATGAGCTAGAATTTAAAAATTTGTTTGTTATTTTATTATGATTTTGTACCATATAGCTGTATTTAGAGTTTCATTTGCAGTGCGCTCCCATACTGTCTTACCTCGAAAGTCGCAATAGTATACATATTAATGAACATTATACTTTATGGAAATCATAAGTGCCATCTAAGCGTAGCATTTCTTGGTGAAATCCTGGTTGCCAAATTGTAGTACGACGCTGAGAAATGTAATATGCTATGTAATCAATGAGAGCGGCATAGTCTACCAAACATTTCAATTAGGGGCATGCATAACCACTGGTTCAAATTAAAAATATCCCAAGAGGCAGCTTAACTAATTGGTGGGTCATGGCGCCTCTTGAGAACAGTCGCCATATATGTAGAGACATTTGTTTACTATACAGCGCCACCTGGTGAGCGGCGACACGATCCACGAGTAAAATGGTGCATACAGTACTAAAATAGTATTTAATTAGCATGGATCGAATATAATAATAATCGGTTGTGCCACCCTAAGACTTTCCTGTCAAGTAGCCAGGAACTTAATTCATCTGAATATTAATATCATAAAGCAATTACAATTTGCCAAGTGCGGTATTTTTTTTATTTTTAAGCTATTGCATAGCTTTTATCGCGGGCCTAGTAGGCCAGCGCGGCGACCGAATGAAGAAATTTCTTAACGAAAATTAATGATTATAAACTGATAATTACGTCCAAACGAGTACTGCTTACGATTCGAAAAAAATACATGTTAAACAAGAACATTTTCCTAATATTCTTAGCTTTGAATATTTTAGATTTTGTTTATATTACATAGTGTAATTAATTTGTGAAATTAGGTCTAACCGAACACAAAAAACGATTACTACGCAAATACTATCTGGCGTATTATTATGAAACCTGCACCATTTTAAAGATAAATTATATATCTTTTTATCTACGATTTTTTTCGAATAATCCGTTTTTTTTTTTGCTTTATCTATTAAAAATTCGTGCGGGGCGCTCTATCGGAAGACGTTTAAATTATTCCGAATCATTTGCTACCGCAGCCGCAAATGATTCGGAATAATTTCAACGTTTTCCGATAGAGCGCAGTTAACTGATATCAGAAAAAATAAAATAAATAAATAATTATAATTGCATAAGTTGTTAAAAATGCTATGCAATAGCTTTACGGCGGCAGTCCCCGAATGCCACACGTATTTTTTTATTTTTATTTTAAACAACATGATTTACAGACGAATGGCTATGATATTCGGTATACAGTACAATAAAACGTGCAGGAAAAACAAGTTGAACCCATAGCCGTTGGCTCGTCGCATACCTAACTGAGCAAGAACGCCCGTATCTAGGGATGCTGATATTTGACTTAGCATATTGCGAGCTGACATGTATGACATTCGGTTATATAATTATTAATGGTATAAAGTTCAAAACATTCATTCTTGCATAATACAAATACACAAGCAAAAAGAGTTATACCAACATACAAAAAAAAAAATAGTAGTAAGAAATTATTATTAAACCCAACGCCATTATATAGTAATTGTGTCGGTATTGCCACCCGCGTGAATTATTAGAGTCAGATATTAATGTCACACCACTTTTACGAACGCACTTTGTGTTAATGCGAGTAGGATTGAACTTGCTCACCTGCTCGAGAGTCTCAAATAACCATCTGCCGAAAAACTACTCTGTGTTTTCCTTTCCGCTCGCCTCCGGTGAAACCGCCATTGCCACACGCTGCGGGCATGGTCTTCGATTCCCTACATGAACCACACCTTGGTAACCTGGTATATTGTTAACTCTAATCGTTGTTAAGGTGGTAACCCTAAAGATAAATACCAAAGGACCATTGGTGTAAATAAATATTTTATCAGATGCCTCTTTATTAACAAGATCAAAAGAATCAATTCTGGTAGTTAGGCTGGCTTAGCTATCAAGTTTATGTTCGATCATTAATTTGAAAGAACTAAAAATTGAAATTTTACTAACCCTCGAATTTCATGCGACAATCTTTGGTGAGCGTATTTAGTCATTTGCCTTGATATTTATTATGTTTCTAGTTGGTCCTTTATCAGCAACAATATTTTTGTCAGTGGCCTCGCTTTCTTTAGTGTTAGATTTCAATAGAAATGATTCCCTCATTTTTAATCAGAGTGCGTAAGTTAAAACCAGCTGGGGGTGCGAAATGAAGGAATCAGCTAGGTGACACAAAGCTCAAAGCATCCAACGTTTGTGTCTCTTTGCACCAGATTTGCCCATTGTGATGTGAGAGCGTGTGCATCAAGACGGAGCAAATTTTCATCTCGTCAGTAAATACGAAAACAAAGTGTGTCGCTGAAAACCGGAGCGGCTGGGGGCGGGGAGGGGCAGGAAGGAAGGGGGAAAAGGGAAGAAAGGAACGAATTATCTCAGCATTTTCCTTCCCACTCCTGCAAATAGACCGTTCTTTACTGCCGCTGCCATTCATTCGTGACTAACATATCTACCCTTTTTGTACAAGATAAGGAAACCAATTTCAGCGCCTTACTTTTATATTTAAAGCAACACGGTTTTGTAATGGACGTCTCCTTATTTTCACTCGCACATACTGCATGCGAAAGGGGGAGGGGGAGGGGGGGGGGGAGGGGGGGGGGGGAAGGATCGCGGAGGACTTTTTTGTTTATAATTGTGATTACAGTAGATAAAACGTTAGAGCAACTTTGGATGGTACACCTGCGATACTGATGATGTGAAACATTTCTGATTGTATTGCTGATTACAGTAGATTAAAATTGTCATTACAGTAGATAAAACGTTAGAGCAAACGTTGGATGATACACCTGCGATTCTGATGCATTATGTGAAACATATCTAACAATCTAAAATTGTCTCAAATTCGAGAATTGCTAACATTTGGTATTAAAAGTTGTATAGAATTGAATTAGTATGTAAGCATCGTCACTGAGAAAATATAACAGTGTAATGCACGGAAATACGCATGTTTCAACAAGGCAACATGTTTCCTATACATGAAAAAATCTGACTGTGGTCCATATGTATGAATTAACATGAAGCGTAACGGTGTTCGCGTGACGGCAGATATCGAGTCGTAATATTAAAACCTAATGTTATTTCATTACGTCGCGACCTTATGACCTCGCTTCTGATATGACAGCATGTATACGTATGGTTATAGTCGGAAATATGAATCATGTTGAAACTATAGTATACTGTTATTTCAGTATTACCCGAAAGGAAAAGGTTGATACATATAATTGAGTAATGAAGTCTCATTAAAATTCCGTCTAATTTAACAAAAAACAACGTTATTCTGTATAAAACCGTAATAACAAAATGGTAATGTAAGAATTAATCCAATATTTTTCTCATTGTATACTGCTGAAGACAGGTGACGGCGCAATTTTGCTTGATCTAGGCTGATCGTGGAATTATACTAAGAATAACTGAGACTAAATATTCTAAAAATATATGTTTTTAGTTTTGGAGCGTACAGCTACGAACATAAAACTGTTTTTGTTCTATATAATACCTGGTTGCTATACGGTAAATCCCTGGAAGTCTTCGCCGTCCCGTTGAATCTAGCCTTTGATTCCTCGCGCAATAGACGGTTTTTGCGATATTTTCAATTCGCGATTACGTGTAAGTTAATAATATATTATATATACATATAATTTTTTTTACCATTTACGTCAAAACAACTGTAAATATAGTCTTATGTAATTTGAACCGCGGCAACTAATGCAGGCTTGCATCTAAACGTGTCTGTCAGACCTTGTGTACTTAAACGTGCGAATGCTGGCGACACGTGTTTGTAGCGAAGCAGACAGCGGAGCGACAGTGACAATGAGACTGTTTTATTATTGAAGCTTCTATTGATGTACTTGGATTAAACATTGATGAATCTCGCCGAATGACAATCTCGCTAGATTGGCATCCACCGATGATAAACGAGTCGCTGCGTTTGAAATAGGCTGGTGGTTTCGATGTTTTTCCTGCCACCAGTACATACGGGCTCACCCCGGCCGCACCGATCAACACACTCTTCATCGAACTTTCCCATAGAATGGTACGTTCTATTAAACCAAGACACTAAGGTGGTCCGGCTTTTTAAAAAAAATCGCCTCTTCTTGATGCGGCCGATAGTAGTGTGGTTCCTCGTACGCCGAGTGCAATATCTTCTTGGTCCGCCCTTCTGCTGTCATCTAGATCCCGAGATGGTAGATTTTACAAAATATAATTAGGTTTTATATGGATCACAGTTTTAATTGTACCATGGGAAATTGTTAAATCGACATCTAAGAAAATAACTTACGATTTGGAAATGGTATGTGGGAAATTTCCGAAATTATTTGTCGTCGAGAAAGGTTGTTAGAGTAAATTGTCCGTGTGGCGAAATCATTATTATGTCATCAAAAAAAACTATAAGGGTTTGAATTTGATGAATTTCCGATCAGTCTTTAATTCAAAGAATTAGAACAGAAAAATGGAAGGCACGCGGTGAAAACATAAAAAATGTTTGCCAATTTTAGATACACTAATTGATGAACAAGTAATTGGCGTGCCGAGACTTGAAAATTCTACAGACAAAGAACAGGCGCAGGCTATTTGGAAGGTGATCTTAAATATAAATCGCGGAAAGAAAGTCCAAATTCTCTGTTCTGATACTACGGCTTCGAATACAGGTCGTTTTAATGGTGCTTGTACCCTCCTGGAGCGAAGTCGGTTATATCTGATGACAATCGATAATATAAAGCCTTCCCATTAAAACTCTTCGATACTAAAATAACCATGGCTGCTTTTTAGTAAAAAACAATTAAATGCATAGATACATATAGGGTAAAGAGACTTTTTTTCTATCCTCGCTGACCATCGCGATCGCTAAAAAGCACTTTTTCAATTTCCTCGCCCAATTTCATGTTGATTGATTCCGCCCAGGATATATACCTAACGATATATAAAAACCCTTAGGGCATTCTTAAGGTAAAACTGGATGCCTTCGCCTTTCCGTACCCGAGTCACCATATTTGTCTTGCTCCCTCAAACCCTTCCTCTCTTCGCCATTCCCCGCTCACCCTACTCATGTTACTCGCTCAATCAAAAGCGCCCAGCGATATCACCCTTTCGATGTTCCTTTTACGATACCTTCTTAACGGAGATACATCATTATTTTCGTTGCCCCTTAAGTCGTGTCGCGACGTACTACCGGAGAATTGTGTCCGCGGGGAATTTAAAAAATATAGACGTATGACGACGCAGAAAATATTGATAAATAAATTCGTTTGGTTCTGATTCCGGGTTGTTAGGAATCATGTTATTTCTCCGTATTCGTTTACTCATTTTCTAGCTTTCTTATTTATTATGATTTTACATTTTTTTTTTTGTAATTTTACGTTTTTGATTATGCGTAGACTAGTGCACATAGGAGATATATAGATAATTTCCCTAAAAGTCGCTTGATTTTCGCATGTTTACCAACAAAAATAACCACCAATATCTCCCAAGAGTTGAAACGGTATATTTGGTAACATCCTGTATAATTGCATCATACTCGCATCCAAATATTTGGTATACTTTTTATCCGCCATCGCACAATTTAGCTAGATTGGCATCCACCGATGATAAACGAGTCGCTGCGTTTTAAATAGGCGGGTGGTTTCGATGTTTTACCTGCCACCAGTACATACGGGCTCACACTTCGCATCGGACTTTTCCATAGAATTGTACGTTCCATTAAACCAATACACCAAAGATGTCTGGCTTTTAAAAAAACTCGCCTCTTCTTGATGCGGCCGATAGTAGTCTGGTTCCTCGTACGCCTAGTGCAATATATCTTCTTGATCCACCCTTCTGCTGTCATCTAGATCCCGAGCTGGTAGATTTTACGAAATATAATTAGGTTTTATATGGATCGCAGTTTTAATTGTACCATAGGAAATTGTTAAATCAATATCTAAGAAAATAACTTGCGATTTGGAAATGGTATTGGGGAAATTTTTGAAATTATTTGTCGTTAAGAAAGGTTGTTAGCGTAACTTGTCCGTATGGCAAAATCATTATTATGTCATTAATAAAAAAACTATACCGTAATAAGGGGTTTCAATTTGTGTATAAAGAACATTTTAATGCAAATCCGTATAAGTTAGCCATTAGAAAGTTAATTTAAAAGTTATAAAGGTGTAGAAAGATAGAAAATTTGTAAAAAAAGTATATATATAAGTATAAGGCCGCTCAACATGACAATTAGAAATAGCCAAACGTTACACGTTAGTGTCATGAAGGTGGCGATGAATTCATTAAAAAATCGAAAAGTGCAGCTGTAGGAGGAAAATAGTAATCCGGTTATGTCTATGAGACTTCTAGCCGCATTCTGGCATGAATTTCAATTTTCAATTTCAATTTCAATTTATTTCCAAAAAAAATCTTAACAGATTGTAGAAACTTAATATTTAGGTACATTTAAATTACAGTATATTAGTCCGTTTTTACAATATTTAAATTTATCACCACGTACATACAGGGCATTGCTTTTAGGGCATCAAAATCATTTTTAAGATTTATTTACTAAAACCACAAATTAAAATAATCGATAAAAATAATCAAGAAATTAAAATTAGAAAAAGTCAGAATAATTAAAAAATGCTACTTAAAATAAAAAAAAAAAATAGGTGTGGCACTCGGGGACTGCCGCGGTAAAGCTATTGCATAGCATTTTTAACAACTTATGCAGTTATAATTATTTATTTATTTTATTTATTTTATTTTTTCTGATATCAGATAACTGCGCTCTATCGGAAAACGTTAAAATTATTCCGAATCATTTGCGGCTGCGAAAGCACGAATAGAGCGCCGCGCCTAGAGTCTTCCGATAGAGCGCCGCGCATGAATTTTTTATTCGATAAAGCAAAAAAAAAGGATTATTAAAAAAAAATCGTAGATAAAAAGATAGATAATTAAATTATCTTTAAGATGGTGCAGGTTTCATAATAATACGCCAGATAGTATTTGCGTAGTAGTCGTTTTTGTGTTCGGTTAGACCTAATTTCACAAATTAATTACACTATGTAATATAAACAAAATCTAAAATATTCAAAGCTAAGAATATTAGGAAAATGTTCTTGTTTAACATATATTTTTTTCGAATCGTAAGCAGTACTCGTTTAGACGTAATTATCAGTTTAAAATCATTAATTTTCGTTAAGAAATTTCTTCATTCGGTCGCCGCGCTGGCCTAAGGCCCGCGATAAAAGCTATGCAATAGCTTAAAAATGGCAAAAAAAAATTTAAAAATTATTTAAAATTAACAAACTCATCGATCGAGTAAAAAGCTTCGTCTAATAAGTAATTTTTTGAATAAGCCTTCCACTTGAATTGTTTTTAAACTTTCCGGTAGCCTCTTAAAGTAATATGGCCCGGAGTATTTTGTGTCTTGCCTTGCTGTGTTTAGTTTAATACATGGTATAAAAAATACGTGTGGCACTCGGGGACTGCCGCGGTAAAGCTATTGCATAGCATTTTTAACAACTTATGCAATTATAATTATTTATTTATTTTATTTTTTCTGATATCAGATAACTGCGCTCTATCGGAAAACGTTGAAATTATTCTGAATCATTTGCGGCTGCGGTAGCAAATGATTCGGAATAATTGAAACGTCCTCAGATAGAGTGCCGCGCACGAATTTTTTATTCGATAAAGCAAAAAAACGGATTATTCGAAAAAAATCGTAGATAAAAAGATAGATAATTAAATTATCTTTAAAATGGTGCAGGTTTCATAATAATACGCCAGATAGTATTTGCGTAGTAGTCGTTTTTGTGTTCGGTTAGACCTAATTTCACAAATTAATTACACTATGTAATATAAACAAAATCTAAAACATTTAAAGCTAAGAATATTAGGAAAATGTTCTTGTTTATCATATATTTTTTTCGAATCGTAAGCAGTACTCGTTTAGACGTAATTATCAGTTTAAAATCATTAATTTTCGTTAAGAAATTTCTTCATTCGGTCGCCGCGCTGGCCTAAGGCCCGCGATAAAAGCTATGCAATAGCTTAAAAATGGCAAAAAAAAAAAGAAAAATTATTTAAAATTAACAAACTCATCGATCGAGTAAAAAGCTTCGTCTAATAAGAATTCTTTAAGTAATTTTTTGAATAAGCCTTCCACTTGAATTGTTTTTAAACTTTCCGGTAGCCTCTTAAAGTAATATGGCCCGGAGTATTTTGTGTCTTGCCTTGCTGTGTTTAGTTTAATACATGGTATAAAAAATACGTGTGGCACTCGGGGACTGCCGCGGTAAAGCTATTGCATAGCATTTTTAACAACTTATGCAATTATAATTATTTATTTATTTTATTTTTTCTGATATCAGATAACTGCGCTCTATCGGAAAACGTTGAAATTATTCTGAATCATTTGCGGCTGCGGTAGCAAATGATTCGGAATAATTGAAACGTCCTCAGATAGAGTGCCGCGCACGAATTTTTTATTCGATAAAGCAAAAAAACGGATTATTCGAAAAAAATCGTAGATAAAAAGATAGATAATTAAATTATCTTTAAAATGGTGCAGGTTTCATAATAATACGCCAGATAGTATTTGCGTAGTAGTCGTTTTTGTGTTCGGTTAGACCTAATTTCACAAATTAATTACACTATGTAATATAAACAAAATCTAAAACATTTAAAGCTAAGAATATTAGGAAAATGTTCTTGTTTATCATATTTTTTTTCGAATCGTAAGCAGTACTCGTTTAGACGTAATTATCAGTTTAAAATCATTAATTTTCGTTTAAAAATTTCTTCATTCGGTCGCCGCGCTGGCCTATGCCCGCGATAAAAGCTATGCAATAGCTCAAAATGTTTAATTTATTTCTTGTATTTTTAGTATGTGTATATGAAAACTTTTTATAATATGTGTTTCTTTATTCTTAAAAAACTCAGTCAGTAACTTAAAGAGATAGAGTGAGGTTAAAGTGAGGATTCTTAGCCTTTTAAAAATGGGTCGACACAACTCTTCCCTTTTCACCTTTGCAATTATTCGCAGTGCTCTCTTTTGGAGTATAAATATGGGTTCCCTATGACAATCATAACAATTTCCCCAGATCATAATGGCATAACTTAGGATAGCTTCAATATAGCTGAAATAAACATTTCTTGTTTGCAATTCATCCAACGACCTTCTTACAATACTTAAAGCATAACATGCCCGACTTAACCTACTTTCGAGGTTTTCACAGTGAAAGTTCGTTTTTAAAAGTTCGTCGACATGAACACCTAAAAATCTAGTACAATGAGTTTGAGGAATGGCAGTGTTATTTATTGAAAGTATTATTGGCGAACCTTTATTCCGATTTCGATGATTTGTACAATGTATGAAGTTACTTTTAGACGCATTTAGTGTGAGGTTGTTGCTCTCAGTTGTATTAAGTTTGAATAGATGCAAATAGCATGAAGCATTGCTATTTGCAGAAATAAATAATGACTGCCCTGACTTTTGATTGGACGTAAGAATGCAATTCTACGTTGAAGTAAAAGAGTGGCAGGGCATGAGCTTTATGCTTAACTTTTAATAAGGTTTTGAAAAAAGCTACATACGTTCAAGGCAATGTTACTTAATGCGAAGAACCTCAGGAGATGTCGGACTTGTGACGATGACGGTGACGAACAAGATGAAGATCATTCGATGTTGTATTTTAGACTTAAATTCTTGAAACACAATATTAATAAAATGCTGTCTTCATTAAAAAGGCGAGCTTATGGCCTACAACCCGATATTCTTGATAGATAACTTATTCTAATTTGTGAACTTTCTTGCGCATGCATAGTTCGCATAAAAAAAATATTTTAAAGGAACTAAACAAGAAAAATGAAAACAATCTGATTTTTTCTGAGTCTGGTTTTGAAGCATGGTATATTCAGCGCTGTCCTCACATATTTATGTTAAGCATTCCAGAGGGAAAGAAAAATAGCTTCAAAAGAGAACGTGAATAAGTCACTGCTCTGACCAGGGATAGAGATCAGAAGATTATCTTCTGACCTTCTTTTCTTATTTCTGTATGACCTCCACTTCTATTTCCACTTGCCCCGTCTTTGGAATTCATCCCACAAATTAATCTTTAAAATGAGTCATTTCGAGTGCATTATATAGTTGGTGCTTTGTCGATATATGGTTTCCAAAGATTTTTATCTACACTTATCGGGGAAAATCCAGAGGAAATTAATCGAGTGAAGTATCGGGTTGAAGTGTGTGTGATGTTCTGCGAAAGGACCGCTCTCCCGGAGCGTGTGAAGATTTATCAAGCAAGTCGTATTCGAAATAACATTGTCGGTGTTACACCAAAACAAAATATGTTCATAACATACATCTGAGAAAATCGCTTTCGAAAATTTACATTTATGAAAATTTCCTACAGGTTCCAACCATGGCGAAATGGATAACTTAATACAAAGGTAGTTTAACCCTTTAAGGACCATGCGTGTCACATGATTTAAAAATTAATTTTAAATATTATGGAATGCGGATAATTTATACATTTTATTTTATCTGCGGATAATTTATAAGTTATTAAGACATCTAAATCTATTTCTCTAAATCTATTTGTCTTCATCTAAATCTAAGACATCTAACTATATGAATTGTGCGCCGCCGCGACAGCTTGGTGTGGTTAGTGGGAGGGGGAGTAGTAGAGGCGGAGACGCCATTTCCTTAATTGCTTCGCTGCGGTATAGTCTAGTCAAATTTTGCATACTGCGACTGGACCATTGACGGAGAGCAAGCTGTTCCACGTTTCCTAATGCTAAATCCTATTCCTAATCCGTGCCTAGAAGTTGTTGTTTGCCACTGTAAAGAGTTTTGTAGCTCACAGAACTGCAATCGCAACAAGAAAACAACGTACCTGTCTTAATTCTGGAGACATAGAGTAATCTTTTTTAGTTACTGTAAGTTGTTGTTGCCGAAAAGTCGATTTTTTGTTCCATTTTCGAAAAGATTTGAATCAAAGTTTACCTCAATGTTGTTTTAAAGTTATTTCTTGAAATCCTTATGTATAAAACATATATTGAAACGCGTCACGCTCGTTTTAACGACAAAATAGGGTAATATGGTGGTGGCGCCATCTTGGCCGCTATCTTGAAATAACGGACCAATGTTCTTTATAGTGTATTTTGAAATTCCTCGTACTTAAAAACATATATATAGATATTTTGAACGCGTTCATATATCAAAGAGGGGCTTTACAGCGCCGATTTCTGATTTCAGCGCCATATTCGGAGCCATCTTGGATATCCCATTCTGGTCGGTATTTCGCTTGGGCAACCGGCATTTTATGATTTAGCAGGGTCTAAATAGGAAGAATAGACCGGTTGCCCTCCCCGCTTCCGTATATGAATAGTTGAAACATGTCAGCTGTCTCTGCGCCACCTGTAGTAATGCGTATGCGCGGCTGCGTGGCAATTCCCAGTTGCCTCGCGGTTTTATGTTGGTGTGCAGGCTTTACTGTAGAATATATCTGTCCACTAAAGTCTTTGCCTTCACTATTATAGTCACAAGTTTTTGCATTCCGAAAACAAGCATATTGGTTTATGTATTGTTTATTGGTTTGGGGCCATCCACATATTACGTAATCACGTTTTTGAGATTTTCGGACCCCCCACCCTACCACATGTCAACATACGTAATCAGTGGCCTGGACCCCCCCCCAAGATTACGTAATCAACCGAATTTGTGGAAAATGTGAATAATCGTGAGCCCATCGTTTGTAAAGTGCTTTGTAATATATTAATTTAAAGTAATTACAAAATCTCATACCCTTTGGTTTATTTTACAAATTCCAATCTTCAGACCGCAGCGCTTCCAGGAACAGGCCCGGGCGACTTAATCGCAGACGAGCGCGTGGAGTATCTACGCACATCGCGCGTGCGGTGGGGGCGGGGAGAATCTTTGGCGTGGCACTGCGGTATTTACGTGCAGGTTCAGATAAAAAAAACGCAATGCAGTGACCAAAGTTGATTACGTAATCAGGACGGGCACTTCTTCCGTAATCTAGCGTAAGCCTCAGCTCAAACCCCCCCCCCCAGCCCTCTCGGTGATTACGTAAAATGTAGATGGCCCCTTTATAGATTTTTTGTAGTATTTAAGTGGCATTAAAATGGCTATTTTACATTATGTTGTATAAGAGATCTTCCAACCAAAATTTTACGCATCTGTGTACAAGTCAGTAAGTCCAATATTTCGAGATTGAAGTATGACTAGATCGCCCTCTGTTGGACCGATTTCAACCACTTTTCAACTCTTGCCATGACTAAATGATTCCTGCATGCTAAATTTCAGCCCAATTGGGTGAAGCGTTAGGGCGCTATCGTGGAGGAATATACACACACACAGACACAGATACACACACAGACTAATAAATGTACTTCGATCTGGAAATGGTCTTAATCGTCTCAGGGGATACATGGATAATTTCGCTGATTTCTCGGAAATTCGCCAAATGAGATAAGCTCGACGATCCAACGGTGATTAGGGTCGTGCGCGATGCGAGAAATCACTGGCTTTATTAAAATTACAACAATGACTCTACTGCTGATGCATTCACACCTACTGTTTCGAAACCACCGACGATTTTTGAGAAATAAAAAAGTCTGAAAACGCGGTTGAAGGTCTTCGAAGGTGCGTAAATTCAAATGTCGGGTCACCAATGTTAGATCAAAGGAGCGTAAATTCAAATGTCGGGTCACCAATGTTAGATTGTCGGATCGGCAGTGAGGCCTCAACGATCTAATCACTATTTGAACGACGGTGGCTCGGCGAGAAATGAAACAGTAGCTGTTGATTCGGATTTATTACGCTGCGCCGAAGGCTGGCGTGCGAATGCATGCCGTCGCAGTTGCGACGGCTGTTATATTGAAAGCAGCGCCAATGCTTATGGCAGTGGCGCACTAAGTATTAACATTTAGATTAATTAACAGTGCTATTACTAAACAATTTAAGACGGGGTACGTAACACATGGATGGATCAGCCAACGTGTATATTTCCGTTTCTCCCCCCTACTGTCACCGCGTAGCCTAATAATAAGTGGTATGTTCGCCTGTTTTGAGTACGGATATATGTAATAAACTAAAAATACTAATTTTGGCACATTGGTGGTTTTGGCACGACACCCACGATATCGAAGTGGTGGCGCGTGGCGGCGCGGCGCGGGCGCGCACCGCGGTGCTCGGGGCGGTGGAATCGTGTCACGTAACAGCTTGTTCATATGGAAACTCGTTAGTTATATGGTCTCCCCATAAGTCTTTTTAACGGCTTCCCTCGGCGTACGTGTTCAAGGCAATTTCAGCCATCAATATTGCTCCTGTATTGAAATAAAAGTGGCCTCCGGCTTATATGTCACATTTAATGTTTTGTATAGGCCGCATCGGTCGTAAACATTGGATCATCAAATTTCTCTCGACAGAATTTATCTAGCATATTTTATATTAAACAATCTGTGTCGGACATGGTGCTATTGGACAGAGTTTAAATAAGTTAACAAGCAAATATATTAAAAGTAATAAAAAACACGACTGCCGTTACAAAAAGTGAACTACTAAATTTATATTTTTGTAACGTTGTTTTTTTGTATTTATCCATATAGATACATATATATTTCAGGAATGTACTCAATAAGACCTTTAATTTGACACTAAATACGATATATTTATGTGAATTTGTTGACATTTGGAGATTTGGACATTTAGAAAACTATTTACTTGATATTTGGACAGTTAAGGTACAGCTAACAATACTACATACTTCTAATCGGATCAAGCGTTTAGAAGTTATGGTAGAATAAAGAAACGGAAAACATACATAGATTAACTCGAACATTACACTCCTTTATTTTTGGGAAGTCGTGTAATGAGTAGCACCCGATGTTTCGGCGACGATCAAAACGCCGTTGTCCAAGGTATATTTGTGATGTTAATTGATATCCGTTGTTCTGAGGGTAGGCGGAAAACTGCTGCTATTACTACACATATTATAACGGTGGTAGAGCAGCGGGTTCGGCGCGTGTGAAATTTGAAAATCCGCCTCGGTTCTCATACACACTCACTGTATATTGTTACGTCCTTGCGCTGCGATGGGTATTGAGAGCATCTTAAGAAACGGGTTACCCGTAGTAACAGTACACTCTCGGTATACTGTGATGCAGTAGAGAGTTTGAAACCGTCGCCGAAGCTCGGAGTTCTACTTATTTCAATGGCTTCCCGGATCATGCGGGGAATCTGAAATTGTTCTTTGTATTGCACAATAGGATTTTGCAACTACACGCGGCTAGATCCACTATCCAAAATGTGTTTGCAGATCAGCGGGTTTTCTCACTGTACGTTTTTAATAGCTCATTTACACTCTCGCGCAAGGCGCGAGGCGAGGCGCGGGACGAAGCGCGAGACGAGAGTGTAAATGGGCACCCGCGTCTCGCCTCGCGCCTCGTCTCGCCGCTCACGGCGCTCGCGTCGGGAGCGGTTTTTTGGGCACGAGTCAAAGGACCTCGTGACGAATAGTCGGGGAGCAAAAGCGCAAGACTTTTTCAAAAGGGCAAGACTTTTGGAAAAGCTGATACTTTCATATCAGACAGTATTTTGGCCATAGAATGCCGGGTTACAGTCAACAGGCTAGATTTTGGGACACCTGGTGCTGGCGTACGAGGAAAGATGTAATTTTAATTAGTACCCATATAGTGTTTTGGAAAAGCTGACAATTAATTAGTAGACAGTAGATACAATAAAGAACTCGAAACAAATGGTCAGATTGATTCATAATCGAACGCGTGGCGTCAGCATGTCCATACCATTATATTGCAAAGCACAGTAGACCGATAAGTCATAGACCGATGCGTGACATGTATGGAGATGCTGACGCCACGCGTTCGACTATAAAGCAGTCTGACCATATGTTTCAAGTTATTTATTGCATCCACTGTCTAGTAATTAATTTTCAGCTTTTCCAAAACACTTTGGGATACTTATTACAATTACACCTTTCCTAGTACGCCAGCGCCAGGTCTCCCGAAACCTAGCTTGCTGACTGTACTCCGGCATGCTATGGAAAAAATATTGTGTGATCTGAAAGTATCAGCTTTTCCAAAACTCTTTCACTTTTTTAGTCGCTGGCTCTTGGACTAATTGATGCTAGTTCTTACGCATCACGAGAGTGTAAACAGAAACTCAGTTTCCTTCGATCACACGAGGCGCGAGGCGAGACACAGACACGAGGCACGAGGCGAGAGTGTAAATCGGGTATAACAGTTTTGATGGGTTCGATTAGTCGAGTGGCTATAGGCCGTTTCGTTTGTCCAGCGTAGGCTAACCCATAACTGCATTCGGTTTTATACACACCCGGGGTTTACAGTAGTATTACATCTATCGCAGTCATCAGAGATCTAGCTATATTCTGGGTCCTTTTGAGATCGTTTTATATCGAATTTGTTTAGCAACTTACTTATTCGATCTGTCACGATCTGCCGAAATGGGTGCTACAAACTTCACGAGGTAAATTCGTTAGATTATTTATTATAATATTAAACAAACGCCATAGTCTTTGATATTATATTAATCAGATGTTGCGGCTACATAAGAAATATTTAATTTTAAATCGAAAAACACTATCACAACCAACCAATCAGGAATTCGACCAATAATAAAACGAGTAACTTATTTATTCAGTTTTTATTAGTTTTTCTAGCATACTGTAAGTACGTTGTATAATCATAACATTTTTTTTATATACCGATTATATACAAAGTAATTAGGCGTATTTTAAAATACAATCAGTGATATGAAGATGTGAACAAAAAAATTTAGGCCTACGGCATTCGTCAAAACGAAAATAAAACTATTTATATTATATACAAATATCATAGCCAATATTTTATATTATTTCATTACAATATGGTTATTATGATGTTACATCAATAATATAGTTATGGATATGTACAAGGATATTTTAACAAATGAGTTGAGTTGATATTTTAACAATGAGATATTTTAACAATTGATGTTATTGAAAAACGATTTTTAAACGATTTTATCAGTCGGAAATTTCGTAAGATAAAGGAAGGTTCACTATCAGAAACTGGAGGATTTTATTGTCAATTCTCGTTTTGAATTCGTTATGAAAAATAAATAAAAAATAATTAACAGAAGTCTACAGTCTCTTGGGTGTTTATTGGATTTTTAAGATCAATATACTGGCCGTTTATTTTAATATTACTGACACAGCCTTGAAAATTGAAATAAGATGAAGGTTGGAGACCAAGCGGAAGATTGATTGATCCTCCTATCCAAAACCTGGAATTTTCCTTCAGAGTATTGGAGACCTGGTGGCTGTAGCTCGTCAGAGGCGGAGCGTTATCAATCTGTAGGAGGACCAATCGTTTCCGTCTCTTGGCCACTACAGTGTGCCATAGTCCGTCGTTGAGTCTGATGTTGGATGAGAGTTTGTTGAAGTGTGGTACTGTTGTGTTGAATTGTTTAATTAGGTCACTGTAGTTCAGCTCGATTGCACCATCATTGAGTATCAAAGCGAAGGAATCACTTTCGATTCCGTCGCCTTTTTTCCTCCAAAACAGTAGGCCAGATTGAGAGTCGGTGCGAAACGTCATCTCTATACGAATGCCTCGATGAGTTCGGACTCTAGGGAAAGAAAAAAACATGAGTAAGTAAAATGATCTTCTTTTCATGATTCAGAATGGTGAAAACAAAACAGTAGACCATAAACCTAAAAAAGCTTTGAATTTTCTAAAGCGGATTTAAACACCAGTTAAGAACCGACTTCGGTCTAGTAATAATTAAGCAATATATATATATATATGTAACTATGCTTTAAGGGGCATATATAGATATATAGATATGTAACTATGCGGTCAAGGGGTAGCTATTCATACGAAACATCTTTTTTATCTTTTATACCTTTTGCGGCAGCGAATGTCTAACCACAATTATCTTACAGGCGGCCAGCTTCTATAACATCACGTGGCAGTACTCAGGCGATCACTCATCTCAGTACTCAGTACTCACCACTCCTGAAGCTGCTTAACTTCAGGGATCTGACGGGAACCAGTGTTTCAATGCGGATATGGATGTCAACTTTAATCTAATACGAAATGCTTTCGAATGAAACGTCGCATAATCATAGAACTGAATAGCATTAGATCACGACATCGTGTAACGTTGCTTATGTAGATTTTCAGGTAGAGTTTCATGAAAAATTTGAAATTATAATAACTTTGTAATAAATATTTTTAAATATCTGACGATAATAATAACTCTGCACGATACTATGATCTAACGTTATGCTAAGGTCTCTGACATTACGTTTATTTATTCGGGAGTAATTTATACGAGTAGTAACGTTTAGTATGAAGAAATACCCTTAACGGACTCATAACGTTTATAATATTTTTTGTTATTTGACATTAAATAAAGTTTCTTTATCATATTCAAAATCAGTTGATAAATTAATTGTATTATTAAAATAGCATTATTTGTATAATTAAATTTAAAAAAAATATATTAATTAAAATGGAAGCGTATATTTTGTATTAGATATTAAAGAAAACCTCTCACCGTTACAACTAGGTTATGTACATTCTAAGCATGATTCTCCTCATTGAGTGTTATCTCTCTTCGTAGCGTCTTCTATTAGTAAGCAGTCCAATGAAATTGTTAGTACTGAAATGGGGAAATTAGAACATTATTCGGTTATAGAAAAATAGACAATTTTGATGATTTTTTTTGCTCGCTGGCGCAGAGGGCATGGTTAGAAAGTAAATACCATATTTAGCCCCATATTAAGTAAATGCCATATTAAGCCCCTATTAAGTAAATACCATATAAAGTAGACGTAAATAAAGAGCGAACAGCTAATCTGAGTCAGAGCGACTGCTGACATTGACGTAGAATCTACGATTCTAAAGTACATAATCTCGTTTAGTATTATGAGCTCAGCTGAAGCTAATGCAGAGATTATGTTTATGAATATATTACATTCAATACAAAATATTAAAAAAAATATTCAATTGAATATTACTACAAAAAATATTCGGCGACATCTTAGGTTGATACCTGCAATGACTTGCAATGCAATGACTTGAATCATGAATAAGTTTGTGTTAAAATTGTCTATGGTATATTGTAAATAAGTATTGGTATTAAGAAATCTAATGAACAAAATCCAAGGACTTTAACCTACGTTTGTGAATAATAACCCAAAAGTTGTGCGGCAGCCCAAATATGAAGAAATGAGAGTCCCGTCGGGTTCCACTTGGAACATAAAAAAAGAAAAAAACTTTGCATGAAAACCTTGGTAAGGAAATCAAAAGAAGAAAAGAAACTTGGCAGAAAACCCGTAAATAATGTAAATAAGTATTGGTATTAAGAAATCTAATGAACAAAATCCAAGGACTTTAACCTACGTTTGTGAATAATAACCCAAAAGTTGTGCGGCAGCCCAAATATGAAGAAATCTCCACCTAATAATAGGAGCCCCTTTCAATCCGTCGTCATCCTGACCTGTGACATGTTGAATGGGTCGATTCGACAGGGTCACGGCGTGGATACGGGCGATAGGTAGGCTTTGCCGGTTCTCGTATCGCCAGACTCGAAATAGCAGGCTGATATTTCGAGCTAGAATCATTGCGTGGTCGAACCGTCACAAAGCCATCATTTCGCTCCTGCGATGTATATCACTGAGAAAAATATTGGATTGCTTCTTATATTACCATTTTGTTTTTACGGTTTTACACAGAATAACGATGTAATTTAATCGTAATTATGTCGAATAACAAGGAATTTTGTCGAAACTCCATTACTCAATTATATGTATCAACATTTTCCATGCGGTTAATACGGAAATAACAGTATACTGTAGCTTCAACATGTTTCATGTGTCGACTATAACAGTATGTATACTACTATATGCTGTCATGTTAAAAGCGAGATCCCAAGGTCACGACGTAATTAAATAACATATTTTTTGAACATTACGACACGGTAACTACCGTCACGCCAACACCGTTACTCGTCATGTTAATTCATACGTATGGATCATAGTCCGCGTTTACATATAATCCTTGTTGAAACATTTGTATTTCCGTGTAATACATTTTTTAGTTTTCTCAGTGTACGTAACCAACGGGATGGAGTTCTTGGCCGAGTTGGTAGCGTTGGCCGCCGTGGCTATATACGCGGCGGTCGAGTTTGCTTAGCGACTGCCAGCGTTTGATTAGCGACGGGGGTGGGCATGACAACGGCAGCTATGGCGGAGCGGGGAACAGCGGCGGCTAAAGCAGGAGCTCTGCTGAGACGCGACAATGCCAGGGTTACCCCCTGGAGAGAGGGTTGCCGAAGTAATATGGTTGTAGCGACGTGCCGTGATGATAAGACACGTGCTCAGGCAGTTATTAATCTAAATCATACGACAACTCATGCACATCCCTACAAATAACCCGCCTAACGGCACATTGCATCGGGCACTAGCTACGCCACTTGCCCGTACCTAAGAGACCAACGCCTTACCGCGAGATAACCCGGTTAATCACACAGCGGGCCGATATTCGCACCCTTACTTCCAGTTGCAACCAGATTACTCCGGTTTCCCGACCGGTTACAGGTTCAAAGTCGCTTCTACAATGTAGTCAGAACGGATTCTATTTTTTATAATTTATGAAAAATACGCTGGTCCTTCTAAAATAATGTAGACATTACTAACACAATAACAAAGCATATGTCATTGCATAGCCCATACTTCAATCTACTAAGAAATAAATAACTTGGTAGCCAAATATAGTTTGTTGATCGATATGAGATTTTTGTCTAATTTGAGCGGAAGGGGCGCCAGTTGTAAACGACGCTGAGAGTCAACCACCCCCTGGTGCCTCGAGGCATCAGGGGGTGGTTGATCGCTCGAGCTTTTAAACCACATATATGGTATCCACGTAATCAGAATTGAACGTATTCATATAAATTACTAAAGTAATTGAACTTCTAATTGCATGAATTGTTAAGTAAAATAAATAAATAAATTACACGTCCCACGTTAAATTCGATAACCATACCGATAGCGCTAATTTCAATTATGTTACCCACTGGCAGATCGAAGAATCTGCCACGATCTTGTCTTCCTAAATAAAACTATCAAAAATAATATAAACCGCATGGATTTAGTCCAGCTTATAAAATCACTTTGACAACGACAACACTGCCCACATTATTTTATATGAGTCGTAACAATAATATGGGCAGAATTCCTTCCTAAACCACGCGTACAGGGTGGACGACGATCGGTATATTCGCTGCTAAAGAGGGTTAAAATTTACCTGAACACATGTTCCTGAACCTATGTAATTATATTTCATATTATCATATGTGTGTAATATCCAACTTTATAATATTTGTATATATTATATTTAGTAGATGTATATAGTTATGAATGTGCCAATCTATCATATAAGTATATATGGTATTGTTTGTATTGTTGCTGTTTTCTTCTTGATTCTCTCCCCAGTACTCCTTTACATTCTTTTATCGGTCTCGCTGCTTTGTTTTTTATTTAAATTGTTATCATTAGGTGTAAAATATGTTCTCGATATAGCAGTATATTTGATATGTTCGCCTGTTTATTATTGTATAGTATAAGGTATTTTCCTAAACAAATGAAATTAAAAGAAATCTTTTATGTAAGGAGAATTTATATGGTTAATGACTCTTCTTACACTGAGAAAAATATTAGTTTTATTCCTACAACGCCGTTTTGCTATTAGCTTTTTATACAGAATAATGACGTTTCAATCGTAAGTTTGCTGAATTGCAAGGAATTTTGTTGAAACTCCAACACTACTTATTATATATTCCACCATACTCCGTACGGGTAATACGTAAATAACGGTATAATGTAGTTTCAACATGATTCTTGTAACTGACTGTAACCTTTCGTATGTAATAACATGCTGTCATGGTAAAAACGAGATCTCGTTGTGTGCCGTAATGAATTTGCAGTGTAGTTACTATGCCCGTAACATGGTAACTTCACCGTTACGCGTCATGTTGATACATACGTACATGTTATATACGTATTCTCTTTTAAAATAAGCATATTTCCATGTATTACTACAGCGTTATATTTCTCTCAGTGTAGGTCTTATTCGATTATTCTATTATGGTGATGTGATTATTATGTGATACGATGCTATTCTGTAATGGTGATGTATTGTATTATGGTGATGCTATTTGTTTTTGTGATTTTTGTGTCAAATATAACACAAAATTATTAGGAGAAGA
The DNA here is from genome assembly GCA_944548615.1 of Micropterix aruncella. Taxonomy (NCBI): domain Eukaryota; kingdom Metazoa; phylum Arthropoda; class Insecta; order Lepidoptera; family Micropterigidae; genus Micropterix; species Micropterix aruncella. The sequence continues at coordinate 32,942,882 of OX155952.1, read as the reverse complement.
GCTGTTAGACCAGAGAGAATATTCATTTAAAGCTCTGCCCCAGGGTAGTATATTTATGTTTGGATAAGAGAATTTATATATGCCTAAAGGCTGCCTGACTCACCTCTTATCCAGCTTTGGCCGGAACGAGTAGTACTTCTCCCCGTCTAGTTTTAAACGAACGCTGGCTGAGCCGTTCGCCATTCTCGATTCGCAGTTTCGCCCGGTCGTCCCCTCGGCGCAAACGCATTTATATTCATTCAGGATCGGCAGGCAGATCCCGCCGGCGAGGCAGGGGTTCCCGTCCCGGCCGCAGGGAAATCCGTCGTATTTGGCTATGCCTCTCGTTGAGCACGGAAGATTAGTTTCAATCGGCACTAAAGCGCACGGGGGGATGCCCTCTCTGTATATACCCAGGCTCCGGCCGTTTACCGTCACGCGCTGGATCGCCCCCACGAAGCTGTTCTTGACACCGGACAGCCGGTGGGCGCGCATAAAATCGCTAAAATCAAATATTAAATATCTATTTTGAAACTTGAGAGTCCCGTCGGGTTCCACTTGGAACATAAAAAAAGAAAAAAACTTTGCATGAAAACCTTGGTAAGGAAATCAAAAGAAGAAAAGAAACTTGGCAGAAAACCAAAATAAGAGAGGAAACGTTGCAAGAAAACTAAAAAAAGGTGAAAATTTGCAAGAAAACCAAAAGAAGAAGAAACGTTCCAAGAAACCAAAATGAAAGAAGAAACGTTGCAAGAAATCAAAAGAAAAATTAAAATTTGCAAGAAAAGCAAAATAAGAGAAGAGCCGCTGCAATCATAAAAAGAAAAGTTACTTTGCAAGAAAAACAACAAAGAGAAGAAACCTTGAAAGAAAACCAAAATGGACAAAAAACTTTGAAAGAAACCAGAAAAGAGAAGAAACATTGCAGGAAAACCAAAAGAAGGGAAAAAACTTTGCAAGCAAACCAAAAGAAGACACTTGAAAATCAAAAGAAGAAAAGACACTTTGCAAGATAACCAAAACAAGATATGAGATTTTTACATAAAACCAAAAAAAGGAGACGAGACTTTATACATGTATGATAATTTTCTAGGGGGCCGTAGAAATTGGATTTGAAGATAATTGAATAGAACACAGTAATTTATCGTGGATTTACGACAAACACTAAGCTTTCTATACTTTTAGATTTGTCCTTATGATCTCGGACGAGAAATGGAACATAGCCTTGGACTGTACTTTCAATGAAATCGTCCGTCATAAACATACTTAATCAACTGGTTAAAGTTGTTAAAGGACCAATTGCGTAAACAAAAAGAGGGAAATTTGAAATTACATCTGAAATATACGATTATATTAGTACTCACGGTAATGAACCAATGAAGAGTGGTCTCTCCAAATTCAGCTCAGTTAAAGGTGCTGGAGAAAGCGTTGTTGCTATAGACATTCCATCCAGTTGCAGAGTCGCTCGTCGATCTGTTCTAGTAGCAATCACTCGATGCCATACATTCTTTTCAACTGCGTTTGGATAACTTTATAAAAATACAACGCAATTAAATGATAACCGTTTAAACACCAATTTAACCAAATTTAGGATACATACGTTAAATTAGCGATACCGCTTCCTAAATTGAACCTCAATTGAATATACGAATCCACCAAATTAATCGATAGGAAATCGCCTCTTCCGGAATTGGATTGGGCGTCGTAAAGCAGCATTCCAGAAGATTTCTTGGGTAGAAACCACACCTCGATTCGAAAATATTTCTCTAGGCCTTCGAGTTTAGGATGTTCTATGAAACCGTAGCCGTTAAAGGAGGGATAGGAGAAATCGCTTTCTGGAGAGAGTTCTGAAATAAAATGTAAATCAAAAAAAGTGCAATACGAGAAAGATAGTATTGGTAATATCCTTATATCAAACAATTAAAAAATATTGCATAGGCGACGACATATCAACATTATTCAAACGTGATACTTAATAATATAAACATAGACAGATTATGAGAAATAATGAGCAAATTATACAGTTTTTCAATATTTAAAGTAACATAAAAGAGTTGTACCTACCATTGTTGCAAGAACTCCCAGATGATGCAACCTCGCCGCTAAAAATGCACCTACAGACATACCCCCCAGAGGTAATTGGTTCGCAAATAGTTTCATCATTGTAAGAACATGGGTTGGAAATACATGGATCTTCAAAAGCTGTACAATCTCCAGTAGGGCAGGAAGAGTTGGTGCACTCCTGTATATTATGGAATTTAGTGAACTGAGAGTGCGCGCCTACGCTTTCTAGGTTCAGACGTTTCGTCACCAGATGGCGTATGATTCGCAGTTGCTTAATGCAACCATTCAGCCCGAAGTGGGTGCCGATGTTATCAAACACTCTAGAAAATGTAATGAAAATAAACAATAATACAAATGTCAGGCTGATGGCATGAAACATGAAGTGTTACTAACTTTGAAATATTTGTTGGTGTCTTTCCAATATATGCGTCGTCTGTGAGATCTAGATATTTGAGATTTCCATACGATTGACCCACCACATCTTCCATTTCACTCACTGATAATATAGCATCTTTGTGATAACGTTTAGCTGATAATTTGAAATACCTATTTATGGGTACTTTTTCGGGTGATTTTAGGTCTACAACTCCATCTCCAAGGTTATACCTAATATAAAACAAATCATGAATAGAAAAGAGACAAACATCAGTTTTACTCTAAAAAATCAGTACTACTTTAACAAATTCGGATGTTCATTCGCATAACACGCAGAACAAACAAGGTTTGCGCCGGATAAAGTGCGACTAAGTAAGGTTAGAAATAGTTTCCTGTATCAGTACAGCCTTTTTTACAATAAGAGCGTCCTGACGATCTTTAATTGAACGTCTCCAAAACCCCTGGGTTTTTGGAGATGTTTAATTTAATAAGAAGGTCTACAATATTCTTATTAGGAAACCGATTTATTCTAGTAAGGACTTTGACACTATTGAATTTTCTAAAGTTTTAAGATAATTTTTATTAAAATTAGGTACAAGATTAGGTATTTTAGCATGTTAAATTGTGTTTTAAATGTTTATATTTTTATTATAAATAGAATTATTAATTGTATTTACAATTTAAAAAAACACTCAGTCTGTAAACACATGATACTTTTTATATCATGTAAGGTAAATAATGTAAAATCAATTTATTATTACCATGACTAGGGATTTCTACCAACTGGCTTATTTAGAAATAAAATCATTCATCACAATCAAAATATGCTTATTTACGATTTCAATTATATTCGTAGGACTTTAACGTTCGCATCTACAATTTGGAATCTACAGTATGTCGTAAATAAAAATAAGGTGGAGGCCGTCCATCTACGTTTTATAATATCTAGGCTGCCGCGAGCCTTTGGGACTTACAAGAACGTACGAGAGCAGGCTAAACTATTTTCTTACGAGTTCGCTCAAAGACCACCGTACAGTGGCTGACATGTTATTATTGCACAAAATAATACACAACAATAATGATAGCCCTCATTTGGTGCGTAAATTGTCATTCTTCATATCCCTGCGAATGGTTCGTTCTCCTCGTACGCTTGAAGTCCCTCGTGTTAGCATTAGCTACGCCCAGAACTCTATTATGTGTGTACCGTTTGATGACAACCCACAATGGTTAATTATATCGAGATATTTTACATGAGCAACCTAAATTCGGCGAGGCTATTCATAGCTCACTTGGAGACTAGCAAATATGCATAAGTATATATTAAGAGTATATTTACACATTTTTATTTTTTTACACTAAGTATATTACATTACTTTGAAATATTAAAACTATTATACTTTACTTACTCATAAAACTTTTACTTATAGAATGATAGTTCAATATTTCGAGACTGACGAATTCAAATTGTATATCCAACATAAACATAGCACTAGCCTCCCTCCTTTTCACAACTTAAACATAGCCATAGCCTCCCTCCTTTTCACAACCTCCTTGCACATAAACATAGCCTCCCTCCTTTTCACAACTTTATTGCAAAAAGAAGATTAATTGCTAATCTCTTGTTTATTCCATCAAATTCCTCTCAATAAAAAATAATAAGAAAAAAAACTAAAAAAAGAATGAAAACTTAGTTAGCTTTAAAATAAGTGAAACTGAAATATACGTGTAAAAAGATACGAATGAGTTCATCCGTACATAAATATTATATAGCATTAACTGCGCCACCCATTCGAAAATACGCGATACGGCCCCTATATTATCACCCCAACGAAACAAACCGTATCCCGTACGTTCAAATAAAAAAAAACTATTTAAGAGAACTGTTTTGAGATTGGTTTGTATGAGGAAGGAATTTGGTAAAAATTCATAAATTTAACTTCATATTTAACAGTTCATTTGCAGAATGTATCGAGATTAGGCTAATTGATATATTACATTACCTTACATACTTACATATATTATATTACATACAAAATATATCTGAAAATGACAAATCTAATGAAAAAAAAACAAACGATTTTTAGCCAACTTTTTGAAAAATAGCCCAAAGGTATGACGGTTAAGAACGTATTTTTTTGTAAACATTATCAAGAGAGTGACTTTTAATGCGGACTTATCTTAACCAAAGCAACTGCACTTCATATAAAATAATATGGTCAGTATGGTAACACAAGTCACACTGAAAGTCACCCTACCATAATATCTAGCAGGTAAGTCTATGGCTTGCTGGATTTTACTCAAAAGCTGTATTTTTAAAAATGGTTAAACAAATGAATAAATAAATAAAAAAACTTTGATTTTAAATACAGCGAATATAATATAAAACAATTAACTATAATAAATATACCTGTATTCCATTCCTCAACCTTTACTATCCTATCCACTGATATTCTTGCTTGCAATTATTGCGATTAGAAATATAATTTAACTCGTTAGTAATTTAATTTTATTCAATTTAACCCATTGAATGCCGAGGTTTTGCAATATTTCGGATTAGGCGGTAAAACTATGAGAGTTATAGTTATTGTTATTGCTTTGCGCTCTGTTCGTTATAGAATGCTTCATAATAAATCATAGCGTTTAGTTCAGCACAAAATTTTGTAAGTATTTTGAAAGGTTTTGTTTTGTTGTAGATACGAATTTCTGTTTTTTTTTTCGTAGAAGATACGATTTTCGTTTTTACCTTTCTTTTTAAGGTTCTGTATTATGTTACAAGTAAGAATTCTAAGTTATTCTATAAAAAAAATATGTCAAATTATAATTCCATTGTCTGAAAATTGCTCTGATAAATGTGTCATTGTTTAGAATAATTAAAAATAAAGCTACTATTTTTCTACTCCCTTTTTTATTTATGGTGCCAACCCATAATTATATCTCCTATTCTAGACGCCAACCGCCTACACAACTACTTCTTTTAAATATAAACGGAAGACCTACGTAATATTACGTAATCGGCACCCAATCCTTCGGGTGTCCACGCAATATTGCGTAGTTGGCATTCATGTGTTAATTTGGCGAGTTATTATATCAGGAAGAATGCTCTGAGGCACGCACTACTTTAAGAAACATTTAATTATCCTGTGAAATATTGTACCTAGATAATTTGTTAAAATTACTGAAGCTACATATTTCCCGAAGAATAATTATTTAATTAAATAAATTAATATTATCATATTTAAACTTCAAAATATCTACCTAAAGTGTACGAATCCACCGATGATAACAAGAGCAACAAAATCGCCACTCCCATCAGAATTCTGCTGGTCATATAGAATCAAACCGTTATCAGAGTAGAGTCTAAGCTCCACGTCAATATTTAGTTTATGGTACGCTTTCAGAGGCTTCAATTGAATATACGAATCGCCATTGAAGAAAGCCACTTCTATATCGCTTCCACTTCCGCGAACTGGTATTTCGTTCTCGCAGTTCTCGCCGGTGAAAGACGCGTCGCAAACGCAGACGTACAGCTTTGGATTTAGTGTAATGCATGTGCCGGAGTTCTTGCAAGGGTTTATGTGACAAGGATTGGTGTCGTCATTTTCTGGCACAGGTTTAGTCGAGTTATCGGAACACCCTCTTCTGTCGTTTTTAGGAACGTACCCAGGCAGACATAAACATGCGAAATTAAAACAGTGGACTCCAGGCAGGGTTGAGCAATCCTCCTCCTCAGAGCATAGATCACCGAGAAGGGCTCCGACTACTCCGATAGTAGCTCTTGTAGGCTTTTGATTATCTGTGGAAATATCATCATAATAAAATATATATACGGGGACATTTGAGACAGCACGACAAGCCTTTTAGAGGGAAATACTGTATGTCAAACTGAACAAAAAAACTGTTTCATTTTGGCTTTTTCTTATATGGTGACTCGAGGCTTTTTAAAAACATGAGTTATCAAAAAACCGGTTAGATATGATTACTCGATAATTCACGATATATACATGCAATCACGTCACTCATTTTTTACACGACTACCCAACAATAAATTAATAGTTTAAAAAAAAACACTAAAACCACGCTTTTATAAATGCACTTAAAAACCACATCATCAGACCTTGAAACCTAATCGTGGTCAAAGTTCATTCCAAGACTTTTCTAACAAGTCCAAACACAGCTATGATACGATGTTCCATCATGAAGTTCCAGTCATATCTTCCGACTCCATCATCAGATCAGTTCGACAGTACCATATTATTGTATTATCATCAGAACTACATATAGCTGCCAATTTTCATGACGCTGCGATCCTTGGAAGATGGTTAAATTAGTTACCTTAGATTCTATTACATAGTTACATACAGGTCGACCTAATAAAAGCGCGTTAAAAAGGAAGAGTAATGTGTTCAGGTTTCATCTATGTATGTTATCGGTTTCTTTATTCCATCATAACTTCTAAACGCTTAAACCGAGCTAGAAGTGTGTAGTATTGTTAGAATCGCTTTGCCATCCTGAGCGTCATACGGTACCTTAACTGTCCATATATCAAGTAGCTAGTTGTCTAAATGTCCAAATGCCCAAATGTCAATAAATTAATATAAATATATAGTGTTTAGTGTCAAATGAGTCTGATTTGAGTACATTCCGGAAATATAATGTCTCTATATGGATATATAAATTAACCACAAATATTTTATAAAAAACCGTAATAAAAATAATTATAAATTCCACGCAATTATAATTATAATTTTCACGCAAATTCACTTTCTGTAACTGCAGTCTTTTATTCTTTTTAATATATTTACTTGTTTAGTAATCGCAATGGTGCGTCTTGGTGTGCGAAACAAAATGTCCTTTTAAAGGACACCTGGACCACAAGGGTGTGTGTGTGTGTGTATGTAGTTGTACCCAGTCTATCTCAAAAACAACAAACCAATTACAGCCAAATTACGTAAAAAGTAGTTCATTCCAATGCCGAGATTCCAAAAGCTGATTGATATCCGCCATTTCGTTTCAAAATGGCGGCCTTTTGAAAAATAAAAAAAAATATAAATCTGTTAATATGAAAAGAAATAAATACGACAGAACTATAGAACAGAGTATATTTGCCTGCAACTCATGCTTCAGTTTCCGAAGCGACTTTTGCATCAGAAATGTTATAATCTGAAAAGGTATTACTCGATAAATAATGTTAAAATAGATAAACTAGCAAAGCGACGCACTCTATGTCTCTTTTAATATGCAAACCCCAGTTTTTTCCTTTAAAAAATCGCAATGCTTTTTGTCTTGTTTATAAGAAGCTCATGGAAATATAAAGTTACCACTTAAAAGTTTTGTCGTGCTGTCTTTAAGACCGCTAAAAGAATATATTATTCAATATTTATTTTTACCTGGTAAATCTTTGTTTCTCAACACTTCGTTAGACTTAAGATTTATGCTATTATAATAATATCTCAAATCTGGTGTCAGTAAATGACGAGTCGATTTCGATGATAAACTGTCATCTTGTGTGAATTGAACCGGCGAGAAATGTTTCGAAGGTAGAGCCGTACCGGATAATTCTTCCAATATTTGACAAACCCCAAGTGATTGAATTACTATATCCAATTGCGTTCGACAGGCCTCTAGCTTTAGGTGACATTCAGATTGATAGGTTTTACCGTCACTGCCACATACCTAGATTATGAAATAAAAGATGAGATTATAAAAGAGTATATATATATTGCAGAAATGATGAAGGTTAATTTTACCATCAGTGATAAGGCGGTAGGATCAGTCGGGCAGCTAGCAGCAGGACACTGACATGTAGCTGGTCGGTCTTCAGTTTCCACGCAAATAGCACCAAAATAGCATACCATATCAACGCATGACACTGGGGTTACAGCACCAGTATTTTCTAAAATAAACAAATAAATAAATTGCAGAACGCCACTGTTTATTTATTTATTTAAAAAATAATTACCATAAAAGATTTATTTTTCTTACAAAAATAACAGGAACCGAATGGCAAAACCCTAACCTTATACGTATTTGATTCTGGGCGACTTGCACCAAGCTCGGTTAAGATAGATAACGGTGTTTAAAGAGCCTAATCGCAGTTAAATACTCGAAACTGCTTGCACCATGCTTTGGTAAGCTAACTGCAGTTAAATTCACTAACCGAACCCTGGTGCCCGGTTAGCGCCACTAATCAGCAGTTAGCGAGCTGTCAAAATTTTCGAGGTTAGATTTGATCGCGTCGCCTGCGCCGCGGTTTTTACGCTTTTTTTTTGGTTATCGCACTTGTAAAACGTTTTCCTATATATCTGATGTTAATCGGGAAAGACGCGAAAGCGAGACATGAACAAAAGCGTATGACAGTTTGACAGCTGATGAGCTGAGAACCTCCCGTCCGCCATTTTGAACTGTGCTGTGATTGGCTGAGGCGAGCAATCTCGATTTCAGTTGTGTCTATGGTTATGTTCAAACACTTGCGGCCAGTTGGTGCAAGTCACCCTCTGACACACAACTGGAACTAGCCTCTTCTATGGTTGACAGGGCCATAATATTACAACTATTTATGTAAAAGTTTTAGTAAAATTCTCATAAAGATAAATTGCCTTAAAATGTGGTCCTTAACAAAAGATAGAAACTATAAGTAGCCTTAAACATTGGGCCCGATTGCGTTTCTTCGTGAACTAAAATTGGAATAGTTCAAACGATAGAGACAGAGCAATACCTTAGAGCGGAATATGACATGAGCGATCAAAGATTTTCCCGCACCAAAACTACCTGTTGAACTTATAGCCATCCCAAGAACAACCGTTAATTTCACATTCCGCTCTAACGTATTGACCTGTCTCTTTCACATGAATTAACTTCCGATTTTAGTTCATGAAGAAACGCAATCGAGCCTATTGAGCCCGATTGCGTTTCTTTGTGAATTAAAATTGGAAGTTAAATTGGAAGTTAGTTTAAACGAACGAGAAAAAGCAATACGTTAGAGCGGAATATGAAATGAACGATCGTCGTTTTCCCGCAAAACTACCTGTCGAACTTATATACGTCCGAATAAATTTGAACACTATTCACATTAAATTTTGCTTCGGTTGGTAGTTTTAATTCGTAAAAGTGACAACTATTCATTTCACATTCCGTTCTAACGTATTGTGAACTAAAATCAGAAATTAGTCCGTGTGAACGAGACAGGGCAATACGCTTCAGCGGAGTGTGAGATGACCGGTTGTCACTTTTTCGCATTAAAACTGCGCGCCAAGGTCAAATCTTACACCGCACGAAATATGCTCGAATTTATTTGGACGAGTATAAGTTCAACAGGTAGTATTTATCGACGATCGTTCGTTCGCTTGTACTAATTTTAGTTTTAGTTCACAAAGTCGGTTTGAACTTATCTGTCGGGCCCATTATCCACGTAACATCTAATCTGTTTAATTTACTGCGCACTTGAAAGTCAATAATACTGAAAGGTATTTTAAGGACCACTCAGCTCTAAATTTAAATTAATACACCTCCGTATTGACGAAAATTCTTGTGACGTAATTACCTGAAACGCGATAGGACGGTGGATATTTCTGCGAGAGCCAGATAATTTAATAAAATCCCGGGTAAAATAGGTCATATCGTAATTTGATAAATGCGAATTGGTCCATTCTCGCTTAACGATTTTCAAGTTTAGAATATAAGTGAAAAATATTTCGTTTAAGGAGATGAATATTGTTTTGAGAATAGGATAAATGAATATGTGAAAGGTTCTTAGTTAATTCATTCGAAAATTAAATTAGTAATAAAGTGTAAGATGAATTCTAGGGAAATAAACCTGCGATGAATTATGACCAGTCTTCTTGTTATTAAATGTTGTTATTGTTATTAAAAATTGTTATTAAATGTCTTCTTGTTATTAAAAATTGTTATTAAATGAAGATTTATCATGAATTAGAGTTACAACAAATACTATCTGTCGAACTTATACTCGTCCGAAATTCGAGCATGTTTTGGCGGCTTGGCGGGCAGTTTTAATGCGAATAAGTGCCAATCGGTCATCTCCCATTCCGCTCTAGCGTATTGCCCTGTCTCGTTCACACTGACTAATTTCCGATTTTAGTTCATGAAGAAACGCAATCGAGCCCAACATCTCAACTTATCGGTTAATCAGTAAGTCAACTGCTCAAATTAAGTCAGACCGCATAGGAATAGACAGGGGAATATATTTTGGACTCGAATTGATTTGAAAAGTAGACTCTGTATGACTCCGACTATTGTTTGCGACATTTTTCTAAAACTACACAAATACTGTGAAGTTGGAATTGAGGTTGATATTGAATTAAAGTTGATACTGATATTCTAGCAAAAATAAAGCATATCAGAAATAAGAGTTCATAAATCCTTACCGTTATAGCAACCATTAGGCCCAAGTATTTCTTTGGAATTGAGGCAGTGCGTACACTTCTGACCATCCACACCTGTTTTACATACGCATCGGCCTGTCATCTGCTCACAATCTTCCCGGATTGATCCAAACATTGAACATCCGCATGCTGAAACATATACGTACATTTTTTTTAATGAAGGTGAAATTAAAATAATATGGACACTTGCACAAAATAAGCACTCACGAATGCATCCAGAATGGCCACTTGTTATTTTGGCCAGACCCCAGAACCCAGGTTCACATCTATCACAGCGAAGGCCGCCGACACCAGGTTTGCATTGGCACTGCATTGTTTCTTCATCACATACATCGGATATTGATCCAAGTTTGTTGCAGTTGCAGAAGAGCGGACAGCCTTGGTTGTTGGGCCCGGACGCTGGTGTCTTTTTGTCTTCGCAACAACCGAATTGCATTGTCTCGCATGTTGTCATATCTGTGTCAAAGAATGGGGTTTTCGTGTGACTGTGGGTAGGTTTGGACTAAAATCAAACGTATGATAAAGTAGAAACGAATGAAAAAACACTGAAACTTGAATTGCGTGCCTGCGACGTACAAAATTAATACGTACAAAACAAAGTACAAAATGACAGGCAGGTGTAATTACGACTGCTTTAATAACTGTTATTAATTCTTTTGAAGAATGCGTAGTACTTTTGAACCTAATAACGGTTATGTCCGGATGACCTAAATTAAGACGCGTTCTAACAAAACCAAACTAATTTTTCTTTCAAAATTAAGTTAGTAATGTCACATTCCCATACTATAGTAAAATACGATTCACACTCTTGTGAAATGTATATTTGTAAAAGTCTAAAGCTGTTCATTAACCCCTCAAATGAATGGCGATTAGCTCGGGTTGCCTACGGCAAAATGTATATAAATTTATATTTACATTTACATAGAGCGGGGTTTACTATAGAGCTATAGCATTACTATAGAGCGGATTACTATAAAGCGGCGCACATTTACATTTATATTTATATTTATATAAATTTATATACATTTTGTATACATTTTGCCAAGGCATCCCTTAAGGGACGCCTCACATTTGAGGGGTTAAAGCGAGAGACTGCAAAAATATAAATGCCAGAAAAAGAAATAAGCTTTCAGTGCTTAAGTTCCGACCAAAAAAGGTCTGACAAATTAAATAGCAGTTTCTTAAAATTTATTTAGTTTAATTTAATAATTAAAGATTGAGTATGGTCAAAATACAGTTAGACCCAGATAAAATTCCAACACAAATGTTTTTGGTGCCAAAATGTAGAAAAAATAATTTGAATAGCGTATTCAAAATCCACCAAAATCGGAGAAATTCTGCTGTCCGAATTTCTAAAGGACTACAAGGCTAGATCATCGGAGTCTTTGACATCTTCAAAACACAGGTAGTTTGTGACCAAAGTAGCTTCATCGTTGAATTTTGTTGTGCCCCAAATCTGTATCGAATCTTTCCCCAAGATCTGTAGCGAACTTCTATTTATTGAGAGTCATGGTATGGTAAAGTGTATCTGGATAACAGCCCTAAGATTGTAGACGCCATCTAGCAGGAGGTATGTACGTACCGAAAACGATAGATCAGAAACTGGCTCCTCCAAATCTGTTGCCAATCATTCGTTGTAATTGTACTTGTTGTAATAACACACGATGTAGTCGTGTGTCTGTCGATGTCGTGTATCGTGAGTCGTGTGTCGATGTAGTAGTGAGTCTACAGTCGAATTACAAGAACAAAAATGATGTGATAAGTGGATTGATAAATATAATATGTGTTGACCATAAGAACATAATATATGGAAAATATTTCTGTTTTAAAATAAATTGAACGAGTATTCTCTTAGCAGCAGAAGTACCAATAAATCGGTATCACTCCCTATAAGACTTGTATCGTAAGACTCAGCCATTGATGCCTATGATACTGCGCAACCCTCTGTGATGTTTTAGTGTAATAAGATAAGTAATACGTTATTTATTACTAGGTTTAACAAGGAAGAAATCCCTTTTCTTTGTAAGTATCTTTGTAATTTCCAATAAAGTCACCGGTTGGACACCAATGGTATGTAGTTCTATGCAAAAATCTCAAGAAAAATCTCAAGTTTTCAGATCAAGAAAAAAAAAGAAAATGTCGAGTGCTGTATGTGTATTCATTGTTTCTTTAACTAGTATTTTACAACCTTTTTTAAATCGCGACCTACTTTTTGGTAAAAAAAAAACTCTAACGCTACCTCCCTTAGACTGTAACTTAGTTCTCTCGAACCCATGTAGTCTCTTCCACAGCTGTAACTGTAAGCATTTAATAAATATTTCAACTGTAAAAACGATGGCGAAAACCACATTAATTTTACCTGTTTTTCACTTTCGAAGCTACTTACCCGTTTCCATCTTAGTTCAACAAAAAGTTTTGAAAAGAAATACCAAAAAACACATAATAAATATGTTTCTCTTCCGTAGCTGTAAATATTTGCATATTATATAATAAACATTTTTTAATATTTTCGGTTTTCATTTTTAGATAGCCTGAGACTGGTTGAAAAACACTGCTCTAAACCCTTACACCCTTAGGCGGCCATTTTGAAAATTGGCAAATAGAGGAACTTCCTCCAGAGAGATGTTATTTGATTTAGGATAAATTGTTGTGCATGTTTTTATCTTCATGTTGCTAGCAAAAACATTTGTGTTATAATTTCATCTGGGTTTCCCATATATTTTCGCTAGATTGACTATACTAAATGAAGGATAAACGAAGTTATCTATATTTATTTCTCCAAAAACGCCATTATTGTTGTGGTTTGATTATCTTTTATTATTTTAATTATAGTTTTATATCAATGGAAAAGTATCCTTGATATTTTTTTAATTCCTTTCGATTGTAATAATGAAAAACAGATTTTGTCGTTTTTTCATTTTACTTGAATTGCTTAATTCCATTTACTTGAAGTGCACATTTGCTTCTCAAAATACTGAAGAATTAAAGTTAGACCTAGGAATGTTTTTTTCAATTTTATATCGACTACAAAAGAACAGGGATAAGAAAACTATTGATACTCAGCAGAAGGCTGGCGATTGAGCACTTACTCTTCCAACAGCATCTTGATGTGGTCGATGAATGATGACAGAATCCTCCTGAAGGACATTTATTCTTGGACGAACCGAAGCCACATGAAATCTCTTTAAACGATTTTGTATCGAGCATTATTTGAGACTCTTCACAAGGCTGTGAATTTACTCCTAAAACAGAAAAAAAATGTTCTTAAATCTCAAAGTTCCGAATGACCAGTTTCTATGACTTCACCTACCTTTGCATAGCTCAAGCGGTCTAAGATGCAGATCGACGTGCTTCTGACAGCCTTCTTGCCGCATAGCGCACATCGACGTATAAACGTTCATATCGGATGCACACACAGGGAAGTAATCGTCACTGGACACGTCGACGGGACAGTCGAATTTACAACTACATTTAGGAAATCCGTCGGGCCCGAGTTCGCAGGTTGCGTCAAAGTCGCAGTGGATATCTTTGCATGCCAAGTGCTCCAACGTACTATGGTGCAGTTCAGGATTTTCTGTCATGGCTTGGAGCGACGTCGACGTTTCGTCGATTGAACTATGTGTAGTGACTATTGACATTTCGAAGGATTTTGTCACTGTACGAACGGAAAATTAGTAGTGTTAGTAGATGTTAGTATGTTAGAAATATTTCAAAATGTGCACGGTAAAAGGATATTTATGTTTATTAAAAGATGTAAAAAGCAGAAGTGTACTAATATAAGAGTGTAATAGAGTAACGAAATTTGTAGTAAAAAGAAGATAAAGAATTCAAAGAAATATTGTAGGTAATAAATGAATACGATTACAACACTGAATTGGTTGGTCGCAGTACAACTCAAATCATATCAGTTAAACATTTAGTTAATATGTAGAATTCTAATTATTATTTTAATCCCGAAAGTGTTAGAATACATATATAGTAACAGAGATTAAACTAGATATCTATATTAGAATTTTACAAATACGATTAAAACAGATTGCGATAGGTTAAAGAGAAACTGCTGACATAGATTAAGATGAATATTTAATGTCAATCCTTTTATCTCTTCAAAATTTCTCAAAAAATACCGAACATTCTATCTCCCAAAAATGATATAAATTTAACCTATTTCGATGATTCTGTAGTAATATGGGAAAAACTTTGTGAACCCGGATAATCGGAATTCTGCGGTGTTTTTTAATTTTTAAAAGCGCGTCTCGCTGACATCAAACTTTAAAATGAATAAATATATCTTGATTATGAAATCGAAGACTATCGCTGTTGCTTGACATTATAAATAGGATAAAACGAATTTACCGCGTGAAGTTTCTAGCACTTGACGTTTCGGCGACGTCGTTCAGGGTAGCCTAAGGGGCTCTCTAGACGATCAAGCATGCTTGTCAAGCATCGCGTCGCGGGCTGGTAAGGTATCGCAAACCGCAGGAAATATGCAAATATGTTTTTTTAAATATTGCTTTAATTTTGTAGTTTATACCAGGGAATCACGTAATTCATCAATCAATTACGTCTAATCAACCTGACTCCCTGGTATACAACTACAAAAATAGGCATTTTTGGTCAATATTAAAATATATATCCTGCGGTTTACGATCCCCTCCCAGCCCGCGACGCGATGCTTGACAACCATGCTTAATCGTCTAGAGAGCCCCTAAAGTACTGTTAATCGTAACTGTTGAAAAATTTAAAATTCAGGCGCACCGAACCCGCCGCCACACCACCGTTATAATTTGTGGAGTAACAGCAGCAGTTTGCCGCCTACACGCAGAACAACGGATGACGATTGACTGTACTTTGGTTTACCCTAGACAACGGCGGCTGCAACGTCGCCGAAACGTCGGGTGCTACAAACTTCATGCGGTAAATTCGTTTTATCTTATTTATAATATGTTGCTTAGCTTTATGTTAATTTAATGTCACCATTAAACTGTATTAGTTACAAACTATTTTAGATATGCGAATTATTGCATTATTGAATAATCGCATTATTAATAAATTTACTTCAAAAAGTTATAAATAAATACCAATATACTCGAAAATGATTCTAATCGGTATTTGTTTTTGTTTTATATAAATAAAAGTTTTCTCAGATAGTTCGGTCTCATAAGTACTTTTGTCCATATTTCTGTTTACAACCTTCGTTGTAAACAGAAATATGGACAAAAGTAAAAAATTTATAAAATGATTTTTATTTGTTGTTTTATGCCGCATTTCATACAATCATTCTTCCAAATTCCCTACACAAAGCATTCCTTAATCAGCTGTTACAATTCAGTGATGTAAAATAAAAAAAAACCTAAAAATTTATATGCGGCTGAGCAAAGATCTATGGGCCAATGACCGTTGTAAGCAGTCACACCGTCTCCACACCGGACTCTTAAGGTGCAATTGTTATAATAAATCGACTTACTTAACGAGGTGGGAGGTCCAACAGCTGAGAATTTATCTTTACATTCTCCATAAAATATAACGTGAAGTTTTTCTTTTGTGTGTTCACAAGCAGCTTTTTGCAGCTCACATTCACTGGCATAGGTTATCATAGTATTGGCACAAACAGGTTCGGGTGCTAATCGATCAGGCTCTGAGCAATCGATAGGGCATATACATTCACCAGCTGAGCATCTTGCCCCGTATTTACATTTAACATCTTGACAAAGTTCTAAAAAATAGGTACGAAAATTAAAAATTACTTCAGATGTATTTTTTCGTCTACTACTAAGTTACTCACCACACGCTCCGCTGTACATTTTAGTAATGTT
The DNA here is from genome assembly GCA_944548615.1 of Micropterix aruncella. Lineage (NCBI taxonomy): Eukaryota > Metazoa > Arthropoda > Insecta > Lepidoptera > Micropterigidae > Micropterix > Micropterix aruncella. The sequence continues at coordinate 32,926,246 of OX155952.1, read as the reverse complement.
GGCGTTGTCTTTGCAAGCTTTTTGTTTTAAGTGACATTCACTGTCATATGTTAGGCCATTATTTCCGCATACTTGTAAATTGTCTTCTGCTTTCTGTAGCGAAACAAAACTATGTTTTTACATTTAATCAACGCGTAATATAGTAACATTTCTTCTTCTCTCTTCGCCCCAAAAGAACTGATACAACTCCTATAACTCTTACACGTCACTTTTTTCACATACAGGATGTTCGGGATTTAAAATCATTTATTTTCAAGAAGTGATTATGTGCGTCAAACTAAACGCAGATTACACAATAATTAGGTTATATAAGAAAGAGAAATCAGAAGATTGTCATTTACAGCATATTATGCTACATACAAAGCAAAGTTCGAAATAATGTAAAGTTATTTTTAATTTAGGCCATGGTTACTGAGAAAAATACATATTTTTTAAAAGTAAAAAAAAAATTAACGTTACTTTCAACTCAATTTTCCATGTATAATAATCTCTAGTAAAGAAAAAACTCCTAACCTAAAAAAAAAGTAAAAAGATTTTTTTTTTACATCTTTTTGGTTTTCTTTGTTGATATAGAATCACTTCTGGAAAAGAAAAATAATACGTTCAAAACATCCTGTATAAACTATCTTATAAATTATGAATGAAAAACTTACAATACTGGAGCAGTTGTTTGAGCACACGCAAGTTGGTCGATTCGTCTTCGGATCCGATTCACACGTAGCGTATTTGTGACATTTCTTTTCCTCACAAGTTTCTGTTGAGTTAACGAAAAGTTTGATATTAATACGCTTTCAATAAATCGTCGATTCGGGTGATTGCAGTTCGAAATGTTTTTCTTTTATTATACGTTTTGAAACATGTAGCAGAAAAGTTAGGAAAACAAGTTTTTAGCAGAGTGAAAATGACGTTAAATAGTCTAAAAGATTTTAGAGCTAAGTTTAGATCTGTCTTTTCGAAATGGATTAAAATACTTAATTCAAAGTTAACGCGTATTACTCTCCTTGAAAAATCAGTTTAAACGTTTCTGAGGGTTTGGCGAAAAAACACCATTAACGAAACGTGGACTCTTCAAAAATTAGACGTGTATCTACGAAATTGAATAGCAAAAAACCTTTGACTGCCCAAAATAGTGGGGAGCTGAGGGGCCCTTGCTGAGTTGGCCACGAAGACTCATTCTGTTCAGGGTTGGTCACACTCACGGGTCAACACCCATCCGACGGCCTCCACGCATGAAATGCGAGCCTGGGTAGGACTCTGGCCCTAGGGTTAGTTTCCCCTAGGAATCAACCTTCTGGCGCTCCTGGACGGTCTGCGTTCCGTGCGGCATAAGCCAATCGATTGAGCACTCTGACTAACAACTTGGGTTGTCGACTACAGCGGGCGAGCCCGTCACCACAGGAAGTTTTAACGATTAGTCGTTCTATCTCCCTGCAGTGAGCGTAGAAGACTTGGGACAAAACAGTCCACCATCTAGCTACGCCACAACCCGTAAGAGACCAACGCCTTAACCGCGAGATAGCCAGTAATGTTACCTGGCGGGCCAACACTCGTGCCCTTACTTCCAATTGTGACCAGATTTCTCCGGTCTCTCGATTGGTTCCGAGTTCGAGGTCGCTTGCGCGGTCCTCTCCCTTACGAAGCGGTGAAACGGTGTATACCGAATCTATCGCGGACCACGGCATCCTTTGCCCGGCTCTTCACCCAGGATCGGATGGCCGATGGTCATTTCAAGAGCAGTCGCCGTGAGGTCCGCAACCACCCCCGCTCTATAGGAAACAGTACAGCTTCCAGACTCCCCCGACTGTTAGTAAAAGTTCTATAGGAAACAATACAGTTCCCAGACTCCCCCTACTGTTTGGGAGCTAATGGGCCCATAATGAGGTGGCCACGATGACCCATGTGTTCAGGGTCGGTCACACTCACGGGTCAACACCCATCCGATGGCCTCCACGCATGGGGTGCGAACCTGGGTAGGACACTGGGTCAACCAGTCTCCCCTGGGAATCAAACCTCTGGCGCTCCTGGACGGTCTGCGCACCGAGCGGCGCAAGCCAATCGACTGTGCTCTCCGACTAACAGTCGGGGAAGTCTGGGAACTGTATTGTTTCCTATAGAGCGGGGGTGGTTGCCTACCTTACGGCGACTGACGGACGTTGGATTGTTCTGACCAGAGTCTTCTACGTTCACTGCAAGGCGACAGAACGAGAAAATCGTTAAAACGTCCTGTGGTGACGGGCTCGCCCGTTGTAGTTGACACGGCAAGTTGTTAGTAAGAGTGCACAATCGATTGGCTTACGCCGCACGGTGCGCAGACCGTCCAGGAGCGCCAGAGGTTTGATTCCCAGGGGAAACTGACCAAGGCCAGTCCTACCCAGGTTCGCACCTCATGCGTGGAGGCCGTCGGATAGGTGTTGACCCGTGAGTGTGACCGACCCTGAACAGAATAGGTCTTCGTGGCCAACCCAGCAAGCTCCCATTAGCTCCCATAGCCTTCACTCTGACTAACAGTCGGAGGAGTCTGGAAGCAGTACTGTTTCCTATAGAGCGGGGGTGGTTGCGGACCTTACAGCGACTGCTCTTGAAACGACCATCGGCTACCCGATCCTGGGTGAACAGCCGGGCAAAGGATGCCGTGGTCCGCGATAGATTCGGTATACACCGTTTCACCGCTTCGTAAGGGAGCGGACCGCGCAAGGTACCTCGAACTCGTAACCAATCGAGAGACTGGAGTAATCTGGTCGCAATTGGAAGTAAGAGCGTGAGTGTAAGCCCGCTGGGTAGTATTCCTGGCTATCTCGCGGTTAAGGCGTTGGCCTCTTACGGGCTTGTGGCGGAGCTTGATGGTGGACTGTTTTTGTCCAAGTCTTCTGCGCTCACTTCAGGGAGACAGAACGACTAATCGTTAAAACTTCCTGAGGTGACGGGCTCGCCCGCTGTAGTTGGCAACTCTAGTTGCCCAAATAGGGGTTGATATATTTAGCGTGTGTCTTCGAAATTAAAGCGATAGCATCTCGAAATTCAGGTAAAATACTACTCTTATTAAATAATCATACAACTGTTCGATGATTGTCGTAAATCAACCCTTAACCGGACGAAACCGGACTTAAAATGTCAGTTCTGCATAGGGCTATCTACGTATATTAATTAAAAAACTAGTAAACTTCGAAAGGTTAAAAATCTGTTTAGAGCGGTCTTCAATTCGTTGACTCTGAGATTAATGAAAGATTTTTTAGTTTATATCTCCATAGGTATTATTGATTCTCACAGATAAATCTTTTTTGATCAATTTTATCGAATTTTATCCATGGGTTTGACGCGTCAAAGTCACACATGTTTGTTTACATCATACCTCGGGCCATGGCTATCTATTCATGTATAGTTTATATCAAAATAATTTATAATAATGTTAATATTACCCTTACATAATGTGTATTAAACTTCTCTCTGGGCTTTAAAGCGTCCAGTAAACAATATAGCGTCCAGTAAACAATATATGTGAGAACCTGTTATTGGCTATCATTTATTATTTAAGTTGTTATTTAATATTTTATATGGCTGTTGGTTTTCCTTAAAATAAATAAATAAATAAATAAATAAATAAATATATGTATTTACATAGAATGCTTCTGATATAAATTATATGCTTTGTTTGACTTGTTTACAAATTGAAAGAAGCTAATATCTTTGTGGGGTAAGATTCGAAAAGTAGATATAGACAACATCGAAATATATGTACATTACTAAGATAAAAAAATAACATTTGCCACTTCTCGACCGAATAATAGGATTTCAGGAAGTCACTCAGATATACTTGATTAGATGTTTACTCAGCCGAAGGATAAAATAATAAGATATTTAGGCTATACCACAAGCTCCTTCATAGTTGACGGTGAGGTTGAGCGCGGTGTTGCAAGCGTGCGCGCGCATTTTGCACTCGTTGCCGTAGGTGTTGTTGTCGTTGGCGCAGACAGGCGCGAGCGCGCCCGTGCACGTCGGGCACGAGCACGACGCGCGCCCACCGCGCGCCGAGCAGGATCCGCCCCACGCGCATTGCACGTCGCTGCACGCGCTCGTTTTCTCTGTAGGCATACATCAATTTCCATTTATTTAACGCCTGTTCGCCACGTCTCTATTCACCGTATGCAAATCGATGGCGAGCACACTTTCTAAAACTTACCACAGACTCCAGTGTAGGCCACCCTTACGGGCTGATTAGAGATGCAGGCCGTTCTGCTCAGTTCGCAGTGGCTATCGAAAGTTCTTCCATCCGAAGAGCACACAGGTCGATAGTAGGGTTCGCATGATGGGCCACACGAGCAGCGGGCTACTCCACGACGATCCACTGAGCAGTGCTCGCCAGCGCCACAAATTAAAGCACTGCATGGGTGATCACCTAAGAGCACACACGATTTGAACAACTATTAGATTTAATTAGTAGTTAAATAGTTTAGGAAGCTGTAAAAACACGCCTTTCACCTCCTGCTCATAATATGTAACCAAAGAACTCATTGAGAGCCCAAATTTGATGGGTTTATTGTTGTTACGTATTTTATTATTTTATTTATTTTTATAAAATTATCCAATTACAATAAAATTCATTTTGCGAAGCAGATAAGATTACATTTGTGTGGATTTTATCACCGCACTAGATGGTATATCTGTTCTGGGGTGATAGTATTTAAGACTTCACTTTAATCATAGCGACTTCACTTTTTTCTTTTTTTTTCTTCTCATTTATTCCGATCGCTCATTTATTCTTATAAGTTTTAAGGTTAATATAAATATATAAATGTGGTTATAAATAAAAAACTAATATTAAATAAAGAGAATGAAAATATTTAAGTTTATAGATAAGTAAAATAAATAAATATATAGATTAATATATAACTAAATTGACCAATAAATTAAGTAGCCTAAAAAGGTTTCTAACTATGCACATATAAAATTGTAAATTTAATTAACTAATATAATATTATAAATTTATTATAAACATATTCAACCGAAACATATTTCTTATCAAGTATCAGGTGACAGATATGGACCGAAGTTTGATCTCTCAAATTATCGACCGCGTTTACACGCGTCGACCGCGTTTACACGCGAATTTACACGCGTAAATTTACGCAGCACTGCGTATATATTGTTTTTTTTTTAATAAAACTAAATACCAAAAAAAACATATAAATACATTATACACTCATAACCATAATCTCGTCGGTTGAATACTTCAATTTTTAATTTGATGGCGTTTACGAAAACCAATTCTTTTTATTAATATTAAGATAAAATAATTATATTTAATAAGAAAAAATAATAATTACTGCCAAGTTTTTATGAAAGTTATAGAGATACTTGTCCTCGTCCCTCCTTTTCGCAACCTTTATCGAAAAAGAAGATTGAATTCAATAATCCCTCATTTATTCAACAAAATTCCTCTAAATTTAAAAACTTATAAAAAATGTACAAAAAAACCAAAAAGAATTAAAAATAGTTAGCTTTAAAATAAGTGAAAGTGAAACACAAGTGTAAATGATACGAATAAGATTCATATTTTATTAGCATTAAGTACGTTCATCTTTTTATGCAAATATTATTAAGGGGGTGGCTTTCTGTACCGACTAATCCTTACTAATGTACCAGATAATGCAGCAGATATATTATAATATGGTCAAAATGGTTACTAAAGTTGCACTGAAAGTCACCCTATCATAATCTCCAGCAGGTAAGCCTTAGGCTTGGCTGGATTTTATACAAAGCTGTATTTAAAAAAATGGTTATTAAATAAAAAAAATAAAAAAAAACTTCTCAAAGTGACTTCTGAAATGAATCATGATTCAAAACTGCATGAAGGAATGTACATATGTATGCATATGCATACGCTACGCCACCAAAGACCAGCTCTATTTATAGAATACTCTGTGCGACTCTTGCTTTACCCTCGACTCGATTTATTTTACGCTCGTAGGGGACGTACCAAGCACAATTACACAAGTCGCTAAAGTGCGTTCTTCAGAAGAGCTCTAGCCGAAGCACGCGCGCGCTAATGAGCGCGTCCGCATTTGAGCGTGCTCTCGTCAACGGGTGTGAGTGTGAAATGTAATGCCTCCTCTACACATCGACAGATGCATCCGCAGATGGATCAGCAAACGTATCCGCGGATACAATCGCGACCCGTCCACACGTCCGTGAGTCATTCAGTCTAAGTTCAACCTAGAAGACGCAGCTCGTGCCGCAAGAAATGGATGTGGGAACAGTAGCGGCCACTGCTATTTATTTATTTAGCGCTTATAACTACTACTTGAGTGTACACCGCAGCTGAAATGTTAAGAAAGAAAAGGAGAAAAAGAAGGTGGTGGATGCTGGCTATACATAGAAATAGAACAAAGTTAGTGAAAATAGATTCGGACTAGTTAAGTATGATAATGTTAGTTGTAGGTAGGATGGTTAGTAATGTAGGTAGAGAATACATATTTTATACATTATATTAACTTATTTATTAATTTAGGACATATATTTATTTTTGTTTAGGAAGAGCTTCGAAAACCAGCTTGTAGTACTTTACGCTGAGCCATCTGGAGAATTTTAAAATTTTGCTCGGATGTCCTGCAGAATTTTGAATACCTTTTACAAAAAAATCCCCTGTGGTTTACTTTTACTTTCCCTTTACTTTACATTTACTTTGCGGGCAATACTGATGCATCAGCAGATGTGTGGACAGACGCCTTGCATTCACTCTGTCATCCTTTGATCCGTGTCGCAAAAACCGACACCAATCGGATAAGGGGCAGACGCATCGGTGGACGATAAATACCTACGACAGACGAGCAAATACATGTCGGCGGACGCATCCGCAGATCGCATCTGCGGATCCATCTGTCGATGTGTAGAGGACGCATAAGGCAAGCGGTTGTGAGACCACAATCTATCCTTTGGTTTTATACCAGAATTTGTATCTTTCATACTAACCCTCAATTTCAAATATAAAATTAGGTTACAGTTATCGAAACATCAGTCTGACAGCTTCTATAGAATATGAAACACCAGTCTTTCTGACCTATTTTTTATTGGATTATAATACTAGTAAAATGTCTAACAAATAAATACACATGTTATAGATAATAGGGATAATGTTACCTTAATAATAAACAGTAAAAAAAGTTTTATAACATTAAATATCTATTGTTTTCAAATATAAACCTGTATTTTGATTGATATAAATAATTTGATTCAACCCTAATAATATTACGTAATTATAACAAATTAAATAAAACAATAACGCAATTCAACAATGGTAATTACCATTTACTCACAGAAATGAAGAGCAAAGGAGGATGCCCGCCTTGGACCCACCCCCCAATAAACGTATGCCATATGAAAGAACTTTTTATGTGTTTTAATTATTTATGTATATAACAGTGGGTATATACGGCAGTAGATGACGATAGCGGTTGGTTTTACCATTGATTTTATATAAAATCAATGGTTTTACTAAGTGAGTCGCGTCAGAGATGCGAGAAGAAGCAAGCGGAAGAACTGCAATCGACTCTGGGGCTAGTGGCACGTAAGCCATTAGTTGTTGTTTGGCTTTTGTTTCGTGCTGTATTTATTTTTTTGTGCAATAAAGAATAAATACTAATAATAATTAAATTAAATAGATAATAATATTGATATTTTATTGACATACATTTCTCATCAGATGCCTAATAATTACAATATATAAAACTAAAATACCACTAAGATGTTATAGGTAAGATTTAGTTTTTAAATGTAACTAAAATATGCCTATTTGTAGGCCACTCTCAAGCTTATTCGCTGGTGGGCCCAGAGTTAATAAAAATAGTAGCATTCTCCTTTACACACGTTACGAACATCGGTCTATCAGACCAACTTATTTTCTTTTCCCGTGCTCGTAAATCAATATTAAAACCGTAGTAACACGTGCGACACCTTTCTATAATCAGCGATTATTATTTGACACATACCTGGGATGACAACATACCTGGGTATTGCCATAACAATCAAAATGTATATTTTGCTGTGGTTTTGACAGACCGGTGTCTTATGTAGGGGGGGGGGGGGGGGCAAGTAGGCTGCTATAGAAACGTAGAAAATACGGTTTGCATAAAAGTACCCTAAAGTTCTTCAAAAAAGGCAAATTAATGAAGAGTAGCTTTATGATTAATAGTGGTCGCAGTGTCGAAAAAACCATTTTATTCGCAGTAGAATAAGTTACAATTGTTACATTTACAGAGTATAAAGGGAGTTCAAAATATAATCAAGTCGTAGATTTTTTAGCAATAAAAATAAGTATTTGGAATCAAAGTATATAAAATACTAAATAGGTCTATATCCTTGTTTCCAGAATATTGTGTTTCTAAATGTCGCGAGAACATACATATAATACAGTTTAAATCTTCCTAACATTTCGTAGAAACAAATTCATTATAGACAAGAGTACCTTTCAAAGATTTTATATTGTTTGACATCAATGAATTATGTATTTTAGCAGAAATTATGGCCAAATTTTGAATATTCGATCACAATGTGAATTTAAAAAAAATCACTTTTTAATACTGCAAATATTATATTTTTTTAATATACGGACTGTTATCAATCGTAAAAATACTCTTGATCAATCACAAATGCGTATTTTTTGTGTAGTGTTTTATAAAAAATAGCAAAAATCCCTAAAAGATAACATGGACATGTATGCAATAGTGTAATCATACCTGAGCTACATTTTCCCCTGTAAATTATCCGAATTTCCTGTCGCATCCTGCAAGACTCTTGGCGAAGATCACACTCGTTCGCGTAGGTCTTTCCATCAGATCCGCAAACTGGGTCCAGTTCCAGTTCGCAGACTTCCGTACACCGACAGACGGGAGTTCGCGAAGCGTCTAGCATGCACAATTGCGGCTCTGGACACTGGTGATCGGAACACGGATCTGTAGAAGAATGAAAATGACTATAAATAAGTTTTGTATGGAAAGAAAGAAGGTAAAGAAGAGGCAAATCTCTGAAAGGACACCGTTTTCAGCCAATACCTCCTTACCTCTGAAACCAACAATTTTACATAAAAAATATATATTTAAATAACCGAATTATTGATACCTGATATTTATACAGTTTCGCCATTTTTAATGAAAGTTGGTTAATGCTTCTGATATTAAACTCTCGTGGAGAGGAGTGAATGTATTATTTTAAGTCGTTTTTCAAGCTGTCTTTTTTTTTATTTTTTTTTTTTTTTTATTAAAGGTAAAGCACAAAATATAATTTACTGCAGCATTACAAAAAAAAAATGTGTTTGGACCAGTAGCGAATAATAGAGCACACAGCAGTATCTTGGTCACTGCGTCAACACCGCCTAACTAGGCCTAGGCCTGTACTAAGGCAGGTGTACCAGGAAATATTTTACCTGTGCACACAAAAAAAGTAAAAAATTAACAACTAAACTTAAAAATTAAACATGTTAAAAAAATAAATTAAAATATCATCAAGAAGTATTTCAAATTATAATCATAAAATTATCGAGTAAATAAATAAAAATCGAAATTATAATAATAGTAAATAGATAGATAGATACCTACTCAGTAAAATAAACAAATAAAAATAAAATAAGAATAAAAATAAAAATCATACGAGATAGTCAAATAATTTGTGGCTCTTTTCACGGCCTTCATTTATTAGCCACATATGGCTCTGTTTCTTAAAGCAATCTTTAGACTGAATTGTTTTAATTCCATCTTCTAAAAGGTTATATGTCCTGGGGCCCAAAACGGTAAAATGCCTTTGACCAAAAGAGGTCATCATTCGGGGAATATCTATTTTTTTAGCAACGGATCGCCTTGTTGGATGCATTTGTTGTGAGAAAGTCCTGTTGCATTTGAATTGAATAAAATTTACACAAAATTTTAAATAAAGCTGTCTTAAATCTAATACTTCATATTCCAAAAACAATTTTTCCGATGAGTACCTGTAAGGCTTACGCGTGATAATTTTTATAATTAGTTTCTGTGCCACCTCTGCTGGGTAAATAGTCGTTTTTGCACAGGCTCCCCAGCCAATGATTCCATAGCTTAGAATACTTTGGCACAAGGCATAGTATGTTGTTTTTAATGTCTTGGGGTCTAAAATATTCCTTATATCTCTAAACAAGAAAGCCAGACGCCTGACTCTGGTGGAAACTAAGTCTATGTGGTCAGCCCATTTGAGGTGATTATCCACAATTATGCCTAAATACTTCAACGATAGTGCTTTTTGCAATGGCGCACATTTACAATGTTTAAGGCTCCCGCATTGATGAATTGTTATGGTGTTTATTGCAGGTGGCTGCCCTCTCTTATCTATACTGAATGCTAAATATTTCGTTCTATCAATGTTAAGCGTGAGTAAGGAGACATCAAGCCATTTCTTAATAGTATCCATATCTGCATTTGCCTTAGTAAATACACGCTGCCAGCTACTATCATTGAATATTACTACAGTGTCGTCTGCGAAGGAAATAGCTTTACTTGGTGTTAGATTGTAAAGATCATTTATATATATATAAGGAGTAATACAGGCCCCAAGACACTGCCCTGTGGAACACCATATGACAGGCTATTCGTTGCGCTGGAGTAGTCTCCAATTGAGGTGATTTGTGTCCGTCCGATTAAATAGCTTTCAAACCACTTATAAGGCGTTTCTCTTATTCCTATTGCCATTAACCGATGTAAAAGAATATCATGGGCTACCGTATCGAACGCTTTCGATAAATCAAGAAAGACAGCAAGACATTTTTCACCTTTGTCAACGAGCTCGACTATTGTTTTCGTTACTTCCGCAATTGCATCAGAGGTGCTCACTTCTTGTCGGAATCCAAATTGTTTGGGGGACAAAAAGTTGTTATTATCCAAATAATCAACAAGCCTTTTCTTGACTACTTTTTCTATTATTTTTGAGAGAGTATTTAATATCGAGATCGGTCGGTAATTATTGAGATCTGTTTTGTCACCGCTTTTAAATACGGGAACGACTTTTGCACATTTCAGGCACTCTGGAAATATACCTAATTTAAAGCTTAAGTTTATTATGGACGTTATCGGTGAAGTCAAATGATTATTGGCACGTTTATATACTTCGCTGGTAAGGCCATCAATTCCTGAGGATGTAGATTGCTTAAGTGACGTAATGATTTTAGCCACCTCAATAGTCGTTGTAGGGGTCAATAGAAAAGAAATTGAGGAATCTGAAGGCGTGGATCCGGTAGATGCCCTCCCATTACTTGCATAGTTATCATGAGATATTTTTTTTGCCAGTAATTCGCCTACATTAGCAAAATGCGAGTTTACTATATTAGCCATTTCGTATGGATTATCTGCGGATGTAATAATACGATTGTCTATATTTAACTTTCCAATTGTATGCTTAGAATTCGAGATACTAGCTGCTTCTTTTATAAGTTGCCACACCTTTTTTGTGTCATTGCTGTTCTCAGCAATTTTGGTTTTATAATAATCCTCTTTAGTCTTTTTTATCAAATGCTTGCATAAGTTCCTATACCTTAAGAAATTACCCTTTAAAACCAAGTCGTCAGGATTATTTTTCGATACTAAATGCATTTTATCGCGTCGTCGGATAGTTTGGAGTTCTCTTTTCTATGATATATTAAAAAGATATCTGAATCCCGAAATAAAGCAGGATTACTTTAAATTGGAGAACGGTCTTGCGAGTACAGCAGGTGATGAATAGTCTCTAGTTGCAACTGCTGCAGCTTTGCGTTTGTTTGCTATGAGTTATGGGTCGTATAGAATCAGTGGTAAAGAATTATGAACCAGGCTCGTTTGTTTAATCCTGAATTTCTCCATTATTGCTTTTAGTTCTTGATACTACACATTTGCATCCACTGCGTAACAAACCATAAGAAGCTGTAATGGATAACATTGGTATAGGACCGATCAAATTCGAAAATTACGCGAAATCTCAGCTTTTTCACGAGACGACAGCTTTTCGACGATAAACGACAGAAAGATAAATGAATACCTGATTTTTCAAAAGGAATGACATGGCTTTTAAATAAAAATTATTCTAATATGAAATTCCAGCTCAAACCGAAGTTACCTAAAATTAAAATTGCCAAGGTGAAAAAAGGTAATTATAATGGTACGACCTATTATTACCAAGAAAAAAACAAAATTTAATGTTTGGAAGTCAAATAGAAAAATACAGCAGTTACCTTAAGGATCCCGTAAGAATACAATTCATGGACACGATTCAAGTTATTTAGCTTCAAAACATAGAAAAATCCAGCAGAAATTATATGGAACTTTCCGCTATTGAAAATGGCTGTAGACAAAATGCTTACAGTACACGTGTCCAGGAAGTCCGACCATAATACAGGGTGAGTTTTAATTAACCGGCATCCGTGAAGTGGGTGAATCAGTACGAGAAAATAAGCAATTTTGATTAAAAAATATGGGAAAAACTAAGTTTTACAGTTCAAATATTTTATGTTTTAAAAAGTAGTATAAAAAGCGCTGAGTGCGCTGCGCTATCTAGCGATAGGTAAAATATCGTAAATATTGTTAATTCGCGATACCTTACCAACCGCTAGATGGCATAGTATGCTCCACGCATGCCAAACTTTTATTCACTAGTTCAGTTGTTCAAATTTACAAAGAAAAATGTTTTTTATTACTTTTTTTCACATTTTTATTATCAATAGTTGCTTACTAGCTCGTACTGGTTCACTCACTCTAGACGCCGGTTAATTAAAACTCACTCTTTATAAATTCAGAAGAAAAGACATAGAAAACCGGAATAGTATGACACCACAAGATGTAAATGTGAGCACAGATAATAATCCAAACGGATAAAGTAACTTCTGCAGGAATAAAAGTACTTGCGCACTATATCTAAAAATGAGCAAATCGCTAGAAATCAAATGTAAATATTGGGAGCCTCTGTCGAGTTTTGGCATACCTAGATTTTCAGATGGGCGTTATAAATATAACAGCGTTTCGGCAGCTGCGTCTTTATTGACTAACCGCATTCTAACAAGCAGCTTACACTTCTCGTCCTATTACAATTTACAAAGATCATTGATGGGTTCCAAGCTATGGCCCGCGGGCCAACTCCGACCCGCGAACCGCATCAATCCGACCCGTAAGTTATTTAAATGAATAAATAATATGATCGCGGGCCAAAATCACTATTATTTCGAACGCCCGCCGGCAACATCGATTGCTTCAAAGCTTAGACAAGAGAAACTTGGAACAAATAGTGAACAATTGAAACTGTTTCATTCACGCATATTATACGTTCTCTACGACAACAGATCAAGGGTGAACATTCTAAGGCAAACAGGCTCGTTGATTAAGTTATTCTGACTTCCATAATTATTAATGTAAGCATTTAAGTTGTTTAATAATAATATAATTAAATTTATTTAGATTTTAGAATAATAATTAATTAATAATTTTATTTATAATTAATTTATATAGAATTAGATTTAGATTTTTAACTCTGGTAATCTTCTGTTTATTATTTCTTTCTCTCGACAGTTACTTTAAAGGTTTTCCTAGCTTTATTATTTAAAAATAATTGTATGTTTTTTAACATTTAATTAAAAATTATTAATATTTTTAATGAATAACTCTTCACTATGATTTTTAGAAATTGATAATATTTTATAACCATATTTTTAACTCATATATTTTTTAAAATTAAAGAATTTTTTGATATTTTCATTTGGGATTATGATTTTTACATTGTTGTTATATTTTTTTTTGTTTGTTTTTGTTTTTAATTATGTATTTAACAAAATTGCTCTTAACTTTTACGATTTTTTACCGTATTCACATATTACTTATTGTAACGTTTATAGAACGTCTACCAAAGCACAATCTTTGCTTATTTGGGCAACATCGGTCAGTAAATATAACATAATAATTGAGTTTAATTTCTTGCTGTTGTGGATAAAAAAAAAATGTTGTATAATATTTTATTAGAAATTTTAGAAGTGTGTTATGGTATGGAAATTGCATAAAATAAATAAATAAGCTTTGAGAGAATTCTATTAAAGAAATAGGAGAGCCCGGTAAAGCTGGGTTGACACGATATGAAAGCTCGCATTGAAGTGTTACTCGGATATGGTTGTCATAATACGAGTCCCATTGCATCATATTCATCAGAATGCATCATTATTTTGTAATGGGTCTGATTCACTCAATCGGCGTTAAGAAGAAAATAGCCGAGCTTCGGTTGCACATGAAAGAAAGAAATAAAGAAGAAATTTACTTATTGGAGTTCGATATTTGTCGGATCGAGTTAAGGCGCTAGGATAGGCCAAACTGCAAAATAGACCTCTCTTTGAACGCGAATTTCTCCTAAATGGATGGTCCAAATACATAAAAAAATATATATATGGTATGTGTAATATAATCAAAAATAAATTTGTTGTCTCGTTTGTTTATTATTACTGTTAGTTTTGACAGAAAAAAATGTACTTCTCCTATTATTTTACGAAAGAATGTTTAAATTTTATTTAAACGCCTGAAGCGATTTCGATTATTCTTCCACCAAATTATAGAAAATTTAATGATTTATAAAATTGTTGTTTCAATATTTTCATCAATATTTATATACGTAGTATATCAATAATATTACTTAAATACGCGGTCAGTAGCGGCCGCCAGCCAGTTTTGTCCTAGCATTTGCACCGGGAGTTCGCGTCGTTTGTTATCTCTGAGATCGCGGAAAAAATTGTGGCACAGATTAGCTTGAAGTGAAGTGCTGCACAAGATGGGACGCAGAAATCAGAAAACTTTGCATTACTTGAATAAGGCTTTGCATATGAACAAACTACGTTAAGTACACACTTACTTATAAAATTATTTGTACTCAGAATAAAATATAACAGTACCTCTTATGATCTGCGTATGTATGTATAGGTACATAAACGATTACTTCACTTTTAGTTTCCCGAAAGGAAAGTATTGTGCACCGACCGAAAGGTGCACGAGCAGTTAAACGAAAACCCATGACCGCAAACATTACGACACGGAACAGTAAAGGATGATTCATGCTACACCGGGCCGGGGCCGGGCCGGGCCCCGGCCGGGACACGGTCAGATATCTATAGTATACTTTTGTATGAAGCAATTCATGCTTGGCCGTGCTCCGGCCGTGCCCGGCCGTGCCACGACCGGAGCACGGCGTCGAATTGGCGGTGGATATTGTTTTCCCGGCTCCGGTCTGCTAATCGTTCAATGGGAGAGATATGCTTCAGAAATCTTGAATTTTGTTTGGTTAAATCACGTTTTATTTTTCCAAGAAATATACTAAAGCATTCTTTAGACATCCTAAAATAACCGTAAAATTTGCTCTCATCATCTATTAATTCCTTGTAGAGCGTGGCGAATTCTCCCTCCGATTGTCGTTTTCTCCAGGCTGGATGTACACTCCATCTTCTTTTATAAGATTCAGTTCGTGTTTCCAATACTTCATCTTCAAAGGCAATTGCAATAGCTGCCAACTCAAGTTGTGAAAATTGCATTAATAATCAAGCGAAAATAGAAATTAAAAAATATTATTATCGCCAAAATAGATGGACGCAACACTAGTTAGATAAGTCCGCCATTTGTGCATAAATTGTCTTTTTTATAAAACCAGCGTAATATTCATTAAGTTATGTTTTTATAGCACATTAAAGTTATTCTATTCTATTCTATTCTACTAGTTATCGCGGACATGGCCGTGGGATAAATAAACTCGGAAACAGCCCGGTCACGCCCGGTGTAGCATGAATGACTGCCCCGGCCGGAGCACGTTGGAAACGACTCGGCCGGGGCCCGGCCCGGCCCCGGCCCGGTGTAGCATGAATCATCCTTAAATCATACAACAGATTTTTTCTTATGCAATGTTTCGTCTTCCAAATGGGAGTGGGGGTGGACATCATGTTGCAGTCTCAACAGCGCAATTAAACAACATATTGCGAACCGTAACATACGACAAAGTACTATGCTCGCAATAACACAGATGTACGATAATCGTACTAAAACAAATGTCGGGGTCACCAATTTCGCAGGAGTCATCGTCGGTAATAAAACCCGCGATAATGAGGCCAATGGCGTTTCTTCGTAAACTAAAATTGTAAATTAGCCCAAGTGAACAAAATAGAGCAATACGTTAGAGCGAAATATAAAATGAACGATCGTCGATTTTCCAGCACCAAAACTACCTGTCAAACTTATAGCCATCCGAATAAGTTTGAATACATTTCGTGCAGTCTTAGAATTTGCTGATTTATCTTCGGTGGGTAGTTTTAATGTGGAAAAGTAACAACCGTGCATTTCACATTCCGCTTTAACATATTGCACTGTCTCGTTCAAATGAACTAATTTCCGTTTATAGTTCACGAAAAAACGCAATCGAGCACAATGTCGCTAAATTCAATTTGTATAACTAGTACCCAATAAACAACATCGAAATTAGCAACATTATCGCGAGTTTTATTACTGATGATGGCGCCCGCGAAAGTACTAAAATAGAATGAATATAAGAAATATAGATATTGTCAAATTGGTAAACAACTGAAAAATAAAATGCCAAGATAATTTCATATGGTAAAAGATTCCTGAAGGAGCTGAGACTCAAAATGAGCTGTGGTACAATGATGATGATGATGATGATTATCTTTTATGTTTGATCATTTTGTCCAAAGACGAATTACATAACATATCTGTACAATACAATACAATACAATCAACTACTCCAGTAGATAGGCATTCCTACATTTGGATGCGTCACAAAATTAAATGCTAAAAATTTAATTATTAAAAACATAACTATCGTGATAGTTGTCATCGCTGTAATATTATATTCAATATTACCTATATACAAATAATCAAAATATACTAATGTGATTTAAGAGTCAAGGAGAATAATATATTAAAATAGAAATGCAAATTCTATGTATAATAATCAAAAAATATATATTTTATTGTCAATCCAGCAATAATGCTTTCGTATTTTTTTTAAAAATGAATAGTTAATAAATTATATGAGAATTAGAATGTCAGCTATCATAATACCGTTATGTTTAAAACTTTACGCATTTCATTAATCATCAACATGGAAAATAGACTCAGAATTTTCAAACTCCCTTATACCATAAATTGGGTTTCTTACCAAATTATTTATGATTATCTTTTTAAATTGGACCTCTCCGAGGCTTTTCATTTGCTCTGGAATCTTATTATAGAACGACAAATTTTGATGAATAAAACTGTATCGCACTTTGTAAGGTTTTTGTATGTATTTTTATTAATAAATAATTAGATAACTAAATAAATGTTGAAGTGGTAGTTCTCAGTGAACGTGACGAGCTGCTATCAAAGGAGAGTGAACTGGGGGAAAGGTTATTTTAATCGCACCAGACCCATAGACTAGCAGTTAGCAGTAATCTAAGTGCACTTGAGAGAGTATTCAAAGTGTCAGGTCATTAAGGGGTATATTTATACGAGGTTATTAAAATGATAAACTGTTGGCGGTTAAAACTTTAACGCCATGAAATGTTGCAGTTGCAACAATGTCCGTTGAAGCATATCTCCCGTGAGTGCAATAAACGAAACATGCACTTCACTATTAAGGAGTTATGCTCGGCGCGTCTCTTCCTGCCGCGGTGAGACTCATCGTATGATTAAATAATGCAGAAACGTTTCAAATATGAAGGAGATATGAATTTCTTCGGGCTCTTCGTATTTTAAAATAATATATAGCTCTTTCACGGCTTCTTTTATTCGTGATCCAGAAATGAAATTCGCGATAAATTGTAGTGAACTTTACGTTGATATTTATTTAATATCAATAGTTAAGTGTAGCATGTGTATGGTAGCGAATGGTTTCGTGAAGCTTGGGCAACAAGATCCATTTTGTTCTCGAATCGGCTCAACTCACGATTCAGCTCCTATTCAGAAGACTCCTCGTGCGGAAGGCTACCCCGGGTAACACTCTCGCGTCTTAGGCCTCACAGCTGGTGGACTGGTTTCTCCTGGCGTGATTGCATACCGGCGCTACTGGACGGTTTTCGCACCGTTTGGCGACGCCATTCGGTTGTGCACTCTGACTAATTGCTGAAGGGGTCTGGAGACTATGAAAATATACTGTCTCCTAAGCAGCGGTGGTGGATGTTGATCTGTTGTCATGCCACTCTTGACATGACTTTAAGCCACCGATCTTGTGTGGCACTACGGGTAAAGGACGCCCAGGTCCGCGATAAATTCAAATTGAATTACCGCTGTAATACAACAGGTAGAGGCTGCGTAAGCGACTTCGGACCCGTAACCAGTCGGGAGGAAGGAGGTATCCTGAAAGTTAAGTGCAGAAGGAGATATCCTACCAAATTGGTAGTTAGGGGGTGAAGCTGCCCGCTGGTTACCTATACCGGTTCCTCGCCGTAAGACGTTGGCCTCTAACGGGGTTGTTGGCGGAGCTAAACAGTGGATTGTCTTGTCTCCAAGTCTTTTATTTTCATCCCGCAGCTAAAAGAACGATCACATATCGTTATACCAGCCTGGGGTGACGGGTTCGCCCGTTGTAGTCGACACCGCCCTACTGTACCATGTGTATACTTTGACTAATATACGGCAGAATTGATCTGTGGAAAGCGATCGAGTATGTAGGTCGATGTTGCTCATATTCAAAATTAAACATC
The DNA here is from genome assembly GCA_944548615.1 of Micropterix aruncella. Taxonomy (NCBI): domain Eukaryota; kingdom Metazoa; phylum Arthropoda; class Insecta; order Lepidoptera; family Micropterigidae; genus Micropterix; species Micropterix aruncella. The sequence goes on along the minus strand of OX155952.1, from coordinate 32,907,552 downwards.
TTTTTTTCGTCTCTGAAATTAGATATTCCTCCGGCGAGCTGCTTTGCCTGTTAAACTGTTCGAAATTAATAATTACCCTCATATCATTATACGCACGCTCTTCTTAATCATTCTAATAATGCTGCTACATGTTTGCGTTTACGCTGCTGGCGAAAATTTCCACTAGGCCGCGGTGGGGAGCTCACGTTCGTTGCTCCCATAAAATTCCGTTTCCTAAACTCGCTCCAAAAACTGCTTGGCCTACTGCTGAGTTGTGGAGTGGATGTAGGAAGAAACCTCTGGTCATCCATACTTGCTCTGCTGCCGATATTACCGCTGCAGCTCTCGATTATTTCCTCTTGTCGCTGATTACAACCTTCTGACTCTCTCTCTCGTAAAGCGCCGATTCGCTCTATCTGTGATGTAAGAACAATTGCCCGGTTGTCCGCATCCGCATCTCGGCGCCCGGAATAATAATAATTGCATAAAATAGAAAATGTTTTATTATGTCTATAACTTTAAATATCTCCGTCTTCAACAAGTTTTTGACCTCGGCGAATATATTTTAATTAAATCAATAATAGTTTGGTAATAGTTTGCTGAAAAATGACGTAGCAGTTGAGTAAAGACTAACAAAACATTTATTTCAAACCATTTCAAAACCTAATAAATATAAAACGAAAGAAAATCGACCCGTAGTTTATAATTTTTTTGTCGATGGATTTTCACGTAGTTTATGTTCACAGAGTTTGAGTATGTTGGAAAAGAACATATTGATTTAAATATTATAGAGTCATTCGTGAGCCACAATACAATTGTCTTGTTTTGCCCAGAAATGCCCGCCCATATGTGTTAGGATTTTTTTAGATCTAGTCACGCTTTTCGATAAAAAAAAATAATACTACAGGTAGATGAGCAATACATATAGTGTACTTACTGAAGATCTACATACTGAGGACGATTCTACAGAATTTCAGTCAGAGAGGGAAGAAACTTTTAGTCGTATTAATTATATTGTGTGTTTTAGTGTAGTTTTTAGCTCATTATTAAATGTAGATAAATAGATAGATAGTTTGATAGAATTCTTTATTGCACATTTTAAGAAACAAAAACATACAAAAGGCGGACTCATTGCCTAAAATACAATCTCTTACACCCAAACTTCGTGGGAGTATAAGAATTTAGGTGCCACGAGATAAAAATTAACAAAAAAAAAGAAAAAAACTTATTATATAAAATAAAATAAAATAACGATGAATTTAGGGACTTTAGAATTGAGGGAATTTAGAAAATGGATTTTCATTGTATTCATTTAGTTTCAAATAGAGATGGTTATTTAATTTTTAAAAGTTTATTACGCGATTTGATTTCTTAAAATTATTTTTTGTTTCTACAAAAATCCTTCCGAACACAATAACTCGGAAAATAATTTTGTCCACCTGGATTGCTTTATCCGGAAAGGGAACAGCTTGAAAACAAAATTAAATATCAAAGCACTGCCGCGAGCGGAAGATAATAGAATCTTAATGAAAGATATGCAATTGTAACAGACGAAATGCTCGTGCTTTGGATAAAATTAATTCCAGATTGCCAAGAGTATAAGAGCCAGAAATAAGCTAAAGAGGATAGACAACATCACCCACATCGGCAAAAACTACAAAGTTATACAAAAATTACCCTTCGTCTCATTCTATCCTCTTCTGAGCTGTGTTCTTTGCGAAAATTATGTAAATTCAAATCATTTAAGAAATGGTATTTCTTGTTTTTTATTTTAATTTATAATAACCGTTAAGTATCGACGTGTGGTCTGACAAATTCCGCGACCATTCGAAGTTTGAAGTTATAATAGACAAAATTTTAACAAAAAAAAAACGATTTTTTAATAAGTGCAGCAACCTACTTAGAACGGGCTATTCAAATAGAATGCGTATACAAAATTTTGTATCTGTGTTGTTGATCGTTGAGGAGTTCCCTCGTTGAAAGCCAACCCTAGGTGCCTCTGCCCTGTCTTGCTTAAACTTAGAACGGGCTGTCGTAATTGAATGCATATACAAAATTTCGTGTCTGTGCTGTTGATCCTTGAGTAGTCTCCTCGTCGGGAGCCAACCCTGGGTGCAACCATATCATGATGAAACTTAGAACGGGCTATCATAACTGAATGAGTATACAAAATTTCGTGTCTGTGCTGTTGACCGTTGAGGAGTCCCATCGTCGGGAGCCAACCCAGGGTGTAGAATTAGGTCATGCTTACCATAAAAAATGCATTGTCATCGGAATTGAACCAAAATGTGAATTTTCAACTTCATATGATAATATTTAGGGAGTTCAATCAATTCCTCATGGATCCCTACACCAGAACAGGATTTTGATAAAAAAGGGACCAATCTGTAAGTACATCCTTTCAAATAAAAATGAAATTTTCCAAATCGGCTCATAAATAGCATAGTTCTAAGGTCAGACATTAAAAAAAAAGATACAACCGAATTGATAACCTCCTCCTTTTTTTGAAGTCGATTAATAAAAGCCGTGTCACGCGCACGATTCTCTTCACCCCACAAGCAGCAGTCGCCGGCTGTTCACGCAGAGCGGTATGTAGTGTCGACGCATGCGATCTCGGTAAGTTATGCCAGTTTAAAGATCGGGATTGGTCTGCCAGTACCGATATTTTAAACTGTGATTATATACCTGTTGTACGACTATATAATATTTGTAATAAATATATTGTAATTATTGTAACTATCTGGTAATCATTGTAACTAATATATTGGATATTACTTTCATTATTCGTTTTTTTAAAAGTTTACCTTTGCAGTGTATGAGCCAAGCTTTTCTAGCATAAAACGGACAGCATAAAATAATAGTATTAAAATATCTACCTTCAACGCGAGTTACGAAACAAGACCTCATTATAACAAGCACGAAAAAAAGTTGTTATTTTTGTGTGCTGTGATTTTTAAGAAAAAAGATTATATATATTTACGTTAATTTAGGTTGGAAAAACATTTAAACTATGGGGTTAAATTGTTCTCGTGTTGTTTTTTTTTAGTTTCTTTACTACGTTTATCATTTCAATAAAAAAACCTAGATATTTTCCTAAAAAGATTGACACTGTCATTCATATGCTCGTGATTATAGATATTTTAAAAAGTTTAATTTTGTTTTATTTTATGGGTCATAGATAAGTTATGTTATTGTAGATAAAAGTTTTTAGAAAAATATTTGAAATGACTGAAACTTTTGATTTTATATTCTTGTGGTCTGTGGAAAATCGTTAAACGTTAACGTTGTTATCATTAGCTAAACTATAGGATTTTTATCATTGGTCAATTGGTCCTTCATAAAAAACCATTCATTATCATTGTTATTATAGATAGCCAAATACATTGCTATTAGTTATGCCGGTCTATCATATCAGGGTCACCTTCATGTCATTGCTATAATGTACTGTAGCATTGAGTGTGTGGGTCATTGAGTTTTAGTAAAGATTAGGGCCGCTGTGAGCTTCTGCCACGGCTCTAATCTTGCAGTCGGAGGCGGTTGGGCTCAGAAGATCGCGGATTCGGGGAGAATATCTTGGCCGGAAACGGGCAGTTGGTGCACCATCCGGTTTGCTAGGTGTTGATTGTCCAGCTGGCAAATAACAAGAGGGGTCTGAAGACTTAAGTTTCCTGTAACAAAGGGTAGTTATCGACCTGACGTCTTCAACCCTTGAATCGGCCCGTCGGCCACCCGATCCCGAGTGACCACGGGCGGGCAAAGAGCGTCGCGGTCCGCAAAATATTCAAACTGAATAACCGCTTACGTCAGGTAGAGGCCGCGCAAGCGACTTCGAAACTATAAACCCATGGTAAAAACAGTGTTAGGTTGGCCCGCTGGTTTCACATCCCAGTGCCTCGCGGTAAGGCGTCGGCTTCCTATGGGCATGCTGGCGGAGCTAGACTGTGGACTGTGCTGTCCTTGAGTCATTGTGTAATCACCTTGGCTGAAAGAACGATCTATGAATATTGTTATAACAGCCTCAGGTATATATATATATATATATATATATATATATATATATATATATATATATATATATATATATATATATATATATATATATATATATATATATATATATATATATATATATATATATATATATATATATATATATATATATATATATATATATATATATATATATATATATATATATATATATATATATATATATATATATATATATATATATATATATATATACTATGTGTCACCGAAAAATAGAGTCCGTCTGCTCAAGTAAATCTCCATTTGGCCGACTTATCTTGTCCCCATTTTCCTTCATTTAAACTTTGCACGTTTACTTGGGCAAATATATCGTTATAAATATAAACTTCGCAGCCACCCTAAGTACTGCGAAGTTATAGGAAGTGCGAAGTAAGTTATAGAACTTTTAAATAACTTCTACACAAAAGTTTTTAGGAAGGTACTCACGAATGCGAATGCCGAAAAGAAAGGAATAATAAGTATCAGGGGAGATTCCACCCGACGAGTATTATTTATGTATGTCAAGAAGATTTTACGAATAAGTTAAGGAAATGTATGTATATCGACGAACCTGCACACAGATTGTTATTTCTTTGTTACGCTAAGTCTTGTTAGAGCGAAATGTCCAAATATCTAATTGTCAATAAATTAACATAAATGAGGAGGAGCAATAAAACGATCTAAAAGCGTTAAACTCAATTTTACTGGAGAGGCAAAAACTAAAAAGCACTTCCATTTGTTTATTTGTATATTTTGTTTTTTTAGTTAATACCTTGGCTAATTTGTATAAGATCTAGCATTTGCAAGTAATTTTTCATGCAAGAATGGGATATAATAAAAAAAAAAATTTTTTGTTTAGATCGTTTTGATTGAAACCGGAATATAAGAATCGTTTTGATCGCCACTGTATTTATAAATTGTACCGTTTTGATTGCTACTGGTGTTATAAAACAGGAAATTAAAACATTAGGGCAATAATTTAATTTTTTTATAATTTTACATCGTTAATCTTAATCTATTAGATCCCTAATGAATGAATAAGTATGTAAAAAAATCTCAAAATAATAAATATTGTTTAACAAATATATGAATATGTGTTCTTAGAATCGGCGTTGAGTGCCGCAACCGTACCAGATATTTTTTTCCACCATTTACACCAAACCAATTTTGCACAGTAACTCACTTTACCGAAGATATGTTTGAATGTGAATGTTACCATATGTAAATTAAGGATACCACAACAAAAACAAAAAGAAGAGCCAAAAAAAATATATTGAGACCATTTTGAAAGAAAACATTATTACAGGCTATGGTTTAGTATGAGATTTAGAAGATTTTGAAAAAAATCATTTTAATTCCAAATAATCAACCATTTTCAACTAGCATTAGATCGATTTGAACGAAATTGGTGGTTTCTGCCTCATTTTTCTAAGGTTTCCAGGTCGTTTTGGTAGCAAATAGTTTTACTAATCGATAGAAAGGCCCAAGGCCTACCGATTAAAAAAAACATGTTTGGGTCCAAAACCGATTTAGATCGTTTTGGTCGCCGAGTCTTCAAATATATCGTGTTTAGTGTCAAATGAAAACTCGCTTTTACTTTGTGTAATAGCATTCGTGTTTTTTATTCCTTGTAATATAATAATAATAATTTTAAAATGCTTTATTTGACAATCCTAAAAATCGACCTTATTTCTACTACTAATTTGTTTATTATTTATTACTGTTTTCTAGAGGATAAGTAAATGTACTTACCGCATTTTCCTAGATATTTAACCGAGATATTGAGTTCCGTTTCACATCCGGCTTTTTCAAGCTCGCAAAACGAGGGATATTCCCGTCCGTCTGATCCGCAGACTGGCCTCTTTCTGTTGCTTTCATCTGGGCAAGATGTCGGGCAGATGCAGTGCGACGTCAGGCCATCAGCGCTCGACGCACAGGTCGCTCCTAATGGGCATTTCTTGTCCATGCACGGATCAGTTATTTCTGAGAAAGAGGAAAAAGTGTAGTATTTAGTATTGCTCGCAATGTTTTTCGATACGTGTAAAACAAGTTGAGTTACAGTATTTGTTATTTATTAATAAAAGCTTTCTGCGAACCCAATTTCGTCTACTTGCGATGTTTGGAAGCCGCACATTTTTATTGACAAAATTAATTTATCGGGGTTATTCCCAGAAAATACCGTTTCTGTGGTTGAAAATGAACGGCTTCTGATAGTCGTAAGGTCGTGTAATTAGGTCAGCAGAAATCTGATTTTTGACGTGAACATCTTGACTTTAAAATCAAAATCAATAATAATTTCTATGTTTTCAGTTTCACTTTGATTGTTCAGCTAATAAGCATTAATAAAACGATACATCGCTACATTAATTGTCATATTATAAATAAGATAAAAACGAATTTACCGCGTAAAGTTTGTAAAACCCCAGTTTCGGCGATGTTGCAACCGCCGTTATCGGGTGTTACAAACTTCACGCTGTAAAATCGTTTTTATCCTATTTATAATGTCAAACAACCGCGATAGTTTTCGATTCGATTGAATTATTGTTCGCAAAATACGCCTAAACCACAAAAGCACGGTGCGCTTCTATCCATTGACTCATGGCGACTAAATAACCGCTAAATGACAGCCTGCTTCCCTCCTCCAGGCGCAAGCTTAGTTTTAAGTGTAAAATCTGCCGGCGAACCTTGTAATAACTATTGCTGCATACATTTTTCAAATTTATTATGTTCTTTTCTTTACTAATTTTTTATATAAGTTCAGCATAATATAACGATTTAAAAGTCCGCTTTAGAACAGAATATAGCCTAGTTAGGTGACATTAAAATTGTATCACTGGCAACAGTTTTTGGTATACCGTGTTATCAGTTTACTAGTGGAGTTTTGTCTATGACATTTTAATTAAACATGTTCATTTTACTGTAGATTACAGAAATTTATAAAATAAATGAAATCAAATTAATTGCCGGATGTAAGGAGGCAATGGTGCTTAATGAGTGACTTGGATGAAATTAACATAGCACTACCATCTCAGAGGAAGGATGAATGTTTGTGTATTCCGGTATTCGTGGTGGCCGGATGTCGTGAACTGCGCACGCACAAAGTAAACGCACGATTTTTGTATTTCCTGATAGAAAACGTGCCCATAAAAACAGGATCATATCTGCAGAGACTATTTATCCGATGCGAGTAAACGAAATATAGTTTTGAACAAGAGTGTATGCGTAACATCTTATCCTGAGCTTAAAGCGTGTCACAAAAACTCAAAACAAGGCTGGGAAATTAAAAATAAAAAAAGTATTAGGTCCTTAAATATGAAAAGCGTTTTATATGAAAAAAGTAAAACAAATTAATTATTTAATCAATCAAAGTATGTATTGTACCATTATTATCTATGCACTTTTGATATTTTATGGGTACTTCATTGATTCCTTTGCTGAAAAAATGTGGGAGCGAGAATTAATAAAATCTCCAGGTTTGGACTGCCTCATCGGAATAGATTTTGTCCTTGTAAGAAATTGTCCAAATTTCGAAAAAAGTGATAATCTGCTGGAGCAAGGTCCGGGGAGTATGGTGGATGTTGGAGACGTTGTAATCGCAGCTCCCCTAATTTAGCAAACGTCTTTTATGCAGTGGCCTAGCGTTGTCCTGAAGCAGCAGTGGGCTAGAGCAATTGACCAGTCTCGGTTATTTAACCCCTCAAATGTGAGGCGTCCCTTAAGGGATGTCTTGGCAAAATGTATACAAAATGTATATAAATTTATATAAATGTAAATATAAATGTAAATGTGCGCCGCTTTATAGTAATCCGCTCTATAGTAATGCTATAGCTCTATAGTAAACCCCGCTCTATGTAAATGTAAATGTAAATGTAAATATAAATTTATATACATTTTGCCGTAGGCAACCCGAGCTAATCGCCATTCATTTGAGGGGTTAACGGCTAGCTTTTCCATCGTGGCTTACGATTGTTGACAATACAGATCTGGCGTAATCGTCTGGCCACATTGTAGTAGATGACACCAGCTCTGGTCCACCAGACACTCACCAGTGCCCTTTTCCGAGTCAACTTTCGCTTGGGACAGGATTTGGACGGTTCTCCTGGGTTCAACCATTATGATGAGCATTTCCGATTATTGTACAGGATCCATTTTTCATCACAAGTAACAATACGATGTAAAATTCCCTTGTTATCGTGTCGGTTGAGTAATGTAACGCAGCACTCGACGCGTGTTTGCTGGTGTGTTTTACTCATTTCATGCGGTACCAATTTTTCGAGCTGCTTCACTTTTCCAATTTGTTTCAAGTGAAATAAAATTATTTTATCACTCACACCGAAGCCTGCCGCTAACTCTGACGTGGTTAGCGATGGATCCGCTTTCACGATCACTTTTGTTAATTATTCATTGTCAATTTGGGTCTCCGGCCGCCCATGGGGTTTGTTCTGTAGGTCAAAATTTCCAGATGGAAAACGTTGGAACCAAAAACGAACCGTGCTTTCTTTTACAGTACCTTTCCCATACACACCATCCTTCGAGCTGTTCCTGCAGCGCTGGAGCCACGGTGGAACTTGTATTTGTAAATGACGCGATATTTTAAGTTTACCATATTGTGAACAAAACGATGTCAAAGAAAAATCAAATGGCGTAAATATAAATGAACCACTAAATTCGAAACACAAATAACAAGCAGAAATTTCAAATAAATTTGAATTTGGAATTCCTAACCAAACGCCACATATTTGAGATCAAATTGGCCAGTTCGAGAGAACGCCAATTTCATCTCTCTATCTTCTTATATATAAAAATGAATCGCCGTGCGTTAGTCCCGCAGGATCTCGGAAATGACTCGACCGATTTTAATTATTTTTCTTTTATTTTGTTTGGCTTGATTCAGGGGTGGTTTACAAAAAAAAAATATTTATAAAAAACTCAAAGAAATAACTGAAAATCGAAAAAATCGGAATTGGTCATTTTTGGAACATTGGCCACTTTCTAGATGGCTATCGCGGCGATCGTATTGTTTGACAGCTGCGCTAACTGTTATTTATTTCGTGCGATTATTAAAATTTCGAAGTCGAAAAGTCAAAAAGTCGAAAAAGTCGGAAAAGTCGAAAGAGTCAATAAGTCAAAAAAGTTGAAAAAGTCAAAAAAGTCGAAAAAGTCGAAAAAGTCGGAAAAGTCAAAAAAGCATTTATATTTCATCATGTAAATTAAATACATTGGTTTTCTTTTAATTACAAACGACTTTCATTTAATCACCAAACGAAACTCAAACCATACATTATTCGGCCAATTTATAGATTTCAATGAATTGGATTTGGAAGGTTGATTAGGATTAATAAACGCTTATGAAGAGTTACAATCAAATCAATTTTAGGTGGTACGAAGTTCACCGGGTCATCTAGTAATATATAAAAAACAAAGTTGGGTTTGTTCCAACACTTATAACTAGAGGACGGCTGGACCGATTTTCATGATTTTTGATTTGTAGTATTTGTCTCCGACCCGAATAGCAGAATAACTATTAAAAACAAAAATTGGAAAATTGTCGAATAATTAAAATAAAAGAAAAAACATTTTCACATACAATATGTAAATCCGTGTTTTTCTCACTACAAGGATGTCACTAATTAAAAACTCATCCTGTATATGAACGTGCCTCGTTATGTAGGCGCTATCAATAATATATATGTCATTAACCCCGAGAGTAAGTATTCGAGAAGGAAATTGTGGAGGAATTAATAAAGTTGCCAGGCGAATAAGTTGGCAAAGTTGTGGGAAGTTCAATATTAGCCCTCTTCTGTGAACTTATGGCATGGATGTGTGTAATTAGGCCCGGATAAGCTCTGCTATGCGAGGGCTGCAGGCCTGTTAGGCCTGTAGGGCTCTTGAGGGCCGCTCCGTTTGAGCCCCCCCCGCACCGTGAATGATTACTCGTCGTTGGAGCTTGTCAAAAGCATGCACCGACTATTAATCAGAATTCAATTGGCTGCTTGGTCCTGGACTCGACCGGTGATAAATAATCTCTAACTGGCCGTCGCGCATGTCACTGCTAACGAATCTGCCAAATATTCCGAAAGTGATAGGGATATATCAAAAAGACTGGATGGCACTCATTATATTTGTATATATTCTTTTTATTGGATTATTAGTCATTTTACTTTCACGGAAGAGGGAATGTAACGTTAACGCGCTGCTGTGTGTCTGTGTGTGTGTGTGTGTGTGTGTGTGTGTGAGGGTGTGTGTTGGTGTGTGTATTCCTCCACGATAGTGCCCATATGCTTCAACCCATTGAGCTGATATTTGGTATGCAGGCATCATTTAGTCATGACAAGAGTGTAAAAGTTGTGGTTAAAATTCAATCTCAAAATATTGGACTTTGAGACTTGAAATTCGGTACACGGAGCGTCGTTGGGTCGAAACCACATGTGAAATTTGAGTTGGAATATCTCTTATACAAGCGGCATTTTATCGTAAAAAATTTGCTGTATTTAAGAACATACTACATCATATTGGAAAATAGCCATTTTAATACCACGGAAATACTACAAAAATACTCCGAATGCGATCGTAATCACTTCTTGACACAATCACTATATGGGGTGGGTTATGGAGCGAGGTTGGTTAGGGGAGTATTGGGTGGGGATAGGAGGAGGTGGTGGGGTTTGGAGGAGGAAAAGGCGTTAGCGCGCGGGCGGGTGATGGGGGGGGGGGGGGGAGTGCTTATTTTTGCTTGCCAATCTTGGGTTGATACAACTATTTTTTTATTTTCGTGGTATTTCATCGATGACGTCTTTCTTAAAGAAATCCAACGTAACGTCAATAACGATTTGGATTTGTATAAGTATACTGTATTGTAGTGAAATAGTGATGCAGTTGGTAGTTCGGTAAGATAACCTTACTGTAATGTAAATTGTGGGTGTTTGTATACCAGCGCCGCGACGCCCGTAGATCATGCAATGATCCTCCCATTGCTGCCATTTCTCTCTTCTGTTTTACTTCTACGTCTCTATCATCGTCGCTCGTTACTACGCGCCACGAGACGCCTAAGCTCCGGCAATTTAGTATTGTTCATTGTAATGGATCTATAAAATGTATCGGAAAATACAACACTTTATTCCTGTGACCATATCAACTAAAATGGACCAACAACATATGTATAATCGACGTGCATATCACCTTTTCCGCGCTCGCAAGCTGACAATACCCATTGCTGTACAATATTCATTAATTGGGTTAAGTGAAATACTGAAATCGAATACTAACGCGGTTTATCCGTTTTAGTGCACCCCTCTTAGAACAGAGGATTTTATTTATTTATTTATTTTTGTTAAAAACATACAGCGTAAAAAAATAACATATAAGCATATTTTATAACAGTAGTAAAGCCAATGATGTTTTAAATTATTTGCTATGTAAGGATTACAAAATATGCTAAACAATACAATACAAAGAAAACCAAAAAGAATTTAAAACTAACAGTTAAAATCGCTATGTGCGAGTGTATGGGTGTTGGTCTGTGTTTGTGTGATGGAGAGCGTGTATGTGTGCGTGTGTGTGTGTTTGTATGTGTGTGTGCATGTATGTATGTGTGTGTGGGTGTTTGTATCTGTAGTGCGAATGTGTTTGTGAGTGCTTATATGTGCATGCTAATTCAATCCGATCTGGGATTTTACACAATCATGGGAGAATTTTACCTAATCATAGGAGATTTTAAAATGTTACTATTAATTTAGATTAAAAAGAACTTTTTGAGTATATCACCTCTATAAAGCTACAATAAATAGAAAGAGAAGCGATATTTTATTTATTTTAAATGTGGCAATTTAAAATATCTAATTAGTGTTTGAAATATAGCCACAATAATTATATTGAACTTTAATATTGCAAGTGATATTTTGTAAGAGGTGATAAAACTTATTATTATAGGAAAAATAAGTAACTGAAAAATAAGCAGAATTGTTGCTTGCAATTAAAACGTAAGCATACATTTATTAATTTTATGGCGCTTACAATATGTTGTAGGTACAGGCGTTTTCATTGCTCTTCAATATAAATATTATTAAGTCAGTTAATGGTGTATAAGACAATAAAATACACGCATTAAAGCGGAAAAGAAGCATAGTTTACCTAAAATTAAAGTATCTTCTTTTGGTATGTTATATTATCGTTTGTGTATATTAGAAAGATAATAGTTATGGCATAGCTATTCAACATGTTTTCCAGTAAGCTCTATCCAGTATTCATTATATATCTCTAGAAGGAGTGACGAACGAGCCTCACGTCATAGCCGCAAATGCACAGGCGTGAATTATTGCAGTCGATTAAGCAGCGAAATGGACGTTTGAGTATTCTTTGGCGTTTAAATTCGGACCAAAATGAGGCTGGCACTTTAATACATATTTTTAGGGGGACCGAAGCAGGTCTTTTATTTCTTTTTTTATAACCATCATAGTGGTTTTGTTTAACACCTCCTGTGTAAAATATCCACATTCACACGGGGGCCGGAGGCTTTTTTCGTGAGTCTACCGCAAGAGTCTGTAGCGGCATGCAGCACTGAGACGATTTTATTTATGCAGTTGATAAACAAACACACGCCACTTCACCGGCATGCCCCCACACACTTCACCGCTCTTCCCTTAACACTCCTGAGTCCAACGCTCTGGGCTCAGCGAGTCAGTAGCGTCACAAACACGCCAAAACGAGTGCACGCGCTCTACAATTGTACTGCGGTCCGCACCAAAGTAATTACGCGAATAAATATTAATCTACTCAGACCTAGGACTTTTACTTCAGCAACTTTCACTATCGATCAAAACTTAATGTAACTTAACGAATATGTAATGAAACTTAACTAATATGTATCTTTCTGCTACATCACTATCGTTTTATTGTTTAATGTTATTAAAAAAACACAAAAAACATGATATTTTGTCAACAACAACAATAAAAATGATAATAGTATGAATTTAATATATATGTAGATTACAATGGTTTACGTAACATACCTGATTATCTACATAAGTTGTTTTTATTCCAATTTTGTTTTGATACTATCTATTGTGTGATTATTTTTGTATGGGGTGTCTATGATGACTATTAATATTTTTATAATATTTATTTATTTTATATGAATACCCATAGACATGGAATCAGTTCTGTTTTTTTTTGTCTGCCGTGTAAAGCCAACTTTAGTCAACGCTACTGTTAAATGAATATTTCTGTTTGATTAGTTTTATATCTATATCAATATACTAGCAACTGACGAATATTAATATGCGATAACTAGCTTTAATTGATTATTCATGCTTTTAATATATATTCAGAACCATTCAGGGGATAATAATTATAGACACCTGTCCTGTCTAAAACAGGCACCCTAAAACCAATATTTCTAAAAGTCTATGTGTGTGCTTAAATCCCCGTACACCCACGGGAGTCGACTACTGCATGGCCAAATCACTTGGATAATCTCTCTAAACATATAATCCGATTTAATAGACTATCATTTTTCGATTTTCAAACTTGCGCGAAGAGAAAGACGCCTTATTGCAGCTGTGAGATAATATTCTGTCGACTTCGCAGAGAGTGCTTAATTAAGATTTGAACGCAAACGTGAGAGGGAATCTTTAATTGGTTCGGAAATCGGATTATCTTAGACTTCTCCCCGGTCGCAGGCTCTTTGCCAAAAGTTTCCAATCGAATTTATCCAATTAAGTTTGATTGCACTTCAAAAATATTTCAAATCGTAAATTATAGAAATTATGAAAAGATTTATAATTACTAAGGGTTCAAACATGACACAATTAAGATTACTTGCTAAAACTTTTAAAAAATCCTGTGACTTATAAAATCGAAGACTATCGCGGATGTTTGACATTATAAATAGGAAAAAAGAATTTACCGCGTGAATGAACGCCGAATGCAAGGACGTAAGACAGGATACCGTGAGTGTTGTGTGCAAGACGGATTTTCAAAATTCGCGCGCTCCGAGCCCGGCCCCCCACCACCGTTATAACCTACGCAGTGGCGGCAGCGGTACGTGGCCTACCCGCAAAACAACAGATTGACAGCTCTTCAGTCTACCCTGGACAACGGCGGCTGCAACGTCACTGAAACGTCGGGGGTAAATTAGTTTTCTATCTTATTTATAATCCTGTGACTTTTATAAATATATAAAAAATGTTTGAGGACCCACTTTAAACATCACTAACAACTGAGATTTCTTTAATGACAATCCTATACAGGGTGACTAGGGTTGCACTAGACACGCATTGCAATAAATATGAAAAATGTTTTTTATGTTTTGATTTCGTCTTCTTCCTGAAATAACATATTTCGAACATTAGGAGATTATTTATATAGCAGAGTAGTTTACAGAAAAACTGTGTTGATAATCATCTACTAAAATAGTAGATGATTTTCAACTTAGTTTTTCTAGCTTCAGCTTCAAAGAAATAAAACAAAAAGGTTGTATGATTAACTCAAGTTTTATATAAAAAACATCCTATATAAAAAAAATCTCCTAATATTCAAAAACATGTCTTTTTGGAAATAAATTAAAATAATTATAAACAAACCATTTTCTTGTATAATTACAAAATCGCCCATAGGAATGCGGCACTCGTTTACTCCGTCACTATGTACATTAAGGAGAAATATGTTTTTGGCTTGGGTCACCCATAACTCGGATTAGGCCTCATTTGTAATAAAAAATACATCGTAAAATTCAGTTTGGCCCAAGGACAAAGCTCTATTAAGGATACGGAACAGATAAAAAGTATGTAAAAGTGGTTCATTGCCAACTTAACGGATTACTTTGTATCAATATCGGATCATCTAGAAAGAATATCATTTCGATTTCGATCTGCGTGCTATATAGTCTGATTTCCTCGTCTCTTTCTTCGACACTTTGCATCCTCGATAAATATGAAATAACCTCGTTTAAATATATAAATGCTGTCACACATATTTTGAAACATAGCTATCAATTTTTGGAAACAAATCAACATACATAATTGCATCATTGTGAACTTGTTTTGGATTTTTTCGGCTGCGTGTCGGAACGAGCGTAATTGTTATTTCGGCATGCAAAGAGCCTTCTGACCTGGAATAAACACCGTATCTACACAGGTTTGTGGTTTTTTTTTTATTATTATAAGTGTGGGAATGGTCTTCTTCGCAAAACGTGTAGCAATTTCTGTGAGAATCCTACCACGCTTTGTGGGTTTTGGGTTTTGGTTTTTTTTTGTTTGTTTTTGTACTAGAACGATAATATAACGGACGTATCACGTACGTTCGTATAGGTAGGGCGGTTAATATTTGTGTTCACATTGTGTGAATTTGTTACATATAGCAGTTTTAAATATTGCGTGATAGAATGTTTCTTGAGGTAGATGGCACTATTTTTTAATGTTTATTATCGGGTTGCGACCGCTAACGCAGCATTCATGTGATAATGGAGATTAAGCAACATTTTACTCGTTATTTTCTGAGTTGGGTGTCCGCCCGACTTCTGCGTTGTGTCGATCCACGACAGCCATGTTAATCCATCACAAAATAGTTTGAGAGGTAGTTGACAAAGATCGCTCGTAGAGTGTGATTCTATAGGCCAATATAGAGTTTGATATGTCTGATAAATTTTCGATTGATCGTGTATTTCATTTTGATGGCGTACAAATATCTAAGGATTATACGTTACCTTATACTCTGCTACTGCATTGATATATTGTGTTGGATACTGCAAAGTACGACAAAGAAAACCTATTCGACAAAACTACAGAATCTGTACAGTAACTAGTTGCTAGTGTTCATTCAAGGAGTACCCTCATTTTGTTTTATATTCGTTTTATTATAGGAATGTAAAACCTTTACCACCTTACTTTTTAGAGGTACTTTTACTTTTCCGGGTTAACGATTGGAATATGTCCGAACTTCATATTATATAAGACGAGGTTTTTACGAATCCTAACTCTACTGTTTTATATCAGCTAAAAGAAAACAATGACATCGGAAATTGCATGCGTTTCATTACAATTAGTAGTCATATTAAAGTGGAATTTAAAGGTAACATTTAAGTACACTCTTATACTGTAATATTGAAATTGTACAAAGTGAAAATAAAGTGGTGTCTTATTACAAAGTATGAACTACAAAGTATGAAGAATATACTATATTTAAATTAGATAATTTTTACACATTTTCTTCAAACGGGATTCCACATATATTTCATGATGTTGTGACACGGTGATCGTGAAGTAGGAGGTCTTGGTTTATTAAACTCCATTCCAAAGTATTCATGCCTTTAAAGAGGTGCTGTTTTCATTCACGATACTTATGTACACATGTATAAATAGCCCTATCAAGCTCAACTATTATCAAATTGATCTATGATTCGGTATGTGAATGTGGAAGAAGATTTTTAAGATATTCTGTAATATACACAACAAGATTTCTAGCATTGTGATAATAGTAAATCCAAAAATATTACAACAAAAACTGTATACCTGGATATATCAGAAGGTATCTGGGACCAACACAAAAAACGAATTTGCTGCCGGTAAGGTATTTCGAAAATTGCTACAACGAATTTACACGCGCACACATGAAAGCGACCGCGCCACCCGGCGAAACAGCGGGAACTGATGAAAAGGTACTAGGAATTGGGATTTCCAGTGATATGGGTGGGAGCTATTGTGGAGATGCGATATTTAAAATAAAATCCCTGGGTCTGTCGGACCGATGTTATAGGTTAAGGGTTAAATATGTACTATGTCCCCGTACTAAGTTGTCAAGTATGTACTAACTACTAAGTTGGCTTACCACGAAACCTTCCTTTTCAACTTGAATCTGCTATAAAAACTTGAGAAAATAATTTATTTTTGTGCTGATATTCGCATGCTCACGACATGCTAGTCGATAATCTGATATGCTAGATTTAAAACGAGCTCAAACTCTGCCTTACAACTCGAATAAATCCTCCATAGCGATCAGAATTCTTTGCCGATTCATCAATCGACGCGGCGACCGCGAAGCCGTCTGTATCTGATAAAAGTTTATTTAAGTAGAAAAATATATTTGTGTAAATAACGCAGGCTATGGCAGATGAAAACTACGTTAGAGGAGCGATATTGATATCAAGAAAATATCCAAGATGAGTTATTTCTACGATTCGCGGTCTTTAGTCGGTAATATCTTTTAGACGTGATGAAATCTATCGAATTGAAAGCCGCGATTTAAGTTGGTTGACTGGAAGATATTGTTTATGTAGCAATAAGTCAGTTCACTACGTATAAGTTTCATTTCACTGAGTATAATAATATTCTTATTGTGAAAACAGTTGTGATACAGTTGGCAGTTCGTGTAAGAATAACTATTTCTATAATAATACAATTTGAGAGTTTTAAATGCTAGCTTATCATAACTTTGTAGATCGTTGCTCCTCTTGCCCCCTTTCCTCCTCTTGTAGCCTCTACCTGTCGGCCTTGCCCGTCTAAGCTAACATTTCGTGCCCTGTTTTGTACGTGGCGAGTATCGTGAAGTCTGGAGGGGGTTCCGCAATAGGGAAGATTCCGTCGTCCTCCTTTTTCTCGTCCTGCCCGGAGTAGCTTTTAGTATTTTTAGATCGTCCTGGTTGCTTTTTCTTGTAATGAGGTTTCCTATTTTTTCGGTACTGTCGAAATGATTGAGTTTTTAATACATCAGCTTCTGTTTAGAGCGATCTGTTTGTAGGCGCGTTGATATGTTAAATAAAAATGTTACTTTTCGTTGGTTTATTTCGTTAGCTTCGTCGCTGGCTTCTTTACCTGTCTCCCGGTATTCCCAAATACGAACAACGCTGAAAGTTGCCTTTGACTCGGATATTTCAGAAGAAATCAATGAAGGGATAGATAGTAGGAAGTCCGTTTCATTCCTAAAAAGTAATGATGGGTATGGTAAAAGGTTGAAAGCTAGCATATTTGTATCGACGAAATAATTATTCCTTTCACAGCTACTTGCAGCATTAAGCAATATTGACATACATATCTGTTCGAAACTGTGTCCTGTTAGGCCATTATTTCAGACAGGAAGATCGTTCTTTAGGGACCTCACGTCGTTGTTTTTACTTTCCCGGCCCACCAAACAACGAGAAGCGAAAGTATTGTGAACGCGCTTCTATGTGTCTGACTCTGTGTATGTGTTTCCTCCACGATAGAGCCCAAACGGTTAATTCGATTGAGCGGAAATTTGACATGCAGGAATTATTTGGCTATGGCAAGAGTTTTGTATACTTAGTAACTTGAAATTTAGTACACAGGCCTTGTTAGACCAAAATCACATTGTGACATTTTGGTTTGCAATATGTTTTATACAAGCTACACTAATAATATTTAATTTCCGCTATTATCGCCTCGCGCGGAGCGGTTCGTTTCTCGGTTAAGGGTGAACAGATGGAACGAAACCTAACCGGGTTCATCCGCCGAACAAGAGAGGTTGCTCATAGTTTTTTTAATGAAATTTATATTCAGATGAAATCAGTCCTTGTCTACTTACCGCAAGTCATGGGGTGACACAACCGTTTTTTTCTAAGTGTAGTCACGATTTTTACACGACTGCCCAAAAAAAAGGAGAGTAATGTGATCATCGTTCCTCTATGTATGTTTTCCGTTTATTTATTCCACCATAACTTCTAAACGCTTGAACCGATTTAAAAGTCGTGTAATATTGGTAGAATCATTATGTCATCCCGAGTGCCACAGGGTTACCTTAAATGTCCAAATATCAAGTAAGCGGTTGTTTAAATATCCAAATGTTCAAATGTCTATAAAGTAACATAAATATATCGTGTTTGGTGTCAAATAAAGGTACGGTTAAGTACATTCCAGAAATTTACATGCACCTATATCGATAAGTACATAAACGACAAATATTTCATAAAAAAAACCCTAATAAAAATAATTATAAATGCAATAATTATTTTTTTTCATAGGCGTGTTCTCATTAACTCCCACATTATTGTAGATTTGTTAATATTCCGCGATATCAGACAAACGATTCAGGGTAGCATTTTTCCCTGATATAAGTAGTATACTTGAGCAGCGCTTATTAATTTCGCGTGGATCGTTCTTCTATTTTCTATTATCATTGGCCGGTGTGAGAAAATATAGTAGCGAGCGAAAAGTCTTGGCCAAGTTTCGGTCTTGGTCCGGCTGTCGCTAAGTACAACAAAGAAAGTGAAGTTTTAATAGCCGCACGTACTTTTGATGCCGGCTTATGATTTCCGTTTTGTTCGCTTGCTTTGGTAATCTTATTCTTATAAGCCGACCGCTAGGGCGCATGATGAGAGGATGATGGTGATGGGAGGGGGGGGGGGATAGAGGGTGATGGGGGTGATGGGGGGTGATCTTAGGCGAATACTAATTTCCTGATGCCACAGAGATATCGTCTCCCGGCGCGGTGCGTGAATTTTACGAGAATTATCTTTGAAAGATGTCAGTTTCGGAGATCGACGCCCTCCCCTTTACGTGAACGTGGAGAGCATCGTTAACGCTCTTATTATTATCCCTCTGGGAGATATTTTTCAATTTAAGACGTCTTCAAAATACTTATTAACAGGTTAGAGACCAGATGTCATTTCTGAAACGGTATTAGACAGTCATTATAGGGGGAGCCTGGTTTAGACGGCCAAAAAAATTTTATGTTTTTTTTTTAACTTTAAGTTGAAATCTTTTCATGAATCTTTTACCTCTAGATTTGCTGATAGTTACAAATTGCTGTAAGGGTAAAAAACTTTCTACTGTTCTTTTGATAAAACTTTAAACGCGTTTTTCTCAAAATCATATTTTTTTGTTAATAAAAAACCTACTTGAAGGATCAAGTTGTTCTAAAAAAAAAATAAATATTATTGAATTGTCTTCTATATGAACTTAAAAAATCTGAAAAATATGTTTTAATTATTTTTTTTACTAGTTAAACACACAATTTTGAGGCGAAAATCGTTTTTATTTAAATCATTGAAAAAATATAACAATAATGAGTTTTTGTTGATTATTTAGTTCACCTAGAAAACATTCGTGTAAAAATTTATATCCTGCTTTACTTTTTTTGTTTCAGGCAAAATTACACTCGCTATTACCGGCGCAAAAAAATACCGCCATTTCTGCAGCGGTACAAACATTTGCAATTTCATACCTCAAGAATAGTTTCCTTTACTATTGCAAATAATATTTTTGTTTTTAAAATATTAGTCAAACTGATATAAAAGATTCACGATCACATTTTAAATTAAATTTTAAAGAAAACATGAGAAACATTTTTTTTGGCCTTACACCAGGCAAACGAACTTGTAATTAACTTTTTGTGTGAACTTGTAATTAACTTTTTGTGTGTGTTGAAGCTGAAAATATACGACGCTGTACATTTGAAAATGTTTGAAATTTTATCAAGGTTTTTAGAATGCCGTTATATATCAGAGCCAAGTACCTACAAAATTACAAAAAATAGACCCGAATGCGTAGAGAACAAAATTCTAAAGAGAATGACTGATAACGCCAGATCAATACCCAAAAACCAATTCGCAGTACTGAAATGAATATATATAGGCAACGTATGCACGCTAGGACAACTTCGGAGACATCTGTCGAGCGTGGTTTATGTGGACCCTAACATATTGGTCATAGTGGCCCAACTACACAGGGCCCATTAGCTACCGGTCGACCCATATCTATCGAACCAACTAACTCTATATGTATATAGGGTTGATAATATTGATTACATATGATATTAGATTGCTCAATGCAGTAAGTACTACGTTTTGGCAGCTACGATTTGCCGTACTCAGTATTACTACGAAACGAAAAAGTAGGTGGTACTCATAGTACCAAACATTTATTATTCTTCTCCTATGTTCGGTATCCAATATATGGCAATATCAACATGCATATACGGTATCCTATCTCAAAATAAAACTCTAATATTTAAATCTAAACAAACAAACGAATTTTGAGATCATAGCTCATTAATATAGTAGTATTTATATAAGGATGTCAATTTTAATTTGCTATGCAAGTTTCAATTCATAATAATTAGACGATTTAATGTTCAAAAAGTCTAAAATATGATATCCTATTCTCTCTGCATTACAGAGAGATTAGGATAAAAATGCGTTAGATAGCATTAATCATTTAATGACATTATTGTTATATGGTTTAATAATGGGGTTTTATAATAAAAAAAACATTCATTCTTAATGTTATTATAGATGGCCATATTGATGTTAGTTTCGCGGGAGAATGCAAAAAGCGCCACCAGCATGTATCCGGCGAAGAAAGGTTGCCAAAATGTACTATAGCATTGATCAATCTAATACCCTATATAATCACTGATACTAGACATACTAGATTAAGGTTTCGCGAAAATAACTGCAATAGCGACTGACACTGCCTATATTTTTCCAATCTCGCTGCTATGAGAACAAACGCACAAACAGTTTAAGATGCAAAGAAAACTAGTTGCAAGCATGTTAGGTATAAACTTTCAATACAACTCGAAAACAAATTCGTCTGTTTCGCTTTAGAGATAGCAGCATTTGTCAAGATTTAAATCTGCTTTCAATGCGAATTCAACAAACAAAACTACAAAATCATCTTTCTTGTTTTTTTGTTAGTTTAACCTTTAAAAGTTATCTATCAGTGTTGTGTTAAATTTTAGCCTCTTAAAATGCTGAAGGTAAAGTGGCAGTAAGAGAATTAAATAAGATGAGTGATTACAGCCATTCATAATATAAAGTAATTCAGTATTCAGTATTCAATTTATTCATTCAGAATATACAATAAAAGCATGAATTATCAATTAAAGCTAAGTATCGCATATTAGAATTCGTCAGTTGCTAGTAATATATTAATATATGTAGATATAAAACTATTAAAGCAGAAATATTAATTGGACAGTAGCGTTGACTAAAGTCGGCTTTACACGACAGACAAATAAAATTAAAAAAATAAAGCTGAATCCATGTACATGAGTACTTATACATACATATAAAATAGGTTATTATTATAAGAATATTAATAGGCACTCTATACAATAATTAAAATTAAATTAAGTATTTTTAATACTCTTAATCAATATGATGTTTATCCCTTTGTCCATAATTTTAAATAAATTCAGATATTTTAAAATATGTGACACTAAAGTAGACAGGCGCGACATTTTTCTTGTCTAAATTCATTATAATGATCGCATCGTAACAGCGGGGCTTATTCCTCAACCCAAATAAAACAATTGAGCGAATAAAAAGCCGCACGACCTGAGGATCCCACACTAAAGAGTAGACCGGGGGAACAGATTAATCGGAGAGTTTATTCACAATAGACATGACATGAATTCATAAAATTGTATCTGAGGAGTAGCTTTTTTGCGCTCAAATTAAAGAGACATTTTATATATCAATATTTTTAATGCTAATTATTAAGGGCTGTATTTCTAACGGTCGCCAGGACAAAGGTTCTGGATGCAGTCGGTGGCCACGTCAGTGGGTTTTTCAAATGATATCCCGAGCTGGTCGATAGTTCGGATGGGTTGGTGGCTTTTCGAAAGTTTGTGTCTCGCTGAGTGGCACGGTTAGATCAGCTGAAGTAAAGTGACGCACCGCTTCCAGGGTCAGCGATTAAGGAGTCACGCGTATGATGATATGCCTCCGTTCACAGGATAGTGTCTGCCATAGCAGACACATTCACATCCCTATCCCATATATAGTTCACACATTCACATCCCTATCGCATATATAGTGTACGTGCTATGTGACGCTCCGTGACTTTTGGCTATAAAAAAGAATATCAGAAGAGATTTGTATCAACTGTATAACCAAATCAAGGGGAATTTCTCCGGACCTGAGAAGCGTAATTATTGAGAGAATTCATAGAGTGATTCGTGAGTACGAGCGGTTTAAATTTCGAGTCGTTTAGAAATTTCTTTTTTCATGCGTTCGATCTGGCACAAGTAGAGATCGAATGACCTATCACAGTGCTAGCCGAGTAAACAAATACCTACCCGACGTGCGCAAAGCCGCGACCGGTGGCGAACGCCGACCCACTACCGGCCACTGTGCAGGCGTCAGCGCATTGGAACAGCGAATCACACACACGCTGCTACTAGGCAGGTCAATCGATTACCAAAATCATCGCATCGATTCATGGTCTCAATTCTTTTGAAGTCATTTTAAATAAATTAGTTCCGAAAAACTACGCCATTCGCTATTGCACTTGCCGAAGCGCCAACGACATCTGTTTCACAACAACACTTCTTACGTGAGCCTATCAATAGAGGGCAGTGTAAATTTATTCATACATAATAAATTATATAGAACACCAAAAATGAAATGTAAACAAAGTAAAACTGTCGTAACCGTTGATGAATCGCTGAAATGCGGGCCTTCTTACGCATAATTCCACTACTCCTGCCTGTTCATGACTCGGGAAGGGTTCGAAAGCCTCTCCACTATACAGAAAAATAACTGGAGATGTGATGCGTGCAAGTTGGTGGAGCCAAAATCAACTCGAAGTAAAACCCTAGCTAAACTCTCCATTGAAAGATGACGTACCCTGACGCCAACCGACTGCGACAAATACCTATCCCCGCCCCTGGAACAACTCTCAAAAATAGAACAAGTTTCTCAATCAACTCTGAAAATTTGGAGGCTTTTTAGATCTAAGGTATGAAGCATTTAAAAAGTCGCTTCTTGAGGCACTCGAGGAACGTTTTTCAGTTCAGGAAGCTAAGATAAAAGAGTTGGAAAAACGAAATGACGATCCGATATGAAGAATGACTATATATATATATATATATATATATATATATATATATATATATATATATATATATATATATATATATATATATATATATATATATATATATATATATATATATATATATATATATATTTATATATATATATATATATATATATATATATATATAGAATTGATCAATAAGATGATTATAAAGTAAATAATTATAAAAGCCACTTACATCGTGACGAAGGATTCCCGAATCCGATCAAGGGAATCCTTCGTCACGATGTAAGTGGCTTTTATAATTATTTACTTTATAATCATCTTATTGATCAATTCTAAAAAGAATATATACACAAAACTATCAAATATATATATATATATATATATATATATATATATATATATATATATATATATATATATATATATATATATATATATATATATATATATATTATCATTCGTATATATTATATATATATATATATATACATATATATATATTATCATTATCATTCGTCCTCACTAAGAATGCTTTTTCTTTTGAGGATGAATTTTATCTCCAAATTAAAGGTACAGCAATGGGAACAAGAATGGCACCTTCTTATGCGAATCTTTTCATGGGGTTATTAGAAAATAAATTTCTTCTTACTCAAAATTTACAACCACTAATGTGGTATAGGTTTATTGATGATATTATACTGTTTTGGCCACATGGACATGACACACTCACTGACTTCCTTACAGATTTAAATAATTTCGGACCCTTAGATTTTACATACACTATATCAGAAAATCAAATTACATTCTTAGACGTTGATCTAACTCTATCCGAAGGCACCATTAAACTGCAATTCATATAAAACCTACAAACAAAGAGCAATACCTACATTTCGATAGCTGTCATCCGTTTCATACCAAAAAGTCAATTCCATATTCAATGTCCATTCGCGGACACCGTTTAATTAATAATAAAGAAAATTTAGATAAGTACCTTTCTAATCTTAAAAAATCACTAATAGAAAGAAATTATCCTGCCTCTTTGTTAGATAAAAATATAATAAATTCCGAAACAAAATTTTCACCTAAACCTAAATTGGTGTCAAATTTAAATCAAAATAAAATCTTTCTGAGTACTACTTATTTTCCTGGCACTGAGAAACTGCGACCTATTTTAGCAGATTTATTCCCTATTATAGCTAACGACCCATCAACCAAAGGTTTATTAGATATACCACCAATTTTATCATTTCGAAAACCTCCTAATTTAAAATCAATACTTAATAAAAATAATCGAAATTATCTTAGTAATAACAAAAATTTGGGGCTACAGCCTTGTGGTCGATCACGTTGTAAAACATGTCCTTTATTAGATCGAAGCATTTAATTTACTAGTCCAAACACTCCCAACAGTTACAGAGTTCCTTTTAATAGTAGTTGCATTTCAAAAAATATTGTATATCAATTACTTTGCCAGACCTGCAATGAATTTTATATTGGGGAAACAACTACACCTCTTAGCATTAGGTTAAATAATCACAGGGCCAGCGTAGGCAATGAAAGTCAACTTCCAATAGCATTGCATGCTAAGGCACACAATTTAACTTTTGATAATTGTTTTAAAGTAAAAATTATTAAGTGCCTTGGCGATTACGCTAAAGAAAGAGAAGTTAAATCTTGGGAGTTGGCTTTTATAAATATTTTAGGCGCTTGCAAGGGTCCCGGTCTGAATAGGCAAAATTAATACAGTAATTATATTTGTTCAGACATATTAATTAAAAGCTTATTAATATTTTTCATTTAAAAATCATTATTAATAATGT
>OX155952.1:32828497-32881746 GCA_944548615.1 Micropterix aruncella | reverse complement strand
AATTTTTCTCGCTGAACGTTTTTAACACCTTTAATGTGTTCTGTCAGTCGCGTGGCTATGGGCCGTTTCGTTTGTCCAACGTAGGCTTTCAGTCTACCCTGGACAACGGCGGTTGCATCTACCGTTATTTTTTACATTGCTTTTGATACACGTCTCGGTGGCATAGTGGTTATGTCGCTTGATCTTACGAGTACATTGTAAGGTCCCGGGTTCGATTCCCGGCCGAGTTACCATTTTCCGTTGGGATAAAATTAACGGAATTGCATTTTCAATTCGGTCAATCGAATGCAATAACACACTTACACAAATGTTACACGCACATATATATATATATATATATATATATATATATATAATATAATATATACATATATATATATATATATATATATATATATATATATATATATATATATATATATATATATATAATTATATATATATATATATATATATATATATATATATATATATATATATTATATATATATTATATATATATATATATATATATATAGATATATATATATATATATATTATATATATATATATATATATATATTATATATATATATATATATATATATATATATATATATATATATATATATATATATATATATATATATATATATATATATATATATATATATATATATATATATATATATATATATATTATATATATAATATATATATATATTATATATTATATATATATAATATATATATATATAGATATATATATATATATATATATATATATATATATATATATATATATATATATATATATATATATATATATATATTTATATATATATATATATATATAATATATATATAGATATAGATATATAATAAACACGTCACAGTAGGGTTGGTTGTAAGAGATTGTCATATGACAATAAACCCCGCCATTGTGAAATTTCACAATAAAGACTAGGAAGAAACAAACAAACAAACAAATTATTAAGACTATGTATAAAGTATTTTTTTTTAAGTTATTGCGAATCCAAATTTTATTCTGAGGTAGTTAATATTTACTGTTGTTTATTTTCCCGGTAAATTTTAATTGTTTTAGTAAAATATTTTTTATGCCTTCCTAATTTAACTTTTTGATACATAACCTAACTCATTTTGTACTAATATTATAATTTGTGTTTTTTTTATTTATTGTTGAATGTCTATGCAATCATTTTGTAAAAAAAACGAATATTGTACGCTTAAAATGCAGGTTATGCGGCACTGAATAAATTGTAAAACCCCATGTTACTAAACCACAATCACAATAAAATAAATTAAATTGAAATAAATTTAATTGAATTAAATATCTTACAACTAAACTAATTCAGTCAACCAAAGTCATTGGTTTTATTCACATACCCCATACCCTCCCTCCCCCCCTTCTGTATACCTTTTATTTTGATTATGCGATGAGATATTTTAGGTGGTACTTCTCCTTAAATTAAAATTGATTAATTTTAGGTACTCACCACAAGGTCCCAAATGACGGACTCTTATGTTCAACCTCTTCTGGCAGGCTTCTCTACGAAGATGGCAGTGATTTCGATATGTTTTGGATCCCGTGGAGCAGACTGGTTCGAAGTCTTTGGGGCAGTCCACCGGGCATGCGCAATGTGCTCTTCCATCTCCTGTCGGTATGCAGGTGGCGCCCCAGCGGCAGAAAGTTTTCTCGCATGGTTCTGGAAAAAAAAGACCTTGAAATTATACTTTAACCCTAGAACCATAACCTGGGGTACAAATCGAAAAATAAAAAATAAAATCAAGATTGTTTTATAGGTAAGTACGCGCGCATTTGTTTCGTGGCTTTAGGTAGGTAATCCAAGAGGGGCGGGGAGCACGCTCGCTCGTCAGTCGGCCGATACGCGTGCTAGCTCATGGTCGTTGCAGTGAGAGCTTGGGGTGCCCCGGTACCCCTGGATACGGTTAACGTAAGTTTTATTCAATGAATACAGTTAGGTATAATTTTTAAAGAAACGTTGTTTTTACTTTGTTGTATGTAGTATATATTGTCAGTAATAATAATTAATTAAATAGTAATCTAAAATTGAATATTTTATGTACCTACTATACAATATTGTTCAAAACAAATCTATTGTGTTTTTTTTTATGTTACGTTTAGTACTTTTTTGTTTAGGTTGAAACAGGTTTACATTTTGTTTCAGATGCCTTTCACTTCTCGTGCTTTGACTGAAACGTAAACGTAATTTCGACGTTCCTTTTGCATGAAAGTGACAAAGTATCAACAGTTCTTGGGGATGTTTTATAAGAGGAGCCTGATGAAGTTACACCGGATTCTTGCGCGGAAAATCAAGATGTTATGATGCTGTCGACAATGCATTACTTAGCAGACAAAGACAAAACGGTCAATGTCCCGGAGCTTTTATAACAAAACAAAGATCGGAATTGACACTTTCGACTAATTGTGTCACACATACAGCGTTTCACGTAAAACTCTGCCCGTTGGAGCCTAAGGTTGCTTAGATTTTTGAATTAGATAGGTATCAGCTAGATTACTGTATGTATTTAAATACTTCAGCAATATCATTTGACGCAAAAATAGAAAAATAATATGTAAATATGGACTAAATTTGCAAGTAATTATTCCCACATAATAACCGTGTACAGGTATGATCGACACGAAACCAACCCATTGTAATTCACAAAAAAGCGATTCGCGTAGACTTTGCGTGAACTTTGCGTGACTACAAAACCGCTTACAAGGCAGCGACTTTAATTAACAGCCAAAAATTAAATCGAGTTAATCGTTTTTTTTAATGCATATACATATGTCATGATTTTCATGAACTTCGTCCCTCGTTCACACGGATGACTTTTTCGAAGCGGTTTTTTTTCTGGTTCAATTAGTGTTCAAAGATAAAGGCTCAAGATTGTCTATGTATTATAGAAGTTATAGAAAACAGTTAAATTAAATAATTTTTTAACACAAAATCCTACCAATGTAAGCAATTCATTTTGGAAAACAACATTGTTATATCTATAGATCTATAGATTCCACCGTTGAATGAAACAATGAAACTCACAACAATGGCAACTCCGTCATTTGACTCCCGCTCGGCATCAAATTAATAACAATGCAATAAAGCTTTCGGGTAGTTTTATGAAAAGTTACCGCCATATAATTGAAACATAAATGCAATTATTTCAATTGTGCTAACAGTGACAGTTATATTCCGGCGAATAAATTGCATGACAATTGCGCATTATTTCCGTACAATTAAACACGACGAGCAATGTATACACCGTGGTACAAAATAACGTAGAAAAAAATTAAAAATCAGTTGTGTCACTCCGAGACATTCCCGGCAAGTATCCAGGTACTTTCGTCTCAGACAGGTCTAAATGAATACATTTCATAAATAAAGCCGATGAGCAGATGGCGAACATTACATTTCGGACGCACGTCATCTCATTCAATTTAACCGCCCTATTTTTAAGTTTTTAAATAAAAAGTAGGTAGAAATCGTTGTTTCGTCATTAGATTTCTCTAAAAAAAGTACTTTTTTACAATATACCAGTCAAATCTTGGACTCAATAGACCAATTTATTACCCTTTTTGCATTAAGAATCGTAGGAACAATTTTACGTATCACGTATGTACTCTTGATGGGTTTTGGTTTTTTTGTTTCGTTCCATGACCATAAAATGGCAGTCTAGCTACTGGGGGCGGTTAATTTGGCGGGAATCTGAAGTGGAAATCTCCTGAAAAAGTAAGTAACTATGTAAATCCTACCCTGCACTAGATAAATGTTACGGTTCTATTGGGTCTAAAAATCACGCTAAAGATTAAGAAAATAATGGTGACAAGAGAACGATCGCGCTTTTTTTATGAAGGCGAGAAAAATATGAATTACGAAAATAGCTTGAAGTGGCTGTGTGCACAATGGAGAAAAATGACGATTATGAATACCTGTGCAGATGCTTCCATCGAACGAGTTAATTATTGCAATTCTAACGTCAATAATTTTTCATATGTCAGCCAGCTTGTAAACAGTACATAAATATTATTAAATTGAAACCCTGATTATTTTCTTTTTACACGAGTGCCCGACAAAAAGAGAGTATAATATGTTCAGGATTCATCTATGAATCTTTTCCGTTTCTTTATCCTTTAAACCTAACCTAACTTTACAAATATCAAGTAAGTAGTAGTATAAATGTCCAAATATCAATAAATTAACATCAACATATTGTGTTTATTGTCAAATTAAAGGTCTGATTATGTACATTCCAAAAATATATTTATGTATCTATATGGTTAAATACATAAACGACAACTATTTTAATTTAAAACCGTAATACAAATAATTATAAATACAATAGTTCACATTTTTGTAGCGGTAGTCATATTTTTAATTCGTTTTAATTCGTTATAATTTACTTGATTAACTTTGAGAATAACAAATAAATAAATATAATGTTTGTATTTGGAGTAAACTACTTATTATTTAGGCATGCCTAATAATGCATATTCGAATTGCTTTCATATTCAAAAAATATTTACAAATTATAAATATTCTCTTGGAACGCACACTTATATATAATCGGCTCCAAATGTAATAATCGACCTGAAGCCGCGTATTTTAGTTACTAACGCCAGAAACGTATAGGTCATGTAGCCAAAAAGCTGCTAAGAAGCCAGCTAGTGACTCTATAAAATACAAAGGATAGAGATAGTAACTCGTCGACAATCCCATCGACGGATTAAGCAAACAAAGTTGGTTTGAAAGTGGCTCTGCGAGAATCCGCATTTGCATTGCGCCCAAACAATAGTAGGAGAAGTTACGAGGCCGAACTAAGAAAGATGCCCGCGGGGGGGTGAGGCAGTGGGCGTTTTTTAACCGTGATTCTCTCCCCGTCGCGTAGCCAACAAAGGAGATGTCGCGTTGGCTCGCTGAGATAACTGAAAACTTTTACAATTTCTATCTGTATTTCCTTCGTCGCTCCGGCCCGCTTCTTTGTCGTCCTGAAAACGGTAAAGAGATTGCCATTTCAGGCCTTTCACAGTTAAAAGGCTGTAGTTTAAATAATAACGCGAGAGAGGCTTTATTTTTTCCAGGATAAAATGCTGGTTAATTCTTTAAGACGTCTATTGTCGTACCGCTGAATAATCTCGCTAACGGAAAGAGGCGGAGCTCTGATTTAATTAAAAAATCGGTTGTGTCACCCCAAGACTTTCCTGACTAGTATCCGGGGAGGTGCGAAAAAACAGCGACATTTTTTACTCTAGTACCCCAAATTTGTATGGCAGGTACCCCAAACGTTGGTCGTAAGTACCCCAAAAACTAATAGGTTCTTCCGATGGTTAACAGAAGCTTCTATGCCAAATTTTAACTTAGACAGATTAAGCGTCTGGGCGCTATCGCGGAAACAATTTTTTCGCCGGGAACCCCAAATTTGTATGGGAGGTACCACAACCGTAGGGCGTAGGGACTCCAAAAATTAATGGGTTCCTCCGACGGTTAACAGAAGCTTATATACCAAATTTCAGCTCAATCCGATTAAGCGTCTGGGCGCTATCGTGGAAGAATACATACATACAGACATACAGACATACAGACATACAGACATACAGACAGACAGAGATCGGTCTGGAAATAGTCTCAATCGTCTCAGGGAGTCTCAAAATACATATTCCCATCTTCATCTCAAAATTTTTTTTTAGCGCGATCACAATACTTTCCTTTCCGATAGGTCGTCAGGAAAGTAAAAATAAATAGTCGCAGAAACGACTCCCAACCCTGGATTCTAAACTAATGCAACAAATTTACTGAAACTTGGCAGAGTAAAAATATTTCGTCTACTAATGTCTCTAAATTATGGAGTAGCTAGATTTCCTTTTCTAGGGTGTTTATAAAAATCCTGGTTTAATGTGCCTGTTACCAATTTTGAAGCCTTACTGCTGGTCAGATTTAGCAAAAGTGCTTTCGAGGACGACATATTATATCATCAGCCCAAATTTAGTTTCAAACGGGACTGGTGTCTTCTCACTTTTCTAGAGGACATCTCATAAATAATGCACACTAATATTTACTACATACACGTTTATTTTTTTTCACATTATGTTTTTACAGTCCTTCAGTACAGTCAATGCTGATTGAAGACTAAGCTGTAGAATGAAGAATGCTTCTCTGTGACTGAATACTTACGTCTCGGAAGCTCTATTATTCTATCGAGGATACAACTTCTCTTCTTCTGTCGAATAGTTAGGGTAACAGTATTAGAAATCTCTCCCAGAGAATGATAACGACGGCCACGCATAGGTTCGTTCAACTTCGGGAACAAGTCGAAGTCTGGTCGACTCATGTCCGGACTGGAGGGAAGATGCGGCAACACTTCCCATCCGCATTCGCTCAGTTTTTGGGCTACAACACTGGCGATATGCTGGCGAGCATTGTCGTGGACAATGTGCGGCCTAGCCTCGAGCAATTGAGGTCGGGTTTTGTGATTTTTTTCTGAGCAGGTTTTGCATGGCTACGATAACACACCGTTGGAACGCTTGTTCCACATGGGGCTGTATTTCTCATGAAGATTCCTTGGTGATCATTAAGAAAAAATATAATTTGCTTGAGCTGTGATTGAACACGTCGATTTTTTTTGGATGTGGAGAATCTGAAGCTCTCCACTCATTAAACTATGATTTCAACTCCGGTTCAAAGTCTTTAAATCTACGTTTTATTAATAGAGACAATTCGACAAACGAATCCTTTACCCTTATGGTCGAGTGGTTGTTTGAGCAAGATTGCAATATCCAGGCGTTTCTGCTTCTATTCAGCAGTCAAATAGTATAGGACCCACATCTCGCAGAATTTTTTCTCTTCTTCAAATCATTTGTTAGTATACGAAATACTCATGATGGGGGAAATTACCGTGGCTACAGAAAGTTCATCACAAGTCGCACGGCGACCTTTTTCAAAACCATCTGCCACAAGTTTCACACTTCTTTCATCTGTTGACGTTTTTGGCCTTCCGGGTCTTGGACTATCGTTTATGCTCATATGACCCCCACATAAATGATTAACCCACCGTCGAACGTCGTACGGTCTACTGTAAGCTCAGCACACACTTTACGCACTGTGGATCTGTATCGGGTTTTTGCCGCGTAAAGTTTCGATCTTGTTGTACTACGTCTGGTCTATCACAGTCACAGTACCCGAGACCCCTGCAGGGTCCATTTCTACCTCTCGCCAATTTTATGGTAAAGTACACAGCGAAAAAAAAGCTCGCGTTTCTTCCCCAAGCTCCCAACTACATATTACACAATTTTCATTTTTGTTGTATCATCCAATCCACAGTAATACCAACCTGTGCATTATTTATGAAATTTCACGCTTTCAAATGAGAATAATTGCTGATGCAAAAGATGTAGACATAATCACGAAGCAAAGACGTAGACTAATATAAGCGATTATAAGCGAGATTATATTCTGCCATTTAACTTTTTGAAGAATCTATATACTACCTACACACATCACAGTAGGAGCATGGGTGTCCTTGCGTTATTCTTCCTTCACCGAGCATACAAAACTTTCCAAAGGCTACTATTTGAATTATTCCGTACCCGGGACTTCCCAAATGAAAGTCCGACTCGGTAATCACTGAGTTATACCTACCGAGGTAGTCAAACATAGCTCCATTATTATACGCTTAACACAATACAGCCTGACACAAACGAATGGAGTGGCGACAGCTAAAATTTTCTTATCTAAATAAATCCCTGTGGCGCGGAGACGAGTTATCATCGCTATAAGAGAGCAGATAGGCAACAAAAACAAAGAATGAAATTTATTGAATAACAAAAGGAAATGAGTGTGCTGGAGCAAATTTCCTTAATCTCCAAGGCATTAGTCGAGTAAACAAAATGAACGCGGATCAGCAAACAAAAGAAGAGACGAGAATAAAACGGCAATCTAAATGAAAATGGCGAGTACCGACAGCGCTATTAAAATTCCACACCGAGCAAAATATAACCACATAGTATTGGATCATTTAAGTTAGAATTTTTCAATATTTGAACAGTAAAAATCACAGAATAATCAGGCGATAGAGAAATAATTATTTACGTTGAAGATACTGGAATGTACACAAGAAAATATAATGTCATCCTTAGGGATTCATTTCATTTTTGTATTTGGAAGATGATCTAAAAATGATTTAATAAATTTTCATAGTTAAGGGGCAGTATGAAATATGGTAAGTCAGATAACTAGAGTTGTCAACTACAACGGGCGAACCCGTCACCTCAGGAAGTTTATTGATAGTTCTGTCTCCCGCGAGGTAAGCGCAGAAGACTTAGATTTGGTGATTTAATAAACAAGAAAAAAATCGGTTGTCTGTAAAGTCGGTTTACTGACGATAGTTGAACGTGACAACGTAATAAGAAAATACTGATGGAATGGTTGCATTTGATTCAGTTTCATTTAAGATTCTGATAGTGTTTATTACAAACACCCAAAAATATATGCTTTTATACTCACCAATTTGACTACAACATGTAAATGTATTATTGTATAGCAGTATAATTGTATAATTGTTTATGGTTTAAAGTTTATTGTTTTTTTTAAATTTGAAAGTTTGAAATCTCAAACTGTTAAATAACGGTTTGAGAAGCATTTGAGCACGCTGCGCCATCTAGCGGTAGGTAATACGTCGTAAATAAACAATATCAGCGACATTTTACCAACCGCTAGATAGCGCATCGTAATGACAGCTTTTTATACTTTTTTATTTTTTTTAAAATAAAAGTTGCTTACTTCGTTGCACTTCGTTGTACCCACAAGAAAATTGTCCGTTCAGTAATAACATTCCGTATATCAAGAATACAATAAAATTATGTCAAGAATTTAAATCAATCTAGTGATTTTCATTCGTACTATTTTAGACTGAGGTTAGTAAATAATTCTTGTCGCAACCGGTAGATAGCAGCATTTATATTGAATAATAAATATAATAAATGGAACGCCTCAGAGCGAGGTAACGCCGCATGAGTCATGTTTTTTCGTGCGTGCAGCAGGCTCCATCGATTTATAAGACGTTGTCACGTCAAAAATTCATTCGACAATATAATGAGCTACAAAATTATTACGGTGCTTTGATTAAAAAAAGTGATGGAAAACTCTTTCACTATGGGAAATATGGTAATTTGCAGGACGATAGTTAAATAACTCAAAATATGACAGTGTACTAAGACTTAAAACAGAGCAAAGCCAACACAAATTAACACTATAAAATCCGCAAACTAGTATTCGGGACAAGTAATAAATGTTCGAATTAAATATTACCTTCTACGGAATTCGGGACCGTGAAAAACCAAAACATAATTTCTTTGATAGCATTTTTAATGAATATTCAGTAATTATAAGGTAGGAATTACCGATTATATTATTAAAACCATTATTTTACGTGAATGGATATGAGAATACGTATCGATGAGCGAGAGCTTACTGGTACATTATTAGGATTATTGGGCTTATTGGGCTCTTTGTTTGAGCTGTTGGATTATTGGGCTCTTTGTATGCCCGATGATTAAACATGACTGTGGGGTTTCGCATGATGGATATTTGAAGGCGTTCTCAATTCATACAAGGGTTAAGCAACTTTTTCTGATTATATTTTCATGCACATTTCATGCGGTTCGTGTGAAACTCGGACACAGAAAACAAAGTTAAACAAACAACCGCATCAAGAAATTAAAAAAATAATTCTCTTTAGCTTGCTTGTTTGTGTAATTTTCAATTCTTAATTATGCGTAAACTAGCACACTCTTATCATAAATATGAAAGTAAATATATGGTATTCTTCATACACTTTTTATTCATAGTATTTGGTTTTTGCTTGCGGACTCGTTTACACGTAGTCACGAATTGAGAATACCGCAAAACGCTGGCTTTCCGCACTTTTACTATAGGGAATATATCCAATTATGTCGTGAATATATTTTATAGATTTAAACTTAATTAGTTTAAATGAAAAATAAATGAAATTTGAAAAATAACTGAAATAATTTATGAAGTCAATTAAAACCTACAAAATGAAACTTATTCTGTGGATTAACTATTTCGATGACACCTTTGTATACTGAGTGGTAATGTACAAACAGTGGAAGATATTTAATTTTGTGATGAATCCAAGTGTAGGAATGCCTACCTACTGGAGTAGTTAATTGTATTGTATTGTATTGTATATCCTGGGTTATCTAAACTCCATATATCCGAAATCAAAATCACTTATAAAATAGAAAGGACTGCTTCTTGAATGTCTTTGTCACGAGCAGATGTGACAATAATCAAAGACAAATGGTATATCGGAAGCCCACACATACGGTCAGATATTTACATACATGCCAGCTCGCACAATTACCGCTATTTTTCTACGTGCAAACAAACGTAGCTCGTGGATCGACCACGCAACCTAAATGATCCTGAGCATTTTTCGCAGGAGATGGAACATTTCAACGATGCACTTCTCTGAAAATCGATGCTCACACCCGCTGCTTTCAGTTTTCTGATTTTTTTCCTTCACCTCTGGTTCTGGTGTGTCGTTTACGCTCCACCACTGCACTCGAGCAACACTCGCGCACAAGTAAAAAAACTGTCCGGCAAAAATTAATCCTCACTTCGACCGACACTATTAATAGAATAAGTCTTCACGGCGATTCTTGGGCTTTGAGTGAAAATGCAATTTTCGATTTATTTATCTCAACAGCAACTCTTAATAAGGGTTATCAAAATAGTTTCAATTTACAGTCACTGTCTTGAAAATTGTTAAAATTGATGGAATTCATTGAATATATAAGCGTATAAATAAATACAATTATTATTATTATTTATTTGTTGAGTGGGGCTTTTCTAAGGTCTTTATGAGCCTTGTAACACTGCGACCATTGCTGATCTATTGTGCTCGCCACCTACTATAGTTCTGCGCTAAGCCTCGTGTCATTTAAGAACCGCAGCAGGCTTTTGGCGCCAGATTGTTTTACCTCCTCAGGTTGGAGGTAGTGACCACCCAGGTGGGTGTATCTTTTACGCATCATCAGCGGGCCACACTCGCACATGAGGTGCTGGGGAGTTTCCTCTGCCCCTTGGCAGAACCTGCACATTTTTGTGTCTTTGAGCTTGAGGTTGAACATGTGTTTGTTCAGGCCAAAATGCCCCGTGAGCGCCCTTACCAGTATGCGTAGATTGTTCCTATTTAGCGATAGGGCCTCACGGGCCGTCTTACGGTCGTAAGCCTTAATAAGCGCTTTGGAATGATTCAACCCTCGCGTGTTGTTCCAGTGGTTGACGGATTGTTCTAAACACATTTGTTTGAGCATTAGGTTTGCAAGGCTTTTTGTTACGTCACAGCAAGGTTCAGGGCCGTATAACGTTCCCTTTGCTCCCGTCCTAGCAAGTTCATTTCCCTCGATTCCTGCATTCCTGCAACCCATCTTAGAATTACCCTGTTCTTTTCGCCCAGGGAATTCAGTAGTGATATGCAGTTTTGCACTAGCTTCGAATTAATGGTATTCGAGGCTAGTGCCATAAGAGCTGCTTTGCTATCCGAGTGGATATAGATACGGTGGTTGGCGTAGTAAATACAATACATGAGATACATAAATCAGGTAGAATAAATGGAATACATCCTTCATTTTCCTATGCTTTTCTTGGGAATGCCATATTAGATAACAAATAAACATATTTCAAAACTATTTTGCAATATTTGAGTCACAGATGCACTGATTACAAAAAGAAAGTCCGCCGCTAGATTTTTTAACCTGACGAAATAGGCAGTAATAGGCTCAATTTTGATGAAAGCAAGAGGAAAGCAAAGGTGACGCCCAGATTACTCCATAAGAGTTAGCAATAAGGAAATACAAACACTTAAACAATAAAAAATCTTAAAATGATCATAGTATCATCCTATCATCGCTCAGTATCATCTTTTGCGTTGCGAAAAGGGTTGCGTTCTTTTTTTAAAAGACTTTTTAAAATAATCAACGACATTTTTTTTTTGTCTGAGGTAATCAATATTTGTCTCTCTTTAATTGACAGCGGGTACTATTTTAAATATGTTAATAAATTAAACATAGACAACAGCATTTGTGCTATATAGACTTCAAGCAAATATACACTATACATCATTATGGCCTACGTGCCCACACGACTCCTGACCTGCCTTCCTTGGCTCAACGATCACACTCCGTAACTGTCAGTCGCCCTCTCAAGGAATCTCCTTCGTGCGCCTGGTATAAAGTTGTATACATCATAATGGACGACTCAGTGGGCCTTATTTCCGAGACAGCCACATACGACTGCGTCTGTTTCTGAAATCACATTGACGTACTTCCCTGCGAATTTCAACTTTTTACGCAGGCATGACGTCAAAATGATGTCGCTTCGCAGGAGGAGTAGGTACTCCACAATAACTACATAAACTCACTAAATTACGTATTACTACGACGTAAATATGCTATAAACCTTGTTTTCTGCTGTTTTCGCGTAACTGTGTCGATGAATATCATCATAGTGATCCAATTGAAATTTTCCCGAAATAGACTTTTTGACATGAATTTACAAAAAAAAATCATTTATTGACACACTGGCAATGCCACACATGCAAAAAGCTGGCACACTGGCAATACCTTTTCTCATATAAAAGCCTCTATCTACCATTTTAGCATTAGACTTACTTTGAAAATTGCATCAATTTTAAAAAGGTCACGCTTACAATTTTAAAAAGGTCAACCGAGGTAAGGGATCTCCGAATTACATTTGATACGCAGTTGAATGAACGTGCACACATTACAAATATTTGCAATCGTGCTAGCAAAATGGTCGGTTTTGTTATTCGCATATTATGGAAACAGTTTAATAATATTCATGTAATGTCTCTATTATATAATAGTTTAGTCCGTAGCATACTTGAATATAATTCGGTCATCTGGTGTACAAGTGAAAACAAATACATTCAGATGGTAGAGCGTATTCAAAGAATTTTTTAAATATATATTTATTACAGAAAATACAATATTTATCCATACTTATTTCCGTCCGATTTTGTGCTTGGAATGGTACGATACAACACTCTTGAAACGCGTAGATATATTTCCCTAATTATATTTGCATATAAATTAATTCAAGGAACTATTTATTTGCCAGAGATACTATGTAAGTTTGAATTGTACGTACCGGTAAATTACACAGGAAGATCGCATCTATTGTTTAATGTGCCGTACCATCGTACAAATATTTGTGTAGACAGGCCAGTGGGAAGGGTTATAGCTCTTCTTAATTCCTTACCCACAGAAATATCCCTTTGTCATCCCTTTGTCAGCTAAAAAGGCAACTCCCTGCTATCTCACGTTTATCATAATCTGTCTTTTATTTAGTTTATATTTTTATGTTTTTTTCTTGTTCAATATTAGCATTAATTTAGTTATGTAAGTCATTTATTTTTAGACTTACACTCTAGATTTAATATTCAAGGGCGAATTTGATTTGTCTGTAATGCCCTTGAATAATATTTGAAACCTATAAATAAATACATAAAGCATGCCTTAGGTACTGACAATCCTCACTTGGACAAGTGACAATCCTCACTTGTGACAATCCTCACTTGTGACAATCCTCACTCGGATCATTGTGTTTTAAATTTAATAAAAAAGCTTAAGTGATAGAAGTACAAAATAATAGTCATTGTTTGAATTTGATTAGTAAACGGTCGCTATTTTATAGGGAAACCAGGTACACGCGTCACCGTAGCTATCTATAAATAAAATGTATGAACTGTTCAAACAAAAATGTTAATCAGAGGAAAAGCCTATTTTAAAATAAACATTTATAGCAGAGAGGCTAATTATTTAGAACAGAATTCTAAAACCGATAGATATAAATCATGCAATATGCTTGAAGTAGCAATAAATAGAGTTTTGTAACTCACCGAACTGCAGTTGCAGGAAA
The DNA here is from genome assembly GCA_944548615.1 of Micropterix aruncella. Lineage (NCBI taxonomy): Eukaryota > Metazoa > Arthropoda > Insecta > Lepidoptera > Micropterigidae > Micropterix > Micropterix aruncella. The sequence continues at coordinate 32,867,760 of OX155952.1, read as the reverse complement.
GAAAACGTCCCTTGCATAAAACTCTGTACTCCCTGCAAACGTACCTCTCCTAATTTTGGAGACACACAGTAATCTTTTTTAGATTCTTTAAGTTGTTGTTGACAAAAAGTCGCTTGTTTGTTTCATTTTCGAAAATATTTGAATCAAAGTTTAGCTTAACGTTGTTTTAATGCTATTTTTTGAAATACTCATGTTTAAAAACATATATCGAGACGCGTCACGCTCGTTTGTAAGACAAAATAGGGCAATATGGTGCAGGCGACATCTTGGCCGCAATCTTGAAATCCGGACTAATGTTTTTTACAGTGTATTTCTTAATTCCCCATGCTCTAAAACAAACATCTAGACATTTTGGACGCGTTCCTATGTCAAATGGGGGCTTTACAGTGCCGATTTCGGGCTTTGACACCATATTGACCGCCATCTTGGAAATTTCACTTCCGGTCGGTATTTCGCTTTGGCAACCGGCATTTTCGGATTCAGCATGGTTGAAATAGAAAGAAAATACCGGTTGCCCAAAAGTTACATGACTTGCTTCTAGAAATTCGTTTCTCAGAAAATTTGACTAGACTATATCTATTGTAGCTCAACTGGGTGTCCCATCTCAACTGGGTGGCATCCAGCTGAAATGTCGATTTCATTTACTATCGTGATGGTAAACTCAGCCATATCCAATCCCGTTCAATTAACTGACTGTGCCGCGAATGATAGGAATCATTTAAAGTAGAATCGAAGGCAGGATGTAATCTCCGTGCGGGAGAAAATAGAGGGCGCTGGTGCGTCGGGATTAGGTCCCCGCGATAAGGGGGAAAAACGTGAATTCGGTGAGACATAAGATATTGGGATTAATGCCGCCGAATTGGGGGTTGAGTTACCCCGGAAAGAAGACATTTCTATTTGCCGAGAAACAGCTCAGCAGATCCCGCGCGCATTTACTACCCTCACCGATGAAAAGACGCAAAATCGGTTTATCGGCCCCATCCCGATAGACCGGGGAATGCGCGGGGCCATAGAGAGAGAGCGAGAAAACATCGACTTCGATATATACATCAATATAACAAAGTCATTGCTCATGAGCAATGACTTTGTTATATCGATGATTCATATTTGTTTTTCATATCATGATTCATATTTGTTTTTCTATTTGTTTGTTAACATCGTGGTATAGAAAAAATAATGAATTAAATACACCAATGTTGACGTTAAACTAAAATGAAAATAAATAAGATTATGTAGGTGCAATTGAATAATATACATAGGTACTCTAGGTTTTTTATGATGAGTATTTCTAAATGTTAACCACAGACTATATATAGGTATGACTTAGTTTTTAGACTTATCAATAATTTGTTTACTAGTATTAAATATTATTGATAATAATTATTAGTTATTGCTATTATTAAAACTAGCTGCGCCCCGCGGTTTCACCCGCGTGGTGATGGAAAATTGTGATAATGATGATAGAAAAATATATATCTTTATAAATTATAGCCTATGTGTTATTCTGATGTGTAAGCTATACTATTGTAAAGTTTCATCAAAATCCATTCAGTAGTTTTTGCGTGAAAGAGTAACAAACATCCATACATACATATATTCTTACAAACTTTCGCGTTTATGATAGTAGTAGGATAGTTTATTATTATTAGTTTACTTTAATATTATTAGATTTGGAAATTATGTAATGCAGGTATGCATGCACAAGCTATTACTTACTTGATATACTGGCCTTAGTGCGGGCCTAGGCCTAGATAAGCCGCGTTGATTTTATATACTCGGCTGCGTTTGCTCTCGTTTTTGCTACCATTCATAATAAAGCCTCTTATAGTGCTAATGCACTGCAGGTAATAATATTGTGCCGTCTTTAAATACAAAAAAAAAAACAAATAAATAAAAATATCGTCGAGGGATGTCATCTGTTAAAAAAATGAAAAAAAAGGTTCTTCTGGATGCCCGAGGTATTGTTACTTAGGTATAGGATGTGGCACAATTTAGTGTAAGTCAGTTAGATTGTAGAAAGAGTTTGCTTTATTATATTGCTTATATATTTTTGCTGCGAGCCCACATCTCTTCAAGGTGTGGGCATTGCGCTACTTGTTTATGAAATAGCGCAATGCCCACGCATTGCGCTATTTATTCATATCAAAATGTAATCGACGGTTGTATTCTAAATGTATTTGATTTGTTGTATTTTATACTTTTGGCCTGGACTTACACATTCCAAGCTTATTAATAATTATTATGTGTGTACTTAATAATAAGACCATAGCAATAAATGAGAAGACTTTCAGAGATAAATTTAGACAGATTGTATGGGGAACTAAAAGATATGTATGGTGACTTAGCAGGATTGATTTTAAACCCATGATTCTTAGACCAATCTGATAGATTAGAGATAGACATAGTCATCAACATTGTCAAGAGATCGACATAGTCATACTTTTCAATGCATTGGTTTTACTGCAATGGTAATTAGCAATAAGTGACTAAGCAAATAAAAAAATAAAATGACCATTGGAAATTAATTAATATTATCGACTTCTTAATTTAATTCATTGGATAGCTTGTATACAAAAATTGTCGCAAAGGAAGATAATTCTGCTGATGAAATTTATTTCAAGGCCTATCAAAACCATGGGGTTTAAAACATATTTAAGAAAATTTAAAGCACCACGGATCAGCTAAAACAAAAATATGAAAACGATCACTAAATCTTTTTTATAGATCCTTAAGTTTTAAAGACTTTGGTTATGATGTTGACAAAAATCGCAAATGTGCAAAGCCGACATTATTTTCGATGCGATTACAAATACTATCGATACGATTAAACTATCAAGGCATACCTATTGCTCGGTTGTTATTTATATGTGGGGACAACGAACGTATTACGAGAATATATGTACTATACGCTTGCCAAATATATCATAGTATGTGTTCAGTAGAGATAAGCTACTAGCCAAATCCGCAAAATCAAACGAAGATTTCGTGAAATGCTGACAATGAATAGAACATAATATCTATTCGCAGAGGACTGAAAATTTATACGGGTATCATTTAACTGCTACAGCCACGTGTATCTATGCTAGAAGCTATAGCTAAAGATAATTATCTATGTTAAAAATTCAGATACCTTGATTGAGAAAGGGATACAGGCGGAAATGTTAAAATCATATATCGCGTCACCAATATTTATGGTCAAATTTTAAACTAAACATATTAAACAAATAGTTAAATAAGGGTCGAAAATTTCATGTCATGAAAGTTTTATTTACTAATATTTTATATAATAAATATTACTATGATAGGCCCGGAGTAATACGCGGAGAAATATAGATAAATAAGGAAACATATAGTAACTGAGAGTATAATCCTAGCAAAAGCATTTTTGAAAATTTTCACCGATTTTCACCAAGTTATTCTTATAGTATTTAGGGGCTTAACAAGACGATACTTTTAATTTGAATATATTATAAACCTTTATCTATTACCGGTATATAATAAATAAATAATTAAATATAAACTAAGCTGCCATAGAATTCACATACCGGACTCGGGCTCATCATAATAATAATATTTCTGGGGGGGGGGGGTGAACGTTAGACTCCGGACTAACAAACGGCTGTGGTAGGTTTAAAACAGCTGTTGACACATCTGAGCCTTCCCCTTCCCACTCATTCATTCCCCATTCGAAACCATAGAATTTGAGATGCGGAAATTGCAGTTTTAGAAGAAGGTGTTTAAAGAGATTTTTGAAGATATGAAACAGAGATTTGGCTGGCAGGCCACGAGCGCCACCTTTCACAGCCTGAAGGTGAACAGTGATGCCGTTTCGGGGTGACGGCTTTTGCGAGATTATAGTATTTATTTAATTTGTACTCGTGGTCTTTAGGGATAGTTGGTTCCCATGGAACAGTTAATTCTACAATAAAGGCCAACTTCCGAGATAGAGAGTAAAGAGTTATATCTGGACGAAGGGCTGTGCATCCGAGACTTTCAGGAATATTTTTTAACTCACGAATAAGATAGATAGATAGAGATTCTTTATTGCACATTAAACAAAAACATACAAAAGGCGGACTTATTGCCTAAAATACAAACTCTTACAGCCAACCTTCGTGGAAGTGTAGAAATTTAGGTGCCAAGAGATAAATAAAAAAATAACAAAAAAAAGAAAACAAACTTATTTGTCATATTACAAACTTATTAGACAATATTAATCAAGTAAAAAAATGCCATTTATTAAATAAAATTAGGATTTGGAATAATTCGCAAGAAGCGAAGGATAGGAGAGGATGGGATGAGACCTAGGATAACTAGGAATGTAGGGAAATGAAATGCTTTTTCAGATACACTTGAAAGGTAGAAACCGCTGGTGCGTTTTTGTTGTCTGGCGGGAGCTGGTTCCATAGTCTAGCTGCATGAACGGCGAAGGAATAAGTAAAAATAGAAGAATTATGAGTGGAAATCGCAATTTTACTATCCTGACTGGAACGGAGTGAAAGACCATGACTTCCTAAGTGATTGAATTTTTCGGTTAGGTAGGAGGGATCGGTAGGATTGTTGATGATGTTATAAAGAAGGAAAAGAATATGCATGTTTCTACGTTCACGTATTCGAAGCCAATGAAGTCTGCTTCTATACTCAGAGACGTGATCAAATTTTTTCGCATTGAAGATATACCTAATGCATACATTTTGCAATTGCTCTAATTTGTCAAGGATGGCTTCAGTGACGTCAAGGTAGCAGACATCAGCATAGTCTAGTATAGGCAATAGCAGTGATTGAGCTATGTCTTCTTAACCTTCGTAAAAGTTGAGCAACTGGTCGATATAATTTTAAGTAAGGTTTTCCGGGTTTACATAGGACCGACCCTTAACCTTATGTCTAGAAAAAAAATACCTTCAACATGGACAAAATTATATCTGGTTACGGCTCTGCATTTACCCCACGGCGAATAATATAATTATCAATATACATGAAAAAACGCAAGTAGTGAAAAGGGTGCCCATGGGAACGAATAATAATTTGTTCCGCTAAATGAGGTTGGCATTTTCAGCTGTGGTTTCAAAACCGCACGTAATTTCAACGGTTTAATTTTTATTTCCGAGGGCTCAGTGACACGACCGTGTGTGACCGGGTTCGCTTCAATTATTGGGATATACACTTTTCATCGATCGTGGTCAGCCGCAGTTTAACCCGGCGCCGAGGGGGTGGCTGAAGCGGGTTGAAGGGGGTCTGCTCCGCCAGTCCGAGATTGTAACCGGAGATATCGGGCATTGCGGGACAAAATTCTACCCGGCTATGAATGCGCAACGTGGCCATTGTTCAGTAAAAAAAAACGATTCCGAGCGACACGATTAGGTGGCATATCGTGCGCTGATATCGCGATTAGGGAGGCTTTCGTAAAACTAGTTATTTATTAAGATCGACAAAATTATTTTCATGTCGACTATTTCATAACAGGGAAACGATATTTCCTTTCGGTTAGGCTGTAAAAGCTGTATCTTTCCAAGTTTCTGATTGTGCGTGCAGAAACTTTCTTTGTTTGCTTGACAGATATTTAGGACCAGAAGTGCGCTAGTCTGAAACTGTGATTTTACTTTGCTTTTAAAATCCGGCAGAGGGAAATTATTGTGAACGCACTTCTGTGTGCCTGTGTGCGTTTTTTTTTTGTTTTTTTGGTAGTAGTCTTTCTTTATAAAAAAGATACAAATTACGTGTCACAGTTCCTACACTAAGGCTAGTGCCTTTTCAAGGGGTAACTAACAATAATGTGTTCATATCTGACTTATATTATTTATTACCTATTAACTTATATTAACTATTTCCTAACATAATCTAAACTAACCTATATTTCCTATAATAACTAGCTGAATATACACATATAAATATTTTCAGTAAATAAATGATTTTCCACTAAATTATTATACCTACTTCATAACCTAACCTAACATAACCTAACCTATAATAATTATCTTGGTTTGCATTAAATATGTGTACTTACTTTGTTTACAATTACAATAATAAATGATTACACTATAATAAAATGATTTACACTAGATATCTATACTTATGCCCTAACATAACCTAACTTAACTAGCTTGGTTTACCCTAATTATATGCATTTATTTCTACATAGTTATGTTAATGCTAATTTAGCCTAATATAATTTGTACTTGTTATTTACGTGTGTGTGTGTGTGTGTGTGTATGTGTGTGCATGTGTGTTAATGTCACGATAGCCCTCAAACGCTTCATCTGATTGAGCTGATATTTTGCATGCAGGCATCATTTAGTCATGGCATAAGTTAAAAACTTTTGGTTGAAATCGGTCCACCAGGGGGCGCGCTAGTCATACTTTCATCTCGAATTATTGGACATAGAGACTCGAAATTCGGTACACAAATTCGTCGTTGAGCAGAAACCATATTGTGAAATTTTGATTTGAATATCTTTTATACAAGTGAATCAAATAATTTTTAAATTCCGCCATATTTAAGATTAACACTACGAGTACATCAGATTGGAAAATCGCGGAAATACTACAAAAATATGACTAACACCTATGCTATTGCGATCTGGGGGGGAGGGGAGTAGGGAGTTGGCGAGGGTGAGGGACTTGTGTTAGTTGGGTTAGCTTGTACGGGGCGGGGGGGGGGGGTTGAGGGCTTGTATGCTTGCCGGATTTTAAAAATAAAGAAATCATATCATGAAGTTAAAGTCCGAGTACCGATCAAAATTGCAATGGCTTCGTATACGGGACCGGAGAAATTTGCATATCCTTTCACTTCTATATAATGTCCTACACAACCCTACATCTCCCTCCTACCTCAACGAGGCTTTTACCGGATTAGGAAGTCATGGTCTCCCACTTCGTTCAAGTCAGAATAATATCCTACGTATCCCAAAACACAAGACCACTTTTTTTTCCTACTCCTTCTCCGTACATGCAGCTCGACTGTGGAATCAGCTTCCTTTAACTATTCGAGGCGCTAGCTCGCTGTTCACCTTTAACCCTAGAAAGATAATCATATTGAGTTGTACGTTAAAGATAATCATACGTCAAATTGACTCCATAGGTTTAATTAGCTGTAAAATCAATAGTTTTTTATACATTTTAATACATTAAAAAGATTGTGTTGTATCATGTATTTTTAAATAAAACATCCGATATTTACGAAATTACGTTTACTTTTATTAAAAAAATCACAACAAAACTCAAACTTCTGAAAAATTATCAAAAAATAGGAACATTATTTTCTTCAGTATATATTTTTTTACCTATTACATTAATCAGCCTTTTTATCTAATAATTCAAGTAACATCAGATATTATTGTCCTTAAACTAGATAATAACTATTGAAACATCACTGAAAACATTTTTAGCACATGTCAACGTTATGCTCTCGGCAAATTATTGCTTTGCATTTTATGCACGAGGCATTCGCCTTCCTCTTTATTTTGGAAGGGCAATATTCACAATAGGCCCGTTTCTTGGCTGCTGGTACCTCGGGACGCTCTTCTTCTTGATATTGAGGGTTTTTGGCACGATAGACGCGATACTGTCCCGTAAATACCTTTTCAAAGTTGGTATATCCAATCGCTTCGTCATAAAGGGCGATGTAAGAGCATTACTTAGGTTTTTCATAAATTTATTGCGATTCAGAGCCTTCTCCCCTTTACTGTCAACGTTGTGGGAGTATAAAATATAAGCATTTATGCAGGCAATATTTATCATCCCATAGAAAACGGCCATGGGCCATCTATTTGTCTTTCTACTACAGGACATTATGGAACACATTTGGTCTAGTGTGTCCACCCCGCCTTTGGTTTTATTGTAGAACATAATCATTTCTGGTTTGCCGGTTGTTTCATTGACAGAAGCATCTTCGTCACATAATGATAGTAAATACACCATTTTAGCCGGTGATCCTCGACTTCACTGTCTGTATCAGCGGATATGGCCTCCTCCACATTATCTAAAAGTGCAGCCAGAATGCCTTCCTCGTCTAAATTTCTTCTCACCATTTTACTGAATGTACGTTCAAGCTCTCTATAAAACAAAAACAAATGTCAAAAACAGCAAAAACAAACCGATCCAACAAAAAAACTAACTTATACGCTATATCAAAAATCGTAAAAGTCACGTAAAAGATAATCATACGTCATTTTGACTCCTATGGCGGTAAAATATCAAAATGGCGGGAACTTACCAGTTTGACACGTGCGCCCTTCGCTAGTTACCGGCGCGGACTGAGATGTCCGGAATGTACGTCACCGGATTCACACAATTTAAAAAGTTACAGCAAAATTTCGTCGGAGCGGGAGTCATTTTGACGTAGATTATCTTTCTAGGGTTAAGCAATCATTGAAAAAGCACTTCCTTTCACAATAAATATTAATCATAAATTCTAACCTTTCCGTTATCCCCTCCCTTTCCTTACCTTATTTTGGCAGTTTATTTATTTACTTATTTATTTATTTATTTATTTGTTAATATATCAAAATATGTATGTATATACATATACATACATATAATATGTCAAACTCAAAAATTTATTTATATATTTACATTTTACTTTAGATACACACACAATATATATTATATGCTATAATTTCAAATTTAATTTTAGGCTATCATGTGTTGCCTACTCTTCTTTTCACACCAGCATGTTGGTTGACTGGAAGATATTGCTGTAGGGTAGCAATAAGTCCGCCATTGTACCTTATTTTTTTGTGCAATAAAGAGATTTTCATTCATTTCAAGTTAAAGCGACTCTGCCTTTACGACAAAAACAGTATTATTTTCGCAGTAAAAAAATTGACCCTGAAATTTATAGCTGAATAGGGGATTAAAATTTGATAAAATGTAGGAGTTTTTGCGATTTATTTGAGATCCAAAAATATGGAACACTTAAGAGTTTAAAATATTTGGCTTCTATATAATGTTAGAAAAGTATGTGGTCCGAAATTCTTTGTACTATTTAGGCATTCTAGTGAGTTATAGAAACGAAATAATCAAAACACATGGGTTAGCCTCTCAAAAATGTCATGTTCATTGATTTCATTTAATTATTTTTGCAAAATTTTCTATACTCTTGCCAAATTTTGAATTGCCGTATAAATTTGTTAATTTTAAATTTTACCTTTTCTACAGAAAGTATCAAAGTTTTTCCAACACAACGACAATAAGTGACCACGAAGACACTTTATTAAATCATTAGATTTTTCAGAATTTTAGACTGCGTAATTTCTGTGTGAACGAAGTTTTGCTATGACAAAATCAGCCCAATCGGAAGAAGCGTGTATGCGCTATCGTGGGATAATAAATACACAGTCACAGACACACACACACAGAAGTGAGTTCACAATACTTTTCCTCTGTCGGGAAAGTAAACAGTAGAAAGTACGGTATCAGTCGAACCGTGCGGGTACTAACGTAAGTGGCTGCGTATGTTTATATTAGTTTTAAATATCTCTTTGTACTTTAATAGGTAAATAAGCGTCTACAAATCGTTTATAGATTAGTGACAATAAGATACATTACAAAATACTTAGCGAGGGGTTTAACATATGGTCGAATTTTTCAGCAACGGCAAACAGCAAAACAGAACCGCGATGCTTTCACGAGAAGGGTACAGATCTAAGTGGCTTAAGAGTTAGCGATGGGGAGTAACACCTTGATTATACATATACGTATACACATATATACACGAGGACGTACGTATACACATTTATACACGAGGATGAGTTTTTAGTTACCGGTATCCTTGAAGTGCGTGAATCAGTACGAGTAAATAAGCAACGTTTGTTAAAAAAATGTGTGAAAAACAAAAAAAAAATTGTATTAATTTTCTTTTTTTATTTTGAGATTCATTATGGAGGTTGGGAGGAGGGGTTCAAATAGTGGGTGTTGGCGCGGGGGAGGGGGGGGGGTTGTCTACTTACCGGTAAAGTCTTAGGGGGCCCAAACCGATTTTTAAAATGATATTTTTAAAATATATCCACATTGTTAACCCTCCGGTACTACACATGGGTCATGTTATGATTTTCCCTGTGTTTTCATCCATCCTTTGAAGCCATCCGAGTAGGTAGGTATCATATTTTTAGTTGTCCCGTATTTCCCGTGGGTAATGCGCGCGTTACTATTTTAAGTCGAGGCTTGGTTGTCATTTTTCAATTGTATTTAAACATTTTCATCACTCTATCTTTATGATCTGGAACGTAAACAGTAACACGGATCACGTACTCAGTACGTGATACAACATATTATCTAACTCGCGACCTCAGTACGTGATTACTGAAGACGTGATCGACTTTCATACAGTTTGTTTAAAAATCACGTACTCGGTTCTATATTACCGTCGTACCAGCGTGTAGCTTAGTCGTTTGTTTATACATACATATACGATTAATTAGCATGAATTTATAGCGTGAATAAAAAATAGCACGAATTCATAGCGTAAACAAAAAAAAACGAAGGTGTCGAGAGTCTGCAAAGCTTGCGCAGACATTGGGTACATTGCAATCTGGTCTACTATTGACCAGATTGCAATGTACCATTATGATACTATCCATGTCTCAAAAATATTCACACAAAAAAGAATTATTGTCAATGATTGATTACGTATGATTACTTTATGTAGAACTTTTTTTTTCCTCACAAAAATGCCCTTTTTTAAATAAATAATTTCGTAAGTTATCATAATATTTCTTTTACTTTGAATTTTTATCCGGAAGATGTAAAAGTAGGTCTAATAGATACAAAGCCAATTATTTCTATATCTAATCAGGTTATTTTATTATAGCTGTTACATGCGCTATAAAAATCGGCCGCTGTTAAAGTGTTAAACATTCTTGTTCTATGTGAAAAAAATGGAACGCCAAACTACTTCCTGTGAGATTTACAAAACATAATGTATGCCTTGCATACATTATGCTTGACTACAAACTCTAATAAAACTATAAGTAAAACTTTAAAACATATAAATTGAACTACTAATGAGCTACATCTAGCATTTTGTTAAACGTTATTTCTTTGTCTTTATTTTTTTTAATCAACCTGAATTAAAAATTCGGGTTAAAATGAACCTCGGCTAGTGCTCATGTGACAGAAAGTGAGTGGGTACATAAAAAAATATAGCGTTGTAAAACACGGAAATACGCATGTTTCAACAAAGATGACGTAGGTATATAAATCGTACTGTGCCCCATACGTATGAATTAAAATGACGCGTAACGATGTTGGCGTCACGGTAATTACCGTGTCGCAATGTTAAAACATAAGGACATTCCATTACGTCGGGACCTTGAGATCTCGCTTTTAACATGACAGCAAGTACGGTTATAGTCAGGCACATGAATCATGTTGAAGCTACATTATAGTATTGTTACCGTCTTTGGAATGCTTTGCCGAAAATGATAGAAACGCGCCAAGCATAACGAGTTTTAAAAACAGACAAAGAAATCATTTGAAATCTTCTACATAAATTCCCTTTGCCTTCCCATTCTCCTCCTTTTTAAACCTTAGCATCCTTATAGGTGTTAGATTATTTTGGTGTGGCAAATTCTGTGCCCACAAAGAGTTAAATATATACATCTTTCTATCCTCTTTTTTTGTCTTAGTCTCTTTATATAGGTAAAGTTATGTAGTATCTACTCGCAAATAATGTTCATACAATAGTATAGGTTAGCTCTAAAATATTACCTGCAGACAATAAGCTCGCCTATTCGTACGAATAAAGCGTTTCATTATTATTATTATAGTGTTATTTCCGTTGTTACTAGTGGCTTACTATATGGGTTTAATATAAGGTCGTTACCAAGAAATTTAGACTTAAATGTGCGGAAATATCCACCTCTCCCCTATATTTATATCAACGCATCAATACGCCAAGCTCGACATTTCGAAATTACGCCATCGTGTCACAAATACGTTATGATTGCGAAGCATTAACAACGCCCCGCGTAACAAAGGGCAAAGCTGATATTTTTCACAAAAACATCCCCATAATAGTTACCTTTCGCTTTATGAGTGGGGGCAGAGGACAGGCCTAATACATAATTCAGCCCAACGACAGCTCTTTATTGCGTAAGTTTGTACGGCAGCCCGCGCCCCGTGCAAACGAAACTTCCACAAAGTTGCCACGAAATAACGGTGTCACGTATTCTGATTTCTCTTTGCGTCCAAAGCGTTGTTTGCTTCGTTTAATATGGTATTCTGTCAAGTGGGCGTATAATCCATCAGAGCGGGACTATAAAATAAGGGCAACAAAACGTTTCTCTATCTCTGGGGACCGAATTAGGGTAGCAAAATAGGGTAGAAAAAATATTGGGTTGATTTTTACATTAGCGTTTTATTATTACGGTTTTATACAGAATAACGATGATTCTGTCTTAATTTGGTTGAATTACAAAGAATTTTGTTAAAACTCCATTACTCAATTGTATGGATCAAGATTTTGCGTACGGTCAATATGGAAATAATTACTCGTACATGCTGTCATGTTAGAAGCGAGATCTGAAGGTCGCGACCTAATTAAATAAAATTATGTTTTAACAAAACGGCACGGTAATTACCGTCACGCCAACACCGTTACGCGTCATGTCAATTCATAAGTATACACCACAGTCCGAGTTATATAAGTAATCCTTGTTGAAACATGTGTATTTCCGTGTATTGCATCGTTATTTTTTTTTTCAGTGTAAATATTTAGGGCGTAGGTAATACCGATTGCCGCACTAAAAGTATCCAGAAAGAATATGAAAAAAATACAATGAATTTATGGTTTATCAAAATATTCTTCGTGGGCGCTAATGCAGTTTTTCTTAAGTATAAACTCATTTTCATAACCTCGGACACATGTCTTTCATATTCTTCGAAAGCCTCTTCTGGCGATTGGTTCTTAATTACAAGAAAACCCTGTCTCTCTGGTCGTGTGAGAGCTTGCATTGTCATGGTGCGATATGATAAAGCGCTTCCGTAGTTCTTCAATAAGTTCCGGCAATCAAATGGTCGTGTACCAATCACCATTCTAGGTACGATGATTATTTAAGGAAATGGCAGCCACGTCTCTATTTTTTCTAAAAAAAGATGCGATCATCCGCTTTACGGCATCGCAGGGCGTCACTTTGCTTAGGTTCGGCTTATCTTGAAACATCCAAATGGTCGATTGCTGCTCTATTTTAGGGTTGTCGCTGTAAATTCATGTTCTGGCACCTGTTACTATGCTTCACACCAACTTCGTTGAATCTGGTAAGCATGACAACACACCAAGTGACGCGTCCCGTTTTTTGAGCCTCAGTCAAATTGTGTGGGATCCACTGAAGGTACAGCTTTCTCACATCCAAATCTATGTGTGGCATTGATTATACCTGACTCGTGCATTTGCCTGAGGATGTCCGATGTACGTCTCATGGTATGTCACGTGACTGTCTGTTACGATCATGCATCGCTCAGCATCGTTGTTTTTGTTGTTGACATCGGTAGACGGTCTCCACTAAATTTGTCACTGAGATTAAACGACCACAAAAACAGTTTGAAACCGAGCGAGGCTCTGCTGGGATGTCAAATTACATTTAAAAATGAAAAAATTATACAGCGACAATTTCCAGGAGTTAAATCCATCGTACTGCAGACACACATATTTAAAAACAACGTGAAAACCAAATGACAGTTAGATAGGTTAGATCAAAGTGCAAAGCGTATGCATGAGTGCATTCTTTCAATAGTATTTTTTGAATATCGTATTGTTACGGATTACGGAAATAAATATTCTTGCTATGAAATAGCGCTTAAAGTTAAAAGTCGCATTAAAATGGGAGTTATCATCTTTTACATGCGAGTAAATTAAAACAAATAACCCAGGTATCGATTCGATAAATCAGTTTACAGTTAGAGATAGAAAACTGGCTTTGGAATAATACTTAACGCAGTAACTTCAAAAACTTTCATGGAAATAGTCCGACCGAAAAGTGCAAGAGTTTTGTAAAAGCTGATACTTTCAAATCAGACAGTATTTTGTCCATAGAATGCTGGGGTAGAGAGCAGGCCAGACTCCGGGACACATGGCGCTGGCATACTAGGAAAGGTGTAATTTCAATTAATACCCCCAAAGTGTTTTTGAAAAGCTGAAAATTCATCAGTAGACAGCGGATACAATACAGAACTCGAAACAAATGGTCAGACAACTTAAAAATAAAATGCGTGGCGTCAGCATTACATTGGCGTCAAAATAATGAAGTTTTGTAGCAGGATTGTAGCAGAAAAAAATGTTGTCGTAATGCTTTATATTTGCTTAACAAGAGTTTACACAGATGAAGAGTTTTCAGTGGTTTTTCTGGAATAATGTGATAGCTGCTTCTGAAATTAAAATTGTATAAGGTACCCTAAATAGAAACGGATATAATTTTTTATAGGTTGTTGTGCGTGCCGTGGAAAACGGGCGGCTCAAATGTAGGGCAAGAAACGGGATATTCTGATGACAACCGCTATATTGGCTGAAATGACAAGCGACGTGTCTAGAGGTTTTGAATTTTAACATGTAATTATGTAAATATCTAAAAAATATCAAATTCACGAAAAAAGGTCGAGCGGGTTTTCGTCGCGTAGAGGATCACAGGTGTTTTTTTCTAAATGCGGTATTTCTAGTTGTAATGAATGTTTTTCTAGTAAATGCGGTGTTTCTAGAAAAACACACATTACAACTCTAAACGTGTAGCCACTCGGTATAATCAGATCGATCACATCGCTATGATTTTTGTTTATAAAAAGAGTTAAAAAACACATTTTTTACATCTTTTAGGAATGATCTAGCTAAAGAGTATATTTTTGGCCGAGACAACCCAATAGAATTTTTATTTTTTTAAAGTTTTATTGTATCAAAAGACATACAGAACAACAAAAATAAAATAAAAACCTATTTGAATTATTTATAATATATTAATAAAGAATACAAAATATACTATAATACAAAGAAAACCGAAAATAATTTAAAATTTAGAAATGAGTTTGATATGTGTGTGTATGCGGGTGTTGGTTTAGCGATATTAGTGTGTGTTTATGCGATAGAGAGCGTATGTGTGTGTGTATGGTGTATGTGCGTGTGAGTGCATGGGATGCGGGATGCTAACTCATTTTAATCTGATCTTCAGCTTTTTACGTACCTTCTTAATAAAGAAACGTCTATTGTCGTAATTAAATATATCAATTTTGTTAAAGCATACATCGTGTGTATGCATAGCACGTGGCAATTACGAATTAGCACCATAGTGTGTGTGTTGAACCTTGGTACGTAAAATGTTAGAGCCCTATTCCACCAGGACACCATGGTTGCGCAACCAGTCGCCGTCACCAACAAAATGTATACAGCTCTATGGAGGATAACTCACCTGGTGTCCGCTTGGTTGCGCAACCGTTTTGGCTGGTGTCCACCATGGTGTCCCAGTGGAATAGGGCTTAATGTATTGCGTAGCGATTCGGGAAGGTGCTCGTATGCTCACCCTACTCAGGAGATGTCTATACATCTCTAAGAGATGTATATAACCAGTATAACTCTTTTATATAAAAGCGACATATCTGATGCTACTTGCTGGTCTTCCAACATCACTAAACCATAGAGTTTCTCAGCGTTCCTTCAGCGTATGAAAAACGGAAGTCAAATGAGCGGAAATTTAGGTAACACTATTAGGTGACATAACAGAGGCACTTCTTAAGAAAGTTCCTTTTAACCATTTGCGGTCCATACACTTTGCGATAGAGTACGGAAATCTTGAATACATAAATTGTCAAAGGGCGATGTAAATAACATTTATGTCAAGTATTGTGTAAATTGGTCCAACAGATTTTGTAAAAATTAATGGGACATATGTATGTGTCCCTATATAAGATAAAAAGTTACCACTTTTCCAAAATTTTTTTTATTATTATTTAACTTAGTAATCATACGTACTATTAAACGTACTAAGCACATACATTTCAATACCAAAAATTTGCGATACATATTTTATTTATTTATTTCGAGTTCGTTGGTGATTTACGATTAAAAAAATATATATTATATTTTAGACAATATTTGTTATTTTTTCCAATAATTTTATTCAGATGCCTCAATCGCATGAAAAAAATATAATTTGTGAATTATTCGTATTCGATAATTTTAAAATGATTTTTGAAGTGATAGGACACATAATAATATGTATGTACCGTGGTTCTCAAAGGGTTAACCCTTACAGAGCCAGCCATGGGGTTGAAACTCACGAAGGCGTGCTTTCAAACCTCGAAATTTTGCATACTAATGTATAACGGTGGCTTATTCAGTGAAGGCGAGTTTTTCCGCATTTAATTGCATAATTGCATAAATACGGAGATCGGCGGCTCACGAAATGTCACAACAGATAAACCACCGATCGGTGGTAGGGCAAGTCCCCTAACGCCGGACGGCTCCTGGTGTCGGACACTAATAGTATCTCGACAAGTCGCGGCGCGATCGATATAAAGATGGGTGGAAAGGGTGCGGTGAAGCGTACGCTTCGCCTTTTCCTACGTCTTTGTATCGATCGCGCCGAGACTTGTCGAGATACTGTTCGTGTCCGACGCTAGGTGCCGTCCGGCGTTAGGGGACTTCCCCCTATTGGCATTCCAGCGGTTAATGATAAGAGAAGAAGTTGAAAGCGTCTTTCGAATCCGGATAGACTGTATCCGTACACATGTTGTATTTATATCAAGTACACTGAAGCGATAATATCACGATATCTTTTATGAAGAAAATCGCGCGTGTTAAATTTCTTGCGGGCGCCGCCCGAGGGTATATATCCCAGGATATTTCACATTATAAGTCCAGTGATATATTTACCGGCCATTTATATCCGGGCCGCACCCGCAGTGACACAATCTGCGCCAGGGGATACATAACGTCGCTGAAACCTACTATAAGTTTGTTGTCAGTGTGCCTTCCCGCTCTGATAGTATCAGATAACGGGTATCGCGGCCGAGCACGGATGCTTTCAGCGGAGCCGAGATAGGTTCCCATTTACTCGTACCTTCAAAGGACACAAAGATCCGTTTAGTTCAGTTCATTTATTTCAGCATATTTTTCTATTTACGTCATACTATATAGGTAGAAACAATGTTCAATCATTCAGTATGCATTAAAATTAATATAATCAATCGTAAAAGACAATACGATCACAAAGTTTTTTTGTTGAAATAAACTTTCAACGGGAAAGCACAATGAGCATAACAGTAGGGCTGGCCCACCTCTCCAATAACAATAAATAACGTATTTACCATTAGAAAGATCTATTTATCTAGAATCTAGAATATTTATGAATACTACCTCAACTCACCTAAATTATGAGCCATTTCAGAGTTTTGAAGCTCGTCTAATTACATCTAAAACATATGGCTAATTACACGAAAACCTTTAGGTCAATCACTTTTTAAGGTGACATAAGACGCATAAGTTTAGCAATTTTAATGAGGAATGGTTAATGTCCCTACCGTAAAATTATAATACAATACAATAACATTTAGTTCTGCTCCAGTAGGTAGGCTTTCCTACACTTGGATGCGTCTTTGCCTCTTAAAATTTTAAGTAATGTAATTAATTAAAGAATATTAACTATCGTGATATAGTTGCGGCAATATAAATTAATTTTAGTAAATTATAATCGGTTTGAAAACCATTGATAAATAGAAAAAAATCTAATAATCAAAATTGCTGATCAAAAAAGAGCTCAATGTCTGTAGTCATAATTATCAAGGCAATAATATGTGCAATCGTGGACAGGAATCAATGAATACTTTGGAGGTATTTTTCACTAGTTTTAGGATTTTTTTGTCCTTGCAAAGGACATACTGTATATGGGAAAGAACGTACTATATATTTTATTTATTTATTTATTAAATTAAACGTCACAACCGAAAACTTTTTCATTGCTACATGATATGGACGATAACCAATAATGAAACATTAACAGAGTGAATCCTTCGTAGCTATTTTTGTTTAGCGCCGCCCAACTAAAATATACCCGTTCCAGTGCTAGCGTTCCCAGAGAATTTTGTATTAACGCATAAATTAATCAAAATTCCTAAAATACATCACTTAGTGTAGTTATAAAAAAAATCCAAATAAAATACTAGGTAATACTCAACCGAAAAATCAACTACATTTAACAAAGACATATAACATCGTACATTAAAAGTATACGATGCAATAGTACTTAAACCAATTTAATACAAAAGAGTGAGAGGAAATAAAGAATTTAAAAAAAGATATACAGATCAAATAACTATAAAACAATAATCATATGGCCAAATTATTAAAATAATCGGAATGAAATAAATAGTCAATAACAAATAATCAAATTAATAATAAAAATACACTAAAAATATTGTTCGTATACAATTATTGGTCTTAAATTTAATTTGTTGTACGGTAACTTTATATATGGGCACAGTATACCGAGAGAATAGTAGACTCTCTCTCGAGCGACAGGGCATAGCGGGAATAGGGTGAGAGGGAAGTGGGCAGAGGGGTACGTCTTGACGAACGTATTTAGTTAGCATTACGCGTGGTTAAAGATTGGCGACTATTTCGAACGCCTCGTGGGCCGACTTGCGGATATCTGGCGGCCATATGCGAGCCCATACGACTCGTGACGCTTTCGCTTCGATTTTAATTTTGTTCTAAGAGAAGCTACTGTCTGGTATACTGTGATATAGGTAAGGACCTAAGAGTATAATTCTTATAAATATATTTTTTTTCATTCAATTTCATGAAAGCTAAGAGATTCTGTTTCATTGATAAAAAACACTTAACAGACTGGGTTTCCGATGACCAACAATAAAATTCGCCCCCTATATTGGACAAACTGTCCGAACTTGTATTGACAGAAATGGCCTGAATAGATTTATAGCCGGTGCCGGTTGTTAAATCTATTCGTGGATACGAATTATTTATTGTCTGTCTCTCTGTCTGTCCCTCCTGCCTTTTATAACAATTCGAGCACTTGGATTAACGCTAACACCGTTGCCAATATCAAAAGGGGCATAAAACGTGACGAAATTAAAATGTGTTTTAAGATAATGGATAAAATCTTGAAACTTTTGCGTTTCTTCTCTTCCTTCCTGCCTTCTTTACTGATATTTTGGCAGTAGGCCTCCTAAAAACTTCCTAAAGTATAATTTCGCTATTAAACTTCAATTCCCTCAACAAAATCATAAAGTCGCTAAGGGCAAAATAGATTTAAGAGTTACATCCACTTTAATGTACTGTAAGGTAAAATTGAGATTGAAATTACCTTTTGAAACTTTTCTAGTGAAAGCTAAGAAAGCCGTTATTTCGATTCTAAAAAAGCATATACCTAGGCGGGATGATAAGTACCTTGTTAAGTACCATACCAAACAAATATATTAAAAACAATAAAAAAACACGACTGCCGTTACAGAAAGTGTAGTATTGTATATATAAATATTTTTATTACGGTTTATTTATGAAATATTTATGGTTTATGTATGTATCCATATAAATATGTATATTTCCGGAATGTAAATTAATCAGACCTTTCATTTGACACTAAACACGATATATATATATATATATATATATATATATATATATATATATATATATATATATATATATATATATATATATATATATATATATATATATATATATATATATATATATATATATATATATATATATATATATATGTTAATTTATTGATATATGGAGATGTAGACAAGTATTTTATACACGACTGCCCAAAAGAACTGTTATGTGTTCAGGATTCATCTATGTATGTTTCCCGTTTCAATATTCCACCATAACTTCTAAACACTTAAACAGATTTAGAAGTGTGTCGTAATGTTACAATTGTTTTGTCCTCCCGAGTGTCATAGGGTACGTGGCGCGAGCTCTTATGTAGGTATATAAGGAGAAAGCAGCGTCTTTAATATAAATCGCCGTATTACGGGGTGCATGTTAATATTCATCATTTGACTCTTTAGTTTTTTCTCATTCTTTGTCTTCGCGGCCGTTATGAATATATCCGATAGACTTAGTTACGAAGAGAAATATTTGGAATATTAATTTAGCATAATAAATTATACAAAGTCTTTATTTATTACACACCGCAAAATATTACCGATTTTTAAATAACTGTTTTTGGTTTTTAAGAATTAATTTTTTTCCAACATATTGGAAAATTATAAAACTACGCAACTGTACTCGGAAAAAAATCAGTATGTATCAATGATGAAACCCTGTTTTTTTTATACCACCATAACTTCCGAACGCTTGAACCTATTTAGAAGTGTGTGTGTATCATAGGGCAACAAAACTTTCCAAATGTCAACAGGTAAATATATTAAAAAGAATAAAAAGCACGATTGCCATTGCAGGAAGTGAACCGATGAAAGTGAACATGTTGAAGATAGTTTATTTAGCTTACAATCGCAGTATATTCGAGTTCGCCTTTCTGTATGGTCACTGTGACACGGTGTAACTCGCAGTCAGTTTGTTACTCGCAGGTTGTTACTATTGTATAAGGGTCGGCCACACTCAAGGGTAAACAATCATCCGGCAGCCTCCAGCCTCCACTCCATTCCATCCGAGTAGTACTCTGGCCTGCGCGCCAGTTTCCCATAGGAATCAACCTTCTGACCCTCCTGGACGCTTTGCGCAGAGTGTGGCGTCAGCCAATCGATTGTGCATTCTGACTGATAGCCGGGGGAGTCTGGAAACGGCTTTGTTTCCTATAGAGCGGGGGTAGTTGATAACCTTACGGCAACCGCTCTTGAAACGACCAATCAGCTACCCGATACCGGGTGAATAGCATAACAAAGGATGCCGTGGTCCGCCAAAGATTCGGTATACACCTAATTTGAAAGATTCGGTAGACCGCGCAAGCGAACTCGAACCTGGTACGAGTCGGGAGACCGGAGTAATCTGGTTGCAAATGGAAGTAAGGGCGCGAGTGTCGGCCAGCTGTGTGAATAACCTGGTTATCTCGCGGTACAGCGTTGGCTTCTTACGGGCGAGTGGCGTAACTAGACAGACAGTGGACTGTTTTCGTCCCAAGTCTTCTACGCTCACCTTTACGGGAGACAGAACGGTCTAATATCGTTGAAACTTACTGAGGTGACGGGTTGGCCCATTGTAGTTGACAGCTACACTTGCTACTATCGCAATACAGCCGAGTCCAGTGTATTTAAGACCGATTGTGTGAAGGGCAATAAACAATTACTGTGCCGTTTTGTAGTGGAGATTCTATCAGTTATGTACATATTAATGTATTGGAAATAACGACAATTCACCATTCTTTCTGGGCTACTTATAGACTACTAATACATTTCAGCTTATAGTGACGTCATTAATAATGGCGTTTTGATGTAATAATGTGTCGAAATCTATTCTAATGATATTACTGTCCTAGTATTGCGTAGAATTGTGCTACGTCTAATTGAAAAAAATACTATACGTGTTTTTTTCTATGTAATAGGTGTAGCATATGGATTTAAGAGTGTAATGCAATTAGTCTGGCATTTTTCGTTTCATCGTTGCGATTGCTGGAAGTTTATCTCTTAGTGTAACTATCGGATGCAACTCTGCCAAATACGTGATAATTTACAGCTTCACAGACTAATGACCGACCGATGCCATTCTGTTACCCAATTAGAGTTTATTGATTATTTATTTATTGGTAGCCAATACAAAGTTTAAATTAGCACGCTATTTTTAATGGTGCCACGATTCGGTAGCCACACATTAATATTAATAATGATTGATCAATAGCCACATTCAATAGTGATCAATTAGAAGTTATCCCGTCTATTCTAGTGCGGCTTCTAGTCTTGGATTTCGCTCTCCAGCCTTCAACCATGCATAATGTATTCATACAATTACTTTACTGGTACACCAAACCGACGAGGAGGGAAAGTATTTCGAACGCGTAAAAGTCTTTTTCGAAATGAAGACAGAACTATCCCTTTTGACCCCCCCCCTAGACGACTAAGACCATTTCCAGATTGAAACCTGTCTGTGTCCCTGTCCGTCTGTCTGTTTGTTTGTCTGTCTGTCTGTGTGTGTGTGTAGTTGTATGTATTTCTCCACGATAGCGCCCAAACGCTTAATCCGATTGAGCTGAAATTTGACACGTAGGCATTATTTGGTCATGACAAAAGTTGAAAAGGTTTTGATTGAAATCGGTTAACTAAATAGAGGGCGCACTAGTCTTATTTCAATCTCGAAATATTGTACTTAGAGACTTCAAATTTGGTACAGAGATGCCTTGTTGGGCCGAAACTACATTTTAAAAGTTTGGTTGACATATCTTATATGAAAGCTGCACTAATAATATTTAAATTATGTGAGGCAATTTAATTAAATATTGACGCCATCTATTGTAGCTTGGCCCAACTCCGCACTTAGGAAGCATCGCAATGGAACCCAACAGGGTTTGTTCACCGGCCAAGAGCGCATCGATTTTATTTATGAATTTATTATTCACATGGAATAAATTCTACTCCTTGGCTACTTGTCGGGAAAGTCTCGGAGTGACACAACCGTTTTTTTTACATTATGACATATCTCTGCGTTTGTCGAGAGATATCTTTCTAGCTGAGTAGAAACGAATGTTCAAAACGATGCACAAACTGAGATTTAACGATTCGCAACATCGCGCACCGAACTCACGATTTCTAAGGGTAAGCTTGATCGACCATCAACATTATTACTTGTGGATTTGACAAACTGGTGTCATAGCGGCTAGTCTGTCGGCAAACGACTCGTTGCCGTCTGCAAAATGCCAAACTTCGGCACGAATAGTGATACTAACGGTAGAAGATTTGTCCGTATCATAAATTTTGCGTCGAACAAATACTGATGGTATTCATTCACCCTATACTAATGCCAGGGATACTTTGTCAATTCTAGTGTAATGTCACTCGGCTTCGTTTGAAGTCTGCGACGAGCAACATATATTTTTGTAAGTTCCGTCTGGATATTTTTGACATAATATTGCTCCTAAACCATATGACGAACTGTGTATTACCAAAAATCAACGATATATTGATATCTATCACGCTCAAATATTGTTTTAAATTTTCTCGGAATGCAGTTTCACACTGCTCATTTCATTGCCACTTCAATTTTCTTCAAAACATTAAAATAAGGGTTAAAATGTGAAATAGAAGACTATCTCGGTTGTTTGACATTATAAATAGGATAAAACGAATTTCCCGCGTGAAGTTTGTAACACCCGACGTTTCGGCGACGTTACATCCGCCGTTGTCTGACTGATAAGTAAAAGTCTGCATTGGACAACGGCGGCTGCAACGTCGCCGAAACGTCGAGTGCTACAAACTTCACGCGGTAAATTCGTTTCATCCTATTTATAAGGCTTAAAATGGTTTAAAATTGGGAATGACTTTCGAATTTATTAAACCGAAGAATTCACTTTAGTTTTGACACGTTGATTGGTGGTGGCATTTTTGCCATTACTCCTTATTTGCGTTTATCTTCGTGTAAGCCCTGCCCTGTTGATCGATTTTATAGCTAACATACGACACGGATTCTGAGAAGTTTTTTCTATATATTCGGACAATAATGAAAGTTCAGGAATAAAAGAGCATTTAACAATTCTGAGAAGAAATTATGCATTTTAATGTTGGTAGCCTTAATTATATATTCTAATTGATGCATATTTAGGCGTTGTTCGCCTAAATAAACTTTAACAAGAATTATTTTTAATTGCCCTATATAAAAGTTATATTGCCGTTGATGTGCATGTTTGACCAGAGAAATCTCTCTTTAAGAGATATAACCGCCATGGCAAATAAAGAAAAATGTACCACGGCCTTTTATTTTCCCTGAGATAAAATCAGCGCCGACAAACACGTTCGCTATAAACTGAAAACGTTGCCAGAAATGATGAATTGGTTATATAGATAACGATATAAAATTTTATGATATTGGATATAGGATAGATTATCGAAAATCGAAGATATATAGACACATAACTTGTATTGTCATCCATCTGCCTTGTTATTTTCCCAATCCCATGTGCTATCAGCTAAACAGTTATTCATTAAGCAAGCGCTTCTTGCATTCTACAAATCTAGAGATGACCACGCCCGAACTCAAAACAATCTGAACACAAGAATGTCCGCGAGTATCAATTATATAATTCCGTCAGTCAGGACAACATTTGCCCAGAGACATATATTCTACATAGCCCCAAAATTATATAATTCCCTTAGTGAAGATATGAAAAATTATCCTAACATAAAAATATTTAAAGCAAACCTTAATAGATGGCTACTTAACAAGGGATATGTAAAATCTGATCAACTTCTTTGCAACGCACGACAATTTATTTAGTATCACTTATCTATTTTTCTTAATTAAATATTATTAAATTACAACTATAAATGTATATATTTATTACATAGCTATATTTTTTTATAAAATTGGTATATTTATGTGTATATACAGGTGGTGGGTCCAAATAATTTATTTAAAAAAAAACACTTCATTTCTTAAAATTGTATAAAAATATGCACATTTAGAGACGGGCCAAATTATAGCCTAGTTAGATGTGCTATTGGCAGTAAAGGTCACGTAAGATGTGTTAAACCTCCCTATATTAATTATTAAATAATTTATATATTTATTATAAGATTACATGACCTATGAATGAACTGTATACCTAATCCTATGTACCTAAATAAATAAATAAATAAATAAATTGTAGAATTGTTCCAATTTTTTGGTATTTCGCGCTGAATGGATGGTCAATTTAACGTCACGTATTTTTGGCGATCTTTTCACCTTTACTTGGATATTACCTTAATATGGTATACTTGCTGATCGTCTAAATTCAGGTCACGGGTACTTTATTTCTCGCGCATTTAAAAAAAAACGGATAGCTGGCAACGCTGTCGCTTACAGGGCGGGAAAGGCGGAGCGGTGGTGGGCGGCGCAGTTGATAGACCGCCGACGCGGCGCGGCGCTGCCACCCCTCCCGGCTGGGCCTGGGGAATTCATTAAAGTAGTGCGTGTCGTTTTCGAGGCGTGTCCCTAACTGCAATCAGATAAAGTACGTGTTCCTTCGATGGAGTAGCACGCTATAAATTTTCGGCCACCTGACATTTGCGTGACATCTTCAACGGCATCCGCCGCGGGCGGGCGCCGCGACGCGACGCTGCTGGGGGGCTGCCAGACGGCGACGCCTCCACACAATCGCTCAATCTAGACCACCAAAGTTGACTCATGCTATAATGCCCATTCCGTGATATTCTACTTGCTTTTCATCGTATCGGGTATCAGAATGGTATCGTTCGGGTTGATTGTCATTATTCTGTAAACCCTTAAATTATCCCGGTTTTGTTCAATTACCTCGATGCTATACCATCCAAAAAATTTCAACCAATAATAGGTAACGTAAACATTTTCTTGTTTAACACCTACGTGCACTATCGCACTACTAAACATATTACACATACCCTAACATGCCAACATCTCTGCCCTTGATTCAGTTCCTATTATTCGCAAATCAAAGTAGCTATAAATATTTAGACACATCAATTCGATCAATTGTAATCATTGTGAAAATGTTTTGGTTACTCAGTTAGCTATTGCTACCTTTGTTAAAAAAATAATTAATAAATGTAATTTCATTTCTTATTAATATTATCTATATAACTTTAGAACTGCATTAATATATTTTACATATATGTTCTTCTTAATTTAATAACTAAAATTTTGGTGCAATATTGTACACTTATAATATTTATAACTGCCCAATATTGTAGCATCCTTTTATATGGACTCAACCGATGAATACCACTTAGAATATCACCTCAAGACAGGATCTGCCTAGTGAAGTGATAAAATTTCGCCCCTCTAAATTTTTATTGCCATATACGAGTAAGTAATTATAGGTCAATTAATTAAGTAAAATGAGGGATAAATAAATAAAAATAATTAAACTAGCTTTGTAATCACCAATAAACGAAAAAAAAAAAATCAAATAAGTAACATGTCAAACGCCACAATATCAAAATGTCTGTGCTGGCAAGTAGGCTTTATTAGTTAATGGAATAAATAACAGAACATGAAAAAGGTTGTTTCATTACAAAAGTACTTCTTATAGGTTGGAAATGTTATGATTTGAATGTCAATAGATGACAATACTAATTAACAGATGGAAAGTAATATTTAAAAGAAGTATAGAAATAAGAAAAGAGAATGGGTAATTTATGCCCACTTTCGCAAAAGCTGTAAATTATATAGCAATGGAAAGATCTCTTTATATAGAGCATTTATTACAAAACGACTGTTCTTAATAATTAGTTGTTTCAGAGTTATATCCTGTTAAATATGGCTTACCTGATATCCCCTAGGGCACCTAACACATCCAGGTATTGGATTTTTAGTAACTGTTTAAATGAAACCCGTAGCAGAATACCCGAGACGATAAAATACATACGACGTGCGAGTACAAACTATATATTCCTAAGAATGTTCGCATTTGTCAGCAGTATATGGAGGGGAAATACTGGGACATATTGCTTGACATCTGAAATGTGTCTCATGATTTCATTGCCGCTCAGTTTACTGACGTATGTAATATGTTAAGGTCAGCTGTGCAACATGGTGTGTCCGGTGACTGTACATCATAATATAGTATCTTTTATAGAACGTCACTGCAAATAACATACTCTAAAAAATCATTGGCATAATAGTAACATTGGGTTTTCGTGTAATTAGCCATATTTAAGAAGATTCCGAACTTCAAAACTCCGAAACGGCTCATAATTGAGGTAAAATATGTAGATCTTTGCAATGATAAAAACAACTTAACTCAAGTAGTTGTCATAAATATTATAGATAAATAGATCATTCCAATGGCGAAAACGTTATTGTTATTGAAAAGGTGGGCCCAGCGTTCATACCCTTTTCATTGCTATTTGTTGTTGTCAAATGTTTATTTGAAATATCACATTAGGATTTGGTATTTTTCGTGATATATTCTAATATTTCTAGTGATATATTCTATAATTTTATATGATGGGCCCGATTTTTGGTCGGTGAATTCCATGGCATCTCCGTTTGTATTTTATATTTTATTTTAACTAACAATGGAAAAGTCTGAATTTCGTTTCTGAGCTATAAATCTAGATTAATCTATCCCTCAGTCAAAAATCACTCATCGTTCGTAATATCAAACAATATTCACAAACGAATATTTGTATATCCTAAAGAGGCAGGACATAAAATATTCATTCGATTTTTCTCCAATTTGCAGAAAAATGCGGAGTGCTTTAAGAAGTAATACAGACATAAGGGTAAATATTACGGATGACAGGCATTTTTCAGGGTCCGGAATTTCTCCCCTGTCGGATGCCACCTTTTTTTATAGCATAGATAAAAGGAAGTCTTGAATGGAAAATACAAAGGCATGCCGTTTCCTTATTTTTTGGATTTCGTGAACAAATCAAAAATATTTTATTAGTCGTAAATATAAAATATAAAAGCACATTTTAAAGTTTTTTGTGTAAATGCAAGGATTTTTAGGGTCATTACTTTTTTAGGGTTACCGTGCTAATTAATTGGAAGCCGTTTCATAAGATATCAATATATTTGTCCGAATTCATCATTATGACCAATATATTAACATATTATCAAACCATATGATACGGGAGCTCCGCTCCATAAGGTCTATCCTTCCAACGAGGGAATTTTTCAACAGTTTTTCACACAGAACCAAATTACTGTACTTAAATGGCCCGGAAACTCCCCCGATCTCAACCTAATCGAAAACCTTTGGGCCATTTGCAAAAAACGGCTCTCCAAGATGGATTGTACAAAGAAAACCAAAATGATCAGTGCAGTAATTCAAGTCTGATTTTACAATGATGAACTGAAAGGAAGCTGTCAAAACCTGGTAAATTCTATGCCTACAAGAGTGAAATATGTTATCAACGCAAAAGGAGGACACATTCTATATATAAACTAACAATCTTGAACTACCACTACTGTTTTTATATGTTTATGTCCAATAAAGCAGTTTTCGAAGAAAAATATTCTTTGTTCCAATTAATTTGCACGGTACTGTATGATACCAAAATTATGAACTAAATTACAGTCCCTTTTTTTTGCATTGAAATAGAGAAAAACGAAAAACTTAAGAGAGTATTGAGTAGACTTTACAAACGCGACTTTATGTCGTACATATATTTGTTAAGATATTTTTTGATTCACTGTGTACTGCTTATTAATTGTTGACAAGGTCACCCTTTGCGAAGGAATGATAAGAGTCTAGACTGCAATTCAAACTTGCCATGCCTAGGTAATTAAAAAAAAAAACAATAATTGATGTTTAAATTTCCTCCTTGTAAAACTTCAATTCCCTTGGTATAATGTTGCCGTCATTATTTGAGTGAAAATCGAGTTACTTTGGTGAAGATATACCATTTACTATTCGGGTAATATTTTATTATTTTATTAATTTTCCCCCCTTTCCCTTTTCTATGGTATATATTTTTACTGATAAATTTGAATATGCTTATTTTCTTTTTAAAAATATATATATATATATATATATTTTTAATTTCATACTTTATATTATGGCAATTTGCAATGTATAAATCGCTTTACTGGTGTTTGCCAACAATTATTTTTTATAAAATTAAAATATGCTTTATAGATTTTAGCTAGTAAATAAATAAATAAAATAAATAAACAAAAACTATCTACTATGAAACTATACCTACGTAAAATTGCACAGCCCTGCTATATCGCACCTCCGATCAAAAAAGGTAATAACTTGAAAAATTCCAATTATGGATCTTCTTTATAAAAATTACCGCCATTTCTCATTTTATTTATTTATTTATTTATTTATTTATTAATATTTCACATACATTTATATTACTAGATTAATAAGATTAAAATCTACCTTGCTGGAGTAATGTACCTTGCTGGAGTAATCTACCTTGCTGGAGTTTACACTCCCAAAAAGAGTAATAACCGTTATTTCACTAGTGCCATTGTGGAATTAGTGAAGTAACGGTTGTAACGCTTTTTCGGAGTGTAAAACGATAAATTGCGGTATTTTTAATAAAGAAACACCATTACTGGAATTTTTCGAGTTATGTATTACCGTATTTGATCGGAGGTGCGATATATTCTCATGTGTATCTTACATGTGGATACAATGCGGAGAATGTCAATGTATATTGACGTTCTCCGCATTGTCAACTTAAATACAACATCAAACTCACAACTTTGAACAACCCTCTAGTAAAAGTTGTACAAAGGCGTTTATTCAGGGACTAAACACCGTCCCATTTTCACGCCCACCCTCCTCATTCATATGAATGACTCTCACTAAGGAATAACTTTCCATTGTTTTCTGACGCGTATCGTGCAAATGTCAGTCTCGTAACTGATTATAGAGAACTGTCAAAGCCGGTAAAAACGTACAAGATAAGGGATATATATTACAGTAAAACGAAGACTTTAGAAAGCAGAAAAAATAAAGACTTACCATCGAGTAATGGCGGTCTTGGCCGGTAGGTCATATCTGAAACAATAAAAATAATAATTTATTACAAGTTTAAATAGTCTACATAATAAAATCATACTATAATACATTAAGAATAATCTGCCGTTCATTCCTTTCCGCACATTGTCTAGGAGTGTCCCAAACGCTCCTTCGACGACAGCTACGCCGACATCCACCTTGCTACGACCTCGCACATAGCTTTAAATTACAGGGTTGGCCATATTAGGTGGACCCATTTAGAAATACTGTAAATTTGAAAAGAAAGGTGGGAATGACTAATAATAGCACGTGTTTGAAACGTCTTAGGAAATTTTTGCTATGGACTAGTACACGCGAGTCGAACGCGCTTAAATTGTTCAGCTGTACATTCAAAATAGTGTTTCAGAAGTGAAAACTCAACGTGCATGGAGAAAAAAAAAGTGAAAAGTGCGCCGTTGAAGAACACAATAAAGCGTTCTACGCCTCCGAAAACCCTCAAATTATTGAAGAAGTCCCTCTATACAGCCAAAAAGTGATAGTGTGGTGCGGAATTTGTGCTGATATAACCATCGGACCGTTCTTTTTCGAAGACGTCAGTGGCAAAGCAACAACCGTCAATCAGGTGCGTTATCGGGCTATGATAATCGATTTTTTGATGCCGATTGTTCGTGAAACCGAGCACTTCTGGCTTCAACAAGATGGCGCACCACCTCATACAGCTCGTGCCACAATCGATTTTTTGACGCCATTGTTCCCCGGTCGATTAATATATAAAAATGGTGATTTTGACTGGCCTCCGCGTTCGCTCGATTTGACACCGCTAGACTTTTTCCTTTGGGGCGATTTGAAATCAAAGCTTTATATTAACAAGCCAAGGACACAAGACGAACTTAAGGCCAACATTTGCCAAGAAATAGCCGCCATATTGGCCGAAACATTGGCGAATTCAATGAAAAATGCCAAACAACGGGCACATTACGCCATTCGAGCTAAGGGTGACTTGACCACTTGCGAGATATAGTCTTCAGAAAGTGACGTAATCAAATCTCCTTAAACCAAATTAAATTATTTTTAAGTTAAACAGAAAAAATGTTTTTTTTTAGTGTTTTTTTTGGTTAAATAAATGGGTTCACCTATTATGGCCGATCCTGTATTTACCTTAGGATTTTATTATGTATAGTTTCTACAGATTTAATCATTTTTATCATTTCCTTATTAGGTGATTAAAACTTTCTGTTTTTTGCCGTTTCGGCGTATTAAAATTGTTAATTGTTACTATATTAGTATCACAAAAAAAAACTCTATGAATAAACCCACACGATTATTATTATGTTATTATGGCAATATTTTCACAAAGAAAACCATACATTTATCGAAACCGGTTATATCAAAGCAAACTAAAGCAGTAAAGTAGTTCAATTAAAATACTGAGTGTGTTTACATTAAATTGAGCAACTGTCTATAATGAAATCTTAATTAAACTCTAGTGTCTGTTAATTAGGTACATGCACAAATTAGCAATTATTTGATTGCGGACTAGGCGATGAAACAATATAGCTGGATGACGGAATTAGCATTAATTATACGTGTCATTGCCCCTTCGTTTCTATTTATATACAAACTGTACCCGGCCACGTGCTGCTGTGGCTTATTCTAGTTACACGGAAAAGAAAGAATAAAGACAGCGCACATTTCTAATATGTAAGTTTAACCCCTCAAATGTGAGGCGTCCCTTAAGGGATGCCTTGGAAAAATGTATACAAAATGTATATAAATTTATATAAATATAAATATAAATGTAAATGTGCGCCGCTTTATAGTAATCCGCTCTATAGTAATGCTATAGCTCTATAGTAAACCCCGCTCTGTGGGGTGTAATGTAAATGTAAATATAAAGTAAATGTAAATGTAAATGTAAATGTAAATATAAATTTATATACATTTTGCCGTAGGCAACCCGAGATAATCGCCATTCATTTGAGGGGTTAATATGAAAATGCTTGTCGACATACAATATTTTTTGTTATTCCATTGTCCGCGCAGATATAGGTATTGTCTGGTTTGCCGACTATAAAACCCGCAACGTAAACGTGTCCATGTGAGAAGCAATCCGTGTCTAGATTTTAACCGCACAATTATAATGATTGGACATGAGCTTTTTTAATGAAAATTAGAATTTGTAATTAAAATCAATTAAATTAAAATAGCATATCCGTTGGAATCATAGGGATGCGACGCATAAGGACATTTACCTTTGAATAATTCTGTATTGTTGCATCTACGACGTTGCTCACTATATTTTTTTACTGCAGGCCTCGTGCAGTTGCAAAGATTTGGCTGGTTGATATTTCGGAACATGATAATTGGCATGCCGAATTTCAATTGCATCCCTGGTTGTATCCCCGGCAGATTGAGTGAATTCAATAATTCTGTTGGATAATGAACCGCTTCAACTGCTTCCACAATAGTGTCGACGGGCTTGTATACGACGCCCTCGCTTTGAATGTTAGACTAAATAATTCTTTTAATTTATTGGCAGCAAGAATAGGTCGTTCACTCAGCTGATCATGATTATATACGAGGCAATGAAATTCGTACTGGAATCATATCAATCGGCACCTTTCCGTCCCTAATTTCTAGAAATTGGTGTGAGCTTATCTCGACTAGTCGATCGCTTTGTAGCTGGACACGCATATTTGTAGTTTATTTCAACGTCTTTACGTGTCGCTACTGCAATAAACGCGTTGTCTATTTTCTAGATGTACTGCTACTTGAATAAGATCTGGACTTCATTAATGTATGTGAAATGAAAGAACTCTCCATACAGCTACATTGCTGCTTATGTATTTTCGAGACTGATACTCTTCGATTCTATATATTTAACCGTTTCGCTTTTGTATTGTTGCTGGTTTCCCGCCAACTTTATATGCCTCTCTCTATTCTTCATATGCGAGACTACAGAGTACTTCCGAAATAATAATTATAAGCATAATTACAAAAAGTAATTTCTATTCACGCATAGGTATGTTAAAACTACGAATGCAAATTTTAATATTCTACAAAAAATCACTTTTAAAAAATATGACCTAATAGAGAAAAATATGACCTAATAAAAAAAGTGACCTAAAGAAAATAGATTCGATGAAAGGATTAATAAATTGAAAAATAATTCAATATGTGTACGAAATATCGAAGCTATCTATGCTAGTTAGTGTGCAATGCGACTGATCCACCTAACGAAATAAACAGCCCACCCCCTTAAGTCCGTAATTGTTTAAGGATGAGTTAATAATATATTGTCATCGAAGTAATACCTGTAAGCGAAATTTCAGCTCGATTGGATGACGGGAAGTGAGTCAATTTCCACTTCCAAGATTTGTAGTAAATCAAGACCTCAAGACCGGCGGCTAAGTAAATATTGTGTTTAAAAATAATGAAAAAAGAAAATAATAATGTATCTCACGGAATAAATGCCATGGTAAAGGACACAGCTCAATTCCAGCGGAATGCCACACGAAATAATTAAATCAAAATCAAAATATATCGAAATCTATGAATCTTCAATTCTGAGATATAATTTGAATTCAAGTGAAAAGCGATCTACACAGCTCAATTCGACCGCCAACCGCACTAAAAAATAATAAAAACAGTTAAAAAAAACAAAAATGAAAACAACGAAAAAATAAAAAATAACCTACATACTCAAGAAATAAACGCTTTGGTAAACAACACAGGTCAATTCCTACGCAATGTCTCACGAAATAAATAAATCAAAGTCAATGAAAATCTAATTTAACAATGCGATCGAAAACATTGAAATGCTAAGCGAGAAAAATTATATTACTGGCTTTACCGGCGTTCGAAATTTTCAAAATTTGGCAGCGTTCTAAATGTTATTTGGAAATGGAACACTTGTTCTCTCGCGTTTTCCGCATACTTCTAACGCAATGTCACACGAAATAATTGAAAATTGTTTTTTTAATAAATATCAATTATTTTATCAATGAATCAATTATTCTAAGGGGCTCTCTAGACGATCAAGCATGCCTGACAAGCATCGCGTAGCGGGCTGGAAGGGGATCGTAAACCGCAGGAAATATGCAAATATTATTTTTTATTATCTATCAAAAATGCCTAATTTTGAAGTTTATACCAGGGGGATTCATGCAATTAATCAATCAATTACGTCTATTTAATGTTAACCCTGGTATAAACTACAAAATTAGGCATTTTTGTTAAATATTGAATAAAAATATTTTCATTTTTCCTGCAGTTCACGATCCTCTCCCAGCCCGCGACGCGATGCTTGTCAAGCATGTTTGATCATCTAGAGAGCCCCTAAAACATGACTCTATTAGAATGCAACGTTTTGTTAAAATTTCAAAGCAATCGGTGAAGAACTTTTTGAGAATAGCGACTTAATACAAACGTACAGTTACATTTTTATTTATATAGATAGATATAGTAGTGCTTGTTAAATGGAATATCCTAAGGCAATCCTAATAATAATATGAGATAAAACTTATTAACTTTGATGATTTAGGCGCATTTTTGGAGGTATTTAAGTATCACATTTAATACTCGCAATTAAATCACTTTCACCTTTATAAATGAGATAAAAACGAATTTATCTCGTGGAGTTTGTAACACCCGTCGTATCGGCGATGTTGTAACCGCGGATGTCTAGGGTAAACTGAAGAGCTCTCAATCCGTTGCTCCTCGGGTAGGCCGCATACCGCTGACGCCACTGGGTAGATTATAACGTTACTGGGGGGGGGGGGGGAGGGGAGTGCGGCCTACCCGTAAAGTAACGGATTGACAGCTCTTCAGTCTACCTTAGACAACAGCGGTTGCAACATTGCCGAAACGTCGGATGTTACAAACGTCATGCCGTAAATTCGTTTTTATTTTATTTATTATGTCAAACAACCGCGATAGTCTTTGATTTCATACTTTCATCTTTCGTTTAGGGCTAAGTCTAGTTTAGGGCTCATAAACAATCGAGAATAATTAAAAGAAAGCGGTTAACACAGTTATGGAAATCAAATAAAAGTAATCATTTTATTTCAACGAAACACCAAAATAATCATTTTATTTCACATATCAACGTGTTTACAAGCCTGATACAACCTACTTGGCGGTCAACGCTGGAAAAGGGAGCTTGCTGACATCAGCACGACCTGAAAACCGGCTCCAGATTTCAAGAAATTTAGCGCACATAAGACACATTGGAAATATGGCTGTAGACGATCTAGGATCGCGTACGGGCTCTGCGGGTGTACGTTGTGGCCTGGGGCATGCGGCCCCTCGCCGGCAGAATGACAATCAAGTCGAGCAGCGAGGAAGAGACAGCGCGCAAGGGTATAGCACCGAAAAACGTACGCGTCAACATTATTGAATACGACGGTATTGCGTAACAAAAACTCAATAGTAGATCATCGAGACTGCAGGGTTGCTATGCGCATTATTGCGCATTCATGGACGAAGTGCCGATTTTGGATGCTTGCGACTTAGGAGCGAGGCGGAAGAGTAGGTGAACTCACGATCGATGGGCATCACGACTCGACGGTAAATAGCGACGTTTGATGTGCTTCACTCCTGCTTCCAGTCTAAGATATTCATGTTACACTTTAGACTTTACCAATAAATTTATAGTTGAAACCTAAACACTGCAAAAGTGAGATTAGAAAATTATGTTTTTTGGGCAGATTTTGTTAAATATTTGTTAAATAGTAATGTTATTGTTATTTGTTTAAAAGTAATGCTTTTCTTTATGTAAGTACATAAGATAAATTGTGGAAGGAATAGTTTGTTTATTTCCTTTATTGTGTAATTTCATAATGGGCGGGTATATTGTCATACGATAATCTCTTTCAACCAACCCTACTATAAAGTATTTATATGTAAATATAAGTGCGTGTAACATGTGTGTAAGTGTGTGTCTTATTATTGCATTCGATAGATAGAATTTTAATGCAATTCCTATTATTTTATTCCAACGAATTGGTAACCCAGCCAGGAATTGAACCCGTTCTACAAGTTGCAAGAAAAACTTGAATTGTTGCTCAATACTGGGATTTTTCTCTCCGGATATCGCTAGCTGTTAGATTTAGATTTATGGTTAGCTGTTGGGGAGTTAATGGGCCCTTGCTGAGTTGGCCACGAAGACCCATTCTGTTCAGGGTTGGTCACACTCACGGGTCAACACCTATCCGACGGCATCCACGCATGAAGTGCGAGCCTAGGTAGGACTCTGGCCTTATGGTTAGTTTCCCCTGGGAATCAATCTTCCGGCGCTCCTGGACAGTCTGCGCACCGTGCGGCATAAACCAATCGATTGCGGACTCTGACTAACATCTTGCGGTGTCAACTACAACGGGCGAGCCCGTCACCACAGGACGTTTTAACGATTAGTCGTTCTATCGCCCTGCAGTGAACGTAGAGACTTTGGACAGTACATTCTACGTCCAGCTACGTCAACAACCCGTGAGAGTCCAACGCCTTACCGCGAGTTAGCCAGGAGTAAACCCGGCGGGCTCGAGATACTCGCGCCCTCACTTCCAATTGTGACCAGATTTCTCCGGTCTCTCGATTGGTACCGAGTTCGAGGTCGCTTGCGCGGTCCTCTCCCTTATGAAGCGGTGAAACGGAGAGCACAACCGATTGGAGCAAACCCCGCACGGTGCGCAGACCGTACAATCTTCGC
Organism: Micropterix aruncella; assembly: GCA_944548615.1. Classification (NCBI taxonomy): domain Eukaryota; kingdom Metazoa; phylum Arthropoda; class Insecta; order Lepidoptera; family Micropterigidae; genus Micropterix; species Micropterix aruncella. The sequence goes on along the minus strand of OX155952.1, from coordinate 32,831,496 downwards.
GGACCAAGGCGTCCTTTGCCCGCCTCTTACCCGGGATCGGATGGCCAATGGTCAATTCCAGAGCAGTCGCCATAAGGTACGCAACCACCCCCGCTCTATAGGAAACAGTACAGTTCCCAGACTCCCCCGACTGTTAGTCGGAGAGCACAACCGATTGGAGCAAACCCCGCACGGTGCGCAGACCGTCCAGGGGCGCCAGAGGTTTGATTCCCAGGGGAGACCGGTTGACCCAGTGTCCTACCCAGGACTCGCTCCCCATGCGAGGAGGCCGTCGGATGGGTGTTGACCCGTGAGTGTGACCGACCCTGGACACATGGGTCATCGTGGCCAACTCATCATGGGCCCGTTAGCCCCCACTCTGACTAACAGTCGGGGGAGTCTGGAAGCAGTACTGTTTTCTATAGAGCGGGGGTGGTTGCGGACCTTACGGCGACTGCTCTTGAAACGACCATCGGCTACCCGATTCTGGGTGAACAGCCGGGCAAAGGATGCCGTGGTCCGCGATAGATTCGGTATACACCGATTCACCACTTCGTAAGGGAGAGGACCACGCAAGTGACCTCGAACTCGTAACCAATCGAGAGACTGGAGTAATCTGTAGCAATTGGAAGTAAGGGCGTGAGTGTAACCCCGCTGGGTAACACTCCTGCACCACTCCTGGCTATCTCGCGGTTAAGCCGTTGGCCTCTTAGGAGTTTGTGGCGGAGCTAGACGGTGGAGTGTTTTGTCCAAGTCTTCTGCGCTCACTCCAGGGAGATAGAACGACTAATCGTTAAAACTTCCTGAGGTGACGGGCTCGGCCGCTGTAGTCGACAACCCTAGTTGCTAGATTTATGACGACATTACATCTAGATATATCATTTTCAATTTCAGAGCCCCAAAACTGAAAGACTCGACCTTTGCGGAAATCAATCGGGCTGTCGCTAATCTAGATGGGTTTAGAGCTTCCCCAGACCGCAAAGTTTGTTTCGAGTCTCTCGAGACGGTTTCACTCTCATATGTCTTGGCATCCTTAAAGCTTAGTTTGTGGGAAATGTGTCGTGGGAAACTTGAGACAGAATATTGGCATATGTTGGAAAGAAGTATCCCTAGATGTCTATCCGCAAAGTTGACGTAAAAATCTTAGCATATTGATAAAGGAGAATGCTAAGTATTTGTATGAGCACTGGGACCAGCGAGTAGTAAGCTTTAAAGTTACATATATTTAGGCTTATTTTAGTTATATTTAAAACTAAATCTCACCGTTTATGTCTTCCTGGCATTTGAGTTTTATATATTTGAATTATTAGGTATTTGGCAGTGAATCTCGTTTAACAAATATTTTTATTATTATTGTCTTATTTTTGCTACTATTACCACAAATTATTAATGCACAAAATAAGAAAATATACGGTAATAAACAAAAAGCCAAACAACTACTGATGACCTACGTGATACCCGCCATGCCAGTCGATTGCAGACCCTGACTACACGCATTTCGCACGCAATTCACTAAGTAAAATCACCCACTATCGGATCTTGCCTATATACATATACATATACATATACATATACATATACATATTTATGTGTGTATGTATGTCTATATATATATATATATATTTCATAAGGTTTGTAAAGAAATCCGTTTATAGGATCATGTTTTTATTTAAAATAAAATTAGTAAAAGCTACTTAAAAAGTAGCGAAGGAAATCCCAGGTTGTATTGGGAAATGCTTATGTTTGAATGAGATATACTTACGGATGTGCACGACTTTCGACAGGTGCAATGTAAGTTTAAAGGTCCTTTTGCAGTCGACTAACGATCACTATTCATCCATATATCTCATAAATAGGGCTTATCCTTATGCAACACAAAATGCCTTCAAATGAGACGAATTAAGCGAAAAAATTAAAAATTAAACTATTGATCATTTCGGCAAGGCCGTTTTATAAATGAAAGTGACATTACGAAATAATTCAAATTTCGAATGCTACTAACATTTAAAATATGATACAATTGGCTGAGTTTGTTATCAACGAGCCATTAAATCGAATTAAAAATAAATAAAAAAACTCCATATGCTCAATGAAATGAAAGAGAAACTTAAATCTTTATTTCTGGCAGAGAAATGTATATATATATATATATATATATATATATATATATATATATATATATATATATATATATATATATATATATATATATATATATATATATATATATATATATATATATATATATATATATATATATACATATATATATATATATATATATATACATATATATATATATATATATATATATATATATATATATATATATATATATATATATATATATATATATATATATATATATATATATATATATATATATATATATATATATATATATATATATATATATATATATATATATATATATATATATATATATATATATATATATATATATATATACATATATATATATATATATATATATATATATATATATATATATATATATATATATATATATATATATATATATATATATATATATATATATATATATATATATATATATATATATATATATATATATATATATATATATATATATATATATATTATATATATATATATATATATATATATATATATATATATATATATATATATATAATATATATATATATATATATATATATATATATATATTATATATATATATATATATATATATATATATATATATATATATATATATATATATATATATTATATATATATATATATATATATATATATATATATATATATATATATATATAATATATATATATTATATATATATATATATATATCTATATATATATATATATATATATATAATACATATATATATATATATATATAGATATATATATATATATATATATATATATATATATATATATATATTATATATATATATATATATATATATATATATATAATATATATATATATATATATATATATATATA